>CAMTDV010000017.1:56035136-56635136 GCA_947069175.1 Scalesia atractyloides
ATCTCCGTCGGTGTCTTAGGTGCTTCCCAGTTTTTGATGGCTTCGATCTTGGCAAGGTCTACGTGGATACCCTTTTCATTCACGATGTGCCCGAGAAACTGAACTTCCCGAATCCAGAAATCACACTTCGAAAGCTTGGCATATAGCTTTTCCTGTTGGAGTAATCCTAGCTGTAATCGTAGATGTTCAGCATGTTCTTCTTCACTTTTGGAGTAGATGAGTATGTCATCGATGAACACAATGACAAACTTGTCGAGGTATGGTTTACACACGCGGTTCATGAGGTCCATGAACACCGCGGGTGCGTTGGTGAGACCGAAAGGCATGACCAAGAACTCGTAATGGCCATACCGAGTGCGAAATGCCGTCTTGGCGATATCCTCCTCCCTGACGCGTAGCTGGTGGTAACCGGACCGTAAATCAATCTTAGAGTAGTAACTTGACCCTTGAAGTTGGTCGAATAGATCGTCGATGTGAGGTAACGGGTATCGGTTCTTGACGGTAACCTTGTTGAGTTCCCTGTAGTCGATGCACATGCGGAAAGTCCCGTCCTTCTTCTTGACAAACAGGACTGGAGCTCCCCATGGCGAAACGCTTGGTCGGATAAATCCTTTTTCTAATAGCTCCTGAAGTTGGGTAGACAGCTCCTGCAGCTCGGCTGGAGCTAGGCGATATGGAGCCTTGGCAATAGGAGTTGCATTGTTTGCCAATTCGATTTCGAACTCCAATTGTCGATGGGGTGGGAGACCAGGTAGCTCTTCAGGGAATACATCAGAAAATTCACGGACGACAGGGATGTCTTCTATACGTTTCTCTTCCTTAGGATGTTCGGTAATCAGTGCGAGTAAAGCGAAGGAGTTCTTCCTCCGAAGATACTTCTACGCTTGCATGTAAGAGATGATGTTGGTGACGGCGCTTGCCTTATCGCCTTGTACCGTCAGGATTTCGTCGTTAGAGAGCGGAATACGGATAGATTTTTCGAAGCAGAGAACTTCAGCCCGGACATCGGATAGCCAGTCCATTCCGACTACCACGTCAAAACTACCCAGGGTAGTTGTCATCAGATCAATGGTAAAAGTGTGGCCCGCGAGTTTGAGTTGACAGCCAGAGACGATTTGGGTCACATCTACAGATTTACCATCGGCTAATTCTATAACATAAGGGGTGTCTAATGGTTTAAGCGTGAGATTTAGGTTCTTCCTAAAAGACTCAGATATAAAGCTCCTATCCGCACCCGTATCAAAAAGCACAGAAGCAAAATGTTCATTAAGGGGAAACTTACCGGTGACCACGTTCGTGTCATTTCTGGCCTCTCCGCGGCCCAATGTAAATGCGCGACCTTTAGCACCTCCTGTGCCACCGTTCCCATTATTGTTGTTGTTATTATTGTTGTTGTGGTTATTGTGGTTGTGGTTGTTTCCACCATTATTGTTGTTATTACGCAACTGTGGGCAGTCTCTTCTGAAATGAGCAGTGCTACCACACTGATAGCATCCCCGGTTAACACCATGCTGCTGACCCTGGGTTGATTTTGATTTTGTCGGGACATGATTTCCCCACGACAATCCTTTGCCGCATGTCCCACCTTGCCACATCGTTGGCAGCGATTTCCGACACAAGGGCCGTTATGATGGAGATTACAGCGGTTGCACTGCGGCTTTCGACCTGCATAGCCGCTTGCGTTCTGGTTGTTGCTGTTGTTGGCAGGCTGATTTTGGTGACCCCGGTGGCTGTTGAAATGATTGAACCGCTTCTGGTTCCCTTGCTGCGGATGAGATGACGAAGACTGTCGAATAGTTGAGTCTTCAAACTTTCTTTTGTTATCCGGGGCAACTTCAGTTGTACCCCGTGCTGGCAGCTTCTTCTGTTCCACCGCCTTATCGGTGAGTTTGTGAGCCAATCGGATTGCTTGATGTTCAGTTACAGGGTTACTAGCCATTACCATACCCTGAATTTCCGGAACCAGACCCCCAAGATAGAACTCGAGTCTTTTCTCCACCGTGTTGGCCAATTCGGGACACAGAAATACTAAGTCATGGTGTTTTGCGGTGTAAGCTTCAATTTCCGATCCCACCATTTTGTGGTTCCATAAAGCTTGCTCCAATTGTTGCACTCTGTCTCGTGGACAGTACTCCTCTTTAATTAGGGCCTTGAACTCGGCCCATGCCATTGCATTCGCAGCTATAAGTCCAGGTGTTTGGACTTGTGCATTCCACCATGTCAGTGCCCCATCTTCCAGTGTTGAGGCTGCGTATTTGACCTTGTTGTCCTCTAGACAGTTGCACATTTCAAAAACGGATTCAGATTTTTCGATCCAGCGGACCAGTCCAATGGGTCCTTCCGCCCCCGAGAATTTGCTAGGCTTCGCGTCGAGGAATGTCTTGTAGGGGTTAAAGCCCCTCCTGCTGTTGGTGGGTTTTGGAACACCTGCCAGAGCAGCATTCACGTGTTCTTGGATTATTGCGGCTAATTCTTAAGGCGTCATGTTGAGATTTCCGCGACGTCCAGTTGTCATTTTAGATCTAAGTAGAAAATAAATAGACTGAAGGAAAATAAACAAAATAAACGAGACGTGTCAGTCGTCTACGTCTCCATCCCCCAAGTCACTGTTGTTGCCATCATCCTGTGCGGCGTTTCCAGCTTCTACCGCTGGGTCCTCCTCCGGATTGTCCTCTGGATCCTCCTCAGGGTCCTCCTCTGGATCCTCTTCCGGATCCTCCTCTACCGGCACTGGAGGGGCCGGTGCTGGTGCAAGTGCTTGATTTTGCAGTTCCTGAATGTTACAACTATTTTCCAGGACTCTGTCCTCAAGCCAGTCGGCTCTTATCTGCTCAGCACGCAGATCTCTGGCTATGGTGTTACGAGCTATCTTACTCGTACGATGCTCTTCCTCGAGCGAGTCGGTCTTACCTGTAAGTTGTCGGATCATCCATCCTTGTGCTAGGATGGTTTCCTGCATTCTTTCTAACTGTTTTTGTTGTGTATGCACCAGGATTCTAAGTATGTCAATTCCTATTTCTACTGGGTTAACCGGTTCAACCGGTACAGCAATGGTTGGGCGTTACGACGACTCCTCCCCCAGAGCGAGCCTTTTCCTCGCAGCTGAGCGCGTTTCCACGCCATAAGATGGTAAGGGTTCCACCATAGGTGCCTTTCCTGGCGCCCTTGGTTGCGTAAGTTTGTCGGATGATGATGAGGATGAGGATGATGACATTGCCTTTAGGTTGTGTAGTTAGTTACGAGTTGCATTCATTTCAATTATGCAGTCATATTTCACATAACATAGTTGTGGTACATAACATAACAAGATATAACAGTTCGGTGCCAAACTAAGTCTAGTGTCGTGAATTCAGCTATAGTTTAGGTCTACTTCTAATGCAAACCTGGTTCTCTATAGCTAGTGGCTCTGATACCAATCTGTCACACCCTCAATTTCCACTTGTGGAGTTTTACCGCGAGGCGTGTGAACAAACCAGAATATGATACACTAGTACGTCGAACGACTCTATATGATTTGATAATACGTTTTCCAAAATCATTTGTTGTAGATTTTATATTGTCTAAATTAATTACCAATATTTAGCAGAAGCATCAGTTTTAAAGTTTGAGCGGAAGCATAAATAAGTAGTGAAGCGGGCGCCAACACAAACGCCAAAACAAATGAAAAATCCCAAAGCAATATTGATAAATAAGACTCGATAAAAGATGTCTTGTTCAATGCATGTGCGTGCACCTAGAGCTCCTAGCGTCCTGAGAAACATGTAAAGAAACAAGTGTCAACATTAAAGATGAGTGAGTTCACAGGTTTTCATAAATTCGTTTGTTCGGTTATAGTTTGTTTTCTCCGTTATCCCTAACCCGGGATAACGTATTGGTTCCATTATTCCAACCCGGAATAATAAGTTGTTGCTTCCAATATTCCAAACCCGGAATATTAAGTTGTTGTTTCCAATATTCCAAACCCGGAATATTAAGTTGTTGTTTCAATTATCCCCAACCCGGGATAATATAGTTGTTTCCATTATTCCAAACCCGGAATAATACAGTTGATTCGTAAATAAGTTCAATGTTAACATATATAGGTAGCTAGCCTAAAGTTATGTCACGTAAGTGTTCGCGATCGAAGCTGACTGTTGTGCCTCCGTTTTGCCAGGCCTATCACATGACCATGGCGAGGTTAGGCCGAATTATTCACCCGTTGACCATACCCGGTCGGCTAGCGCGACTAGCTCGGATGGGGCTTGTCGGGCCCAGTAGTACTACTTATAACTCCCCCGCTATTAAACCCAATACTAACGATCCGAGAGATTGACGAGGACTTAAGTGATAAAGCTGCTTAGTGACCATAACATTACATTAACATTAACTTAGTTACCGAATAGTTATGTGACGTTAAATTCGTATAACGTAAAGAGATTGAGTTTGAGAGTGTATACATGTTTCTCCCCCTGTTGTTTAAAAACCGGATAAAGTTAGGGGCCGTGAACTCACCTTTATTTGCTCGGTTAGTGTAGCAAAGATGTTATAAGAGATGGGACCGCTAGTTGCGTCCTAACAAACCAATTAATTCCAAGTCAGTGTGTGAACACACCACTACAAATTCTACACGTAATTTACGCACAAGTGATACACACAAACAACATATCTAACACTCAAACATGCATGCAAGTATCCTCATGTGAACCTAGTGATCAAAACAACTCATCATAAACATAAACCAATTCATGCCACAATTTGGTGCACAAAATCACAAGTTCTCAAATTTCAGCTTAGCACTCATAATTCAGCTGTTTTCTAGGATTTTTATAAAATAGTTCTAACATTCCAAAAATTCTAATATTTTTACAGTAGGTGACATTTATGCCATAGAAATTTATATAAATTTTCCAAGTCCTAAATCTTTACCAATTAACCATAAATATTAATATACTAGGCTGCAGTCAGATTTATCACTTTCTGACTGCAGTCCACGAAATAATTTATTTAAAAATCATCGATCGTCCGATTAACAAAATTCCAGTTGGAGTTGCCCGGAAATTTCTATACCTAGTTTCTGTACAAAATTCATGACTCAACTCCCTACTGATTTTAAAATCCAACTTGATAAACAACCAACAAAATTTCAGAATTTTCACAGCTTTAGTTACTGAATTTATTTGGCCCTTTAAAAATATCAAACGACTTCAGAAAATTATGAATCCAGCGCCATTAGATTCGTTATTCAATTCTCTACGTTCTAGACATCAGGAAATCCGTTTTTCGACTACTAATGACCGAGTTACAGCCAGATGAAGTCGGCTGTAACTATTACTCAGCATCCTGTTTCAGCATATTATTACCAATAATTCGCACAATCCGTTAATGTCATTAACCTAAGCGATCAAGAATCGGTTTTTCTAATCATAATTCAATACCTATAACATATCCATGCAAACCCTAGTTCATACTTCTAGTTTTTATAAACAAAACACAGCTTTATATTCAGCTTTCAAACAATATTACTTGCAATCTAGTATTAACAAATCCGCAACAATCATTTATCTCATTCGATCATGCAAATCCGAGAACAACAAAGTTAAAGCACATGTATTCCGAAAACGATCATACTTGTAACTATGATAAATCAGCCGCTTAAAACATATAAAATCCGAAAACAACACAATTGTTTCATTCAATCATTCAATCCGAAACAAACAACAAAATCAACACACATCTAACCGAATATGATCTTGTAACATATGCTGGATTCTAACCTTTGATAACTAGGTAAATGAGCCGAGACTTGGACAAGAATGATCCGGATGTGATGAAAGTTGCGATCGGGAAAGTGATCAGCGAAAACTGCCGCGATCAAAGGAAGTGTAGGCTGTTTGTTTGCGATTGAGAAGGTGAACAAAGGGGCTGATCTCGATCGATTAGAAGGAGGAAGAAGCTGCCGTCGGCTTCTTTCTCCCTAGGGTTTTGTGTGTGAATGAAACATGCATGGGGTTTGTATATATAGGCGCAAGAAGGGATAAGGGTTACGGTTTGTTCATGAATTCGTGGCCGAGTAACTTGGATTGATTCGGTTTGGGTTTGGGCTTGATCTCGCGGCCAAGTAACTTGGGTTGGTTTGGTTTGGGTTTGATCGGCCGAATAGTTTTAGTTTGAGGTTTAGGTTTGATCTCGGTTTGGGTTTGCGATTTCGGGTTTGATCCTTGTTTTTAGCCGAAGACTTGGGTTTAAAGTTTAAACTTTGTTAACTCCTAGAGTCACAATGAATCAAAGTTGGTTCGTGTCGCGGTTCGGTTCAGTTCGTGTACATATCTACCATAATTATTCTATAACTAAAACAATCACACAACACACATCACGTATTCATTAAACTCGTACACGTTTAATATTTAGCATATACTTTATTCGACAAGTGTCGCGTTTAAGTTATCCGAAAAACCCGGGATATCACAGTTTTGATACCAAATCAGTTTTTCAACTTAGTTAGACATGTTTTGAAATGTCTAACTCATCACTTCTGGTTTAGTGCTTATTTTGGGTCGTAAGTCGAGCGGTCTTGACCACCTCTTTGACTTTCGAATCCGACCCGTTTGGTCGATCTTAGGATCCGATCAAACACATATTTGTGACCATAGTAGTATAGGGAATAACCTACTAACATTATACCTTATGGTCACGTCGTTTGGTTAATGTTATGATAAGTCGATATTATGTTCTTTAAAAATGACCAAAACGCCCTTTTTGCACATAAATCAATTTTAAGCATTTGTAACGAGAGTTTTGACATATAAACTGATGTTACAACATTATCAAACATGTTTTGATAACTAAGACTTATTATAATACATACTTAACTATCCGAACACATATTTACGCAAATGACCCTTTAAAGTAGCGTAAACTACCTTAACAAGTCATATCGGGTCAAAAGCACTTAGGTTCACTTCCAAATCAAAATATTAAGTTTATTAAACCATGTCCTATGAGTTCCAACACTCATTTGGTTTATAAGAATTCATTATATCCGAATCCTCCGATTAAAGTCATGGCATTAACATAGTTATCAGATATTAGGACACACTTGAATCCTCAGACTTTTAAGCTTTGTTTATCCTCTTGAACAAGGACACTCTTGCAATCCCAAGTGAGTACATACTCCCCTCTTTTACGTTTTTAAAATGTTTTGGGGTGATTCATATGTGCCAATCACTACATTCGGTTTTCATAACATTATACATGTTTTGATTAAGTAGTACATATAGTACATGATTTCAAAGACATTTTTGCTTCGTATGTTGACTTAGCATACCTAGTACATGATTTCAAAGACATTTTTGCTTCGTATGTTGACTTGGCATACCTAGTACATGATTTCAAAGAGATTTTGCTTCGTATGTTGACTTAGCATACCTAGTACACAATTTTGACTTAGCATACCTAGTACACGATTTCAAAGACATTTTTACTTTGTATGTTGAATTAGCATACCTAGTACATGATTTCAAAGATATTTTGCTTCGTATGTTGACTTAGCATACCTAGTACATGGTTTTCAAAGACAAAGACATTTTACATGGTATATTGACTTAGTAAACCTACACGTGGTTTCAAAGACATTTTTTTACTTGGTATATTAACTTAGTAAACCTACACGTGGTTTCAAAGACATTTTTTTACTTGGTATATTGACTTAGTATGCGAGGTACATGGATTCAAAACAATTTCATAACATGCTTACATTGTTCAAGACATATTGGTGCATTGAATATACAATGATACATCCATTAACATTGATCACGCCGACCGGTAGTATGTAATGGTACCATAGGATTGACAATCTCGTTCCCGCTTCCTAGGTTTGTTTGGAAGTGACATTAGGGAATGGCAGAATCTGATGAACATTGATAGACCTTTGTCTTTATAAGGGTCTATCCAACAGTCAACAAGGCTTAAATGTATTCGCCAACAATCCTAATATATGTTTTTACAATAAAAGCAATGGTTTATAAGACATAACTTTTGATTTAGACAAAACCTTTGTTTATTCAAAGACATTGTTTTACAAGACATTTTATCACATAAGACATTGGTTTACACATGACATTGGTTTATTCAAGACATCACATTGGTTTAAACAAGACATTTCATTGGTTGGTTTATGGTGAGTGATTTAGATAACGAGACGTGTGTAATATGATAAAAGCATGGTGGATACGCTGCTGGTACTTCCTATATATAAGTGCTTTTATTATATTACATATCATCTAAATCACTTCGAACAAAGACAAGACATGACATCTTTTACACAAAACACGACATCTTTTACACAAGACATATCATATTTTATACAAGTTGATCTCATTTGGTTATTTACTTAACCATGCATCATTTCTTTCAAACGATTTGATTTTCATATGATTTCATAAAAAGAAAACATCTTTGTAAGGGTTCATGGCTACTTTTAATTAAACATTTCTTTTAACATTCAAAGCCATGAATATTCAACACAAAACCTATGTTATTCACATGCATTTTTATGCTGACATATTTATTTTCACATATGTTTCAGAACCAAATGTGATGTTCAGCATGCTACACTTAGGGCGGACTTGGGCCTTAGTGACTTAAAATCATGAAAGACCGTTTAGTTTATGTTATGCTTTACGTTTAATCGAAGACAATGTAAATAATTAAATTCAATAATACAAAACTTTAAGTACCATAGTTGTGAAACAATAGTTCTGTTACGTGACTCCCCGACGTTTCCGTCGTGGTTTGTTGTTTTACCCGATCAGGGTGTGACAGTAAGGTTTAAGACTATGCATGTACACTTGTGCGGTTAAAACGGTAATTTCGTTAAAAGTCAAAATAGACATTATGGTCATTTATAAAGGCATAATAGACAACTAACGTTACCATAAGGTATAACCTCAGAGGGTTATTCCCTATATAACTATGGTTACAAATATGTGTTTGTTCGGATCCTAAGATCGGCCAAACGGGTCGGATTCAAAAGTCAAAGCGGTGGTCAATACCGCTCGACTTACCATACTAAATAAGCACTAAACTAAAAGTGACGAGTTAGACATGTCAAAACATGTCTATCTAAGTTATAAAAATGTTTTGGTATCAAAACTTAGTGTTTTGATACCTAAAAATAGTTCCGTCGCAAAATGCAATACGCATTTTGACCGAAATTTGACTCATCACTTCGACTAATTAAACGTGGTAATCAGTAGGCATGATCGTTATGGATCATAACCTTCGTGATTACGATCACGTTTGTAAAGTTCAATTGAACTTTGACTTTGACCAAAATGGTCAGAACTGAAAGTCAAATTGTTTGACTTTTGGCTCAAAATATCCAAAATAAAAGAAGAAGACAAGGTAGAACACTTACTTGTGTTCAAGGATGAAGAATGCTCATATGGGAGGCCTCCACAAGGTGGTAGCACTCCAACTTAGAGCAAGATGAAGAGGAAGAGGAAATGAGCAAGGAAAATGGCCAAAATATGCACCTATTTATAGTTTTTTGGAGGTGCTAGGATCATTACACATGTCCAATGTGTTTGCATGATCCTAGGGAGGTCCTAACAGGTGTCACTTGCTGGTACAAGGTTGTAAAAACAATTTCTTGGAGATCAAGCAATGGAACATGAAGCTGCCACCTTTCTGCTGTGCTGGAGGGTCCTTACGGACCGTATGGGCCTTGGGCTTACGGTCCGTAAGCCCTTTAGCTAGCAGAAAGTTTGAAAAATTGGCACCTGGACTCGTTTTGTCGCGTTATGGCATTTCTAACATCCGTTATGTTACATCTGTGTAATTCAACCTTGTATCGACTTCTGAATAATTTGATGATTAATGAAACTTTGTGTTGTTTAAAATTTGGGTATTTATTTATGACTTTTGTGCATTTTCAATATATGTTCGTTTTTGACCTTTCAAACCTTTTCTGGATGTGTAATCGCAAAACGAAATCATTTAAACGCAACATATAGTCCGGAAAAGTGACATAAGCTAAACATACCCTAAATATCCTTTAAATAACTTAGACATAAGCTTTGAAGGGTTTGGTATGTCAAAAACAAGCTTATTCGATCACATGGACTATTTACGACAAACTATGAAAGTCTGCCGATTCTCATAGCGACGCACACTCAGGAACAAGTTCACAAGCTTAACATACCTTAAATAACCTTTACATAACTTAGAATTAAGTTTTGAAGGCTTTGGTATGGAAAAATCATGATTTTGCAACTTCAGGGGCTATTTTGCAAGTTCTGCGAAACTATGCCTTTTCGCGTATTTCGCTATCCGGGACATGTACACGCATCCAAAAATTTTTGTGATCATTAAAAACTTGTATTTTAGTGATTGGAATGCAAAAATATTATTCGTTACGCTTTTACGGTCATACACGTCTTCGTTATGATTTTCGTTGTAATTAACCGAAAACCGCAATCGTACAACCAAACGAACCGACACCCGGAACATTTTTGAAGACATTTCAAGTTCCCTATGTTATTTCATCCTTATGAAGCTTGAAAATGAGGTTAACGGATGTTAGAAGCGCCACGCGACAAAACAAGTTCAGGGGTCTGTTCTGCCAATTTCCCAAACTATCTGCCAGCTAAAGGGCCTACGGACCGTTGTGAATGCTTAGCATCGGGCCCAACTTGCGAGCTTCCAGTCAAACTTACTCAGCTAACAGAGCGGAATTCATTGTTAGCTGATTGAACAAACAAAGAACAAGCAATGAATACTGTTTAACCGTCTGTTATTTTGATAAACGTTGAAACGATTACAGACTCGAGCAGGGTTTCGCCACTGATCACCAAAAACAGCATCCCTGACAAACATCCTAAGTAACCTATTTATAGGCAAGACATGACAGTACATAGTGACTCAGGACACAAGATTTTTGAACGAAATTTTCGTACGAAAATCCTTATGAATTTTCGTGCGAAAATTTTACTGAAAATACAAAACTTTCAAAACTAAACTTCTGACGCTACGAAACCCTATCTATACAATAGACTCGTCCTAGACATAGGCAATAGACATATGTGCACCAACATACTCCCCCTTGGATGTTGCCGCAGTCTTGGACAGTCTTCAAAACTTTTTCATCAAAAACTTTAAACATATTTGACTTGAATCATCTGAAAAATCGCTTGCGTGGCCTTCGACGCTCCTCTGAAGCAATAGGAATTTGATCTATAGGAGGAGGTCAGTTGTAAGTGTTCCTGAACTTGAATCTTTCACGGGTGGCCAGCTTTCGTCGAGCTTCAATTCTTTCTTCATTTTGATCTTTCCTTTTCTTTTCCTTATCTTCAAGCTTTCTCTATGAAGTGCTCCATTCCTTTCCTGAATTAATGTTGTTGGCGTAACAAACATTACAATCTTTTGGAACGGCATGGCCTGCTCTTTGTCTTTTTCTTCATAACTGATCTTGATGAAGAATGAGCGTTTAATATCCTTTTCTGAGCAGTTGACCAGCCACATTGGATCTAATACTCTAATCGCACGCCACAGCCCATAAAATCTTTTCTGCATAATCACGGTCTAGGAAAGATCCTCAGACATATCCCATGACCCTTTGTCAGGCTCAACACAAATAACAGCCTCTCCGGTACTCGAGTCATAGTGCCACCATTTGAAGATCTTGTAAAAATCTAGTTCCATTTTCTTTAAGGGCATATTCTTCTTAACACGCGACCTTTTGACAATCAAAGTCACATCTTTCCCTTGAGTCACTGGATCAATTGTTGGTACATAATGTCTATGTCTTGGTCTTATATCGAGTCTGTATAGTATAGAGCTGAACATGCTAGGTATATGAAGTATTTATGATTGTATTAGCCAAGTTCACCCATGAAGTTCATGTAAAGGCATGTTCGGCCGAACTTGCATAGGCAAGTTCGGGCGAACTTGTATCTCCCAGGGGCGAACTTGTGTCTCTATAAATACCTAGCTAGCCTACTTCATTTGTAACTTTGGCATTTCAGAGGCGAAGCACTGTCAGTTTGTAACCAGAACGTTTGATCTATAAAACTGACGATTAACTGATTAAATCTTGTCTATTGGTAAACACGACGTAATATTTCCGCTATTATGGAAGTTAGATATCAAATTTAGGTTCCTAAGCATCGAGGATCGGTCCTACAAGTGGTATCAGAGCTAGAACAGCCTGATTTGATAGTATCAAGACAAGAACACTTCTATTTCTACTCCATTCTTCTCTTTTTCTTAACTTTTGAACATAAAATGAAGAATTCACGGTCAAAATCTTTTGAATTTTGAATATATCATGTAAAATACAACAAAGATAAACCCCTGAAAGATTGGAGACCTAATTCAACTGAATTCATGTCGAAATTTTGAAAAAAACCATGTTTTTGAAAACCCTCATGATCGAACTTACCAGCCTTGTTCGGCCGAACTTATACTAAAACATCACTTTTCAAGTGATTTTTAGCAAGTTCGCCCGAACTTGAGTAGTTTTTGAAGACATTTTCAGCTAAGTTCGCTCGAAGTTACACAATTTTTCATTGATTTTATATCAAGTTCGATCGAACTTGGGTAAATTTCAAATAAACTTTAAGTAAGTTCGCCCGAAGTTCTGTTGGATTTGTGTCTCAAGTTCAACCGAACTTTAAGCAAAGTTTTCAAAACAAATCTAACAAGTTCGACCGAACTTGTTAGAAAATCTGAAAATTCTTCATTTGATACTACCAGTTCGACCGAACTTGTAGTAGGACTAATTGTTTTCAAAGTTTTTGAAAATTTTCAGAGTACACGTTTCGTTATTGACAATGGAGGATCAACTAAGAGCTTTTATGTCCGGAGCTAGTTTGTCAAATGCCAATGTGATCAATCAAGTCAATCTTGATAATGAAATGGGAACGACTGTCAAACCGCCAAGCTGATGAGCATGGACGAGTACGAAGCATGGAAAGAGAAATTTACCTATTGGGTTCAAGCCATGCACTTTGCTGGCTGGGTGTCAATTGAAAGAGGCTACACTGTTCTGGTAGATGAACATCAACAAGTTCTTGAAAAGTACAACTACTCGACGGTTCAGAAAGATGAATATATCACTGAGAAAAAGATGATCAGTCTCATCTAACAGTCTGTCAAAGAAGATATCCTGATTTTGCTACCAGAGTATGCTACTGCAAGAGATCTTTGGTTATCATTACAGAAGAAGTATCTAGGCATCACCGAAATGATCAAAGGAAAAAAGGCACTTATCCTTAAAGAGTTCGATATCTTCATTATGCTTAAGAATGAGACCATAAAGCAAATGATCGAGCGTTTCGGTCATCTTAAAGTGCAAATGCGAAGACACGGTCTTGAAAAGACAGAACAAGAATACATCGACAAACTTGCCGACGCACTACCAGAGGGTGAATGGACTATGTATTTGATGGTTCTGAAGAACAGTGAGAAGTGGGAATTTTTCAAGTTGTCGACGTTTATCGATAAACTCGAAGGCCGCGAAATGGAACTTCTGAAGATGGCGAAGTCAAAAAACGCTAATGTTGTTCAAGACGTCGGTCTGTATTACAAAGCTGGAATGCTAGATAGTATTTCGAGTCCTAAAATTCATACAGCTTTTAGTGCAAACATGAATGCTTCTCCACAGAATCAGAATCAATCACAGCCTCAGTATGACCAGAGTCCTCAAAGTTCTTACTCTAGCACTGGTTCAAATTCAACTTATCAAAGCCAAGCGAATCAGAATCAACAACAAAGTTCTGATCCAAATGTATATAAATGCAACATCGAAGTGAATTTGAACAATGTTGTTTCAGAACAAGTTGCAAAACAACATATGTCACTACTCGCTACCGTATTAGAATCTTATGAATGTCTTGTTGCCGGTAAGATCGGAAACCCAAAGATGACCGCAGAAGATTATTGTCACACCCTCAATTTCCACTTGCGGAGTTTTACCGCGAGGGGTGTGAATAAACCAGAATCTGAGACACTAGTAATATCGAATGACTCTATATTATTTATTTAAACGTTTTCCAAAAACATTTGTTTAACCATTCATAATTATTTTCAAGTTGTCTTAGTTTAGTTTCAAAGTTTAGCGGAAGCATTTGTTTCTAAGTTGTGCGGAAGCATTAAAGTAAAGTTAAGTAACGGACGCCAACATAAACGCCAAAACCAAAAATCCCAAAACAATATTCGTAAATGAGACTCGATAAAAAAAAATGTCTTGATCAATGCAAGTGAGTGCACCTAGCGCTCCTAGCGTCCTGAGAAAGATGTAAAGAAACAAGTGTCAACATTAAAGAAGAGTGAGTTCATAGGTTTTTATAAGTTCACAAGTTCGGTTAAAAGTTTGTTTCCCCCGTTATCCCTAACCCGGGATAACGATATAGTTCTATTATCCCTAACCCGGAATAATAATGTTGGTTCCATTATTCCTAACCTGGAATAATAATGTTGGTTCGTAATTAAGTTCAATGTTAACATGTAGGTAGCGAGCCTAAAGTTACGTCACATAAGTGTTCGCGATCGAAGCTGACTGTTGTGCCTCCGTGTTACCAGGCCTATCACTGACCATGGCGAAAGTTAGGCCAAATTAATCACCCGTTGACCATACCCGGTCGGCTAGCGCGACTAGCTCGGGTGGGGCTTGTCGGGCCCAGTAGTACTACTTATAATTTCACCGCTATCTAACCCAATACTAACAATCCGAGAGTTTGTCGAGGACTTCCGTGATATAGCTGCTTAGTGACCATAACGTACATTAACATTAACTTAGTTACCGAGTAGTTTAACGACGTTAATTTCGCATAACGTAAAATGATAGAGTTATAGAATGTATACATGTTTCTCCCCCTGTTGTTTAAAACCGGATAAAATAGGGGCCGTGAACTCACCTTTAATTGCTCGGTTAGTGTAACACAGAAGTAGCAAATGATGGGACCGCTAATTGCGTCCTAACATGTCAATCGATTTAAAGTTAGTGTGTGAACACACTGATACAAACCCTACGCATAACTAACACACAATGCGGCACACATAACAACAAATTCGAAAACACAATCATGTATGCAAAGTATCATCATACCAAAATAGTGATCAAACCAACTTGTCATAAACACAAATCAACTCATACAACACTTTGGTACACACATACGCAAGTTATCATGTTTCAGCTTGTACGCTCATAACAAGGCTGTTTTCGATGATTTTTATAAAATAGTTACAACGTTCTAAAAATTCCAATTTCTTTACAGGAGATGTCAACTAAACTGTAGAATTTTATGTAAACTTTTTAAGTCGTAAAACTTTATCAATGATTTATAAACATTTATATACTAGGCTGCAGTCAAATTCGTCGCTTTCTGACTGCAGTGCACGGGAAAAATTATTTAAAAATCATCTTTAATCCAATTAACAAAATTCCAGTGGGAGTTTTCCGGAAATTCCCGTCTCCAGTTACTATACAAATTTCGTGACCCAACCCTCTACAGATTATGAGATCCGACTCGATAAACAACTAGCAAATTTTCAGAATTTACGCAGCTTCAGCTGCTGCACTTAAATGACCACTTAAAAATAGCAAACGACCTCAGAAAAATATGAATCTAGCGCCATTAGAAGTGTTTTTCAAAAATACACGTTTTAGGCTTCAGAAAATCCACTTTTCAATAAATAATGATCAGGTTACAGCCAATTGAAGTTGGCTGTAAATGCTATTCAGCAACCTGTTTTCGACTTTTATCGCAATAGAACACGCTTGAACGATCAAGACGCTAAATAATAATGATCAAGAATAGGTTTATTTGTCACATATCATCATGTACATCAATGTTCATGCAAACCCTAATCCTATAATATGATTTTTATCGCTAAAACACAGCCTATTATTTTTGTATTCATCCTAAGATCACAATCGCAAAAACTCGCACAATTAACCGAACTAATCACAAATCATAACACTTTTTATACCAATGATCCTAACAATACATATAATCATGATCAAGATTACAAACCCTAATGTGATTTGTAAAACAATTAAAACCCTAACCTTGAAACGATGAAGATTAGCGAACCCGGACAAGATTGGAAATCAATCCGGGGTTGGAGGCTTGTGCGATCGAGAGGGGGGGGGGGGGCTGCCGTCGGCCTTCTTGGTGCTTGGTTTCTTGTTGTTTTTTTTTTAAACACTAACCCATGCATACATGCCAATATATAGCACAAGGAAAAGAAAGGGGAAAGGGTGGGGGGCGCGCGACCGCAAGGGGGGAGGAGGCGGTTTGGGTCATTTGCTTGGGCTTCAAGTTTAGGAGTTCCTTGGGCCACAAGGAGGTGAGGTCGACACGTTTCGCGGCTCGGTTTGGTTCGGCTATTTACTTATTATATATTTTTTTATAAAACTAATAATCGCGAAATCAAAACTTGATATAATAATCCACAAACTTTACAAACGTCTAATAACACATAGCACGTAATTTACCCAATGCATTCCAAAGTTACCGTAGTTATTGCGAGCGTGTAATTTAATTCTCCGAATCAAATTAGCGTAGGAATGAATAACCATGCAGTAGCGCGTTTAAGATACCTGAAAAGCCGGGATGTCACATTATCCCCATGTTGAAAGAATTTTCGTCCCGAAAATTGAGTAAACGCGGTTTAGAATGCAACGCACAAAGATTCGGTTTGTTAGCAATGATACAAGAAATTCCCAGGCTGTCACAATTATGACCAGGTAGACAAGGAAGAACTCGAGCTAATGGACATCAAATGGTCCTTAGCTTCGATCATCAGGAGAGTGACAAAGTTTGTTGCACTCACAGGCCGTGACATAGGAAATTCCAGCAACGAATTGGGTTTTGACAAAACAAAGTCACGTGCTTTAGGTGTCGTCAAAAGGGGCATTTTAAAATAGAGTGTAAGAACACCAAAGCAACCGGAAATCAAGGTCCTTTCGGAGGAGGAAATGAATATTACAAAAAGGCACTTCAATATAAACCGTTTCTGAAGAAAACTCAGGTTGAAATCCAAGAAAAGGCTGAGAATAGCACCACTGAGAAAGCTATGGTGGCATCCAATGAAGATGATGGTTTTGATTGGAATTCTTACATTGGGAAAAAGACCGGAGTTGCTTTGATGGCAGAGATAGTTACTTACGACTATTCCATCTTACGGATTTTATGTTGAAACTACTATTCAACTTCATCGTTGGTTAGTTGGTCTTTCAGAAGTCATCTACCTTTGATCATATGATATCTCCAATTAGGTTTAAATCAACATCATGTTTAGAACTCGTACTATTTCATATCACACGTAATTAGTCAAATTAGCCAATTACGTGTTTCTTTCATAATTTCAACGTATCAACATTTATTTAGGCATTTTAACAAACACCTTACGGGCATGATTTTTTTACATCATTTATCTAATTTATACTTAACTTTTAACCAAGTTTCAATCATCAAACTTCAAGTCCTTATGGCTAGCGTTTATAAACAATATCAAGACTTGCATCATAACATCAATTCTACACTATGTCAACAGTGAAATTCAGTGTTCATCACATAGTTAGAATGCCAACCTAACATATGTATGGGTGATTATCAATTTTCATAATTTTCAACACTAAATCACCAAATTTTTTACTAGGGTTTGCTCCTAGACATGAATTTAACATAACATCACTCATACATTCAACATTCAAGCATGAATTTCAATTATGAGTGTTTATCCAAATTTCAAGATATCACCAAATGATGGAATTAGACATACCCTGTGATCTCCTAGTCTTAGTTATCACGAATTTCGTAAAAGCCCCAATTTCATAGCTCGTTTTCCTTTTGATTTTGTTGGATTTTTATATGTTTAGGGTTGTTGTAGAGACCCTCTTTTGCTCCTGGTGAAAATGTCGACCAAACACACACATATGTGTGTTTTGGTCTTTAATTGTTTAATTTAAAACATTTTTCTTGTTTCACCCCTTTTAGTCCTAAGGTTTCCAAGTTTCAAGTTTTCTTTATTATTCACTAGATATTTCTAACTAGGTTAATTAATCGTAGTCATATTATTATTTAGTTATGACCAACATTTATACCATATGTAAATAAATATTAACTTCTAATATTTTCGGGGTGTTACAAGTCTACCCCCCCTTAAAGAGGTTTCGTCCTCGAAACTTTCTTTAAGTAGTTTCTTTGATTTGGACCAAACGAACTTAGTTTCGTTTTCAAGGCAATCTTTCTTTTAGTCAAAAGTTATCATTTGTATCGACGCTTGCGTCTTTCACGTGTGAGTCCTCACGGACTGTAACTTGTATCTTGTATGTCTTATTTTGTATTTCTTATCTCGTCGCCTATTTGACCCAATTGTCAATTGAACACTAAATAGTATGAGTTTGTCAACATGTTTACTCCATACTAACCCCATATTAACTAGTGTTTTGTATAAATCATAACACTATTTTGACTTTGGATGGTCTTATCTGCTAGACTGATTAGTCACCGTCACTTCATGCCCCGTTATAGGTCTACCACATTGCCATACTCGGCCTTACGTTAGTTTATGATCTCCTATCACGTAACTCACGCTACGACATGATTATATTCTATATCACTTTTTGTGACCATGATCGCATCACGCCATGTTTAAGTTTTTATGAACTTTTCATTATTAAAATTCTTCTTTCGAACATATCATCTTACCCTATCGGTGTTAAGACCTATATCCTTTAATGTTAACTATTTTCAAATTTCTCTTATAATATCTTATTTGTTAAACGTTGTTTCTCACTAAAACTAAATTTTAGTTTAACGTTTTTCTCTTTAACTTATGTCAATTACTCATCAAGGAATTGACGACAAGAATTTATTCGTTTCTGTTATTATGTTACATGGGGAATCGTAACTAGTCCCCGTGCTTTACCCAAAATGACCCGTAGGTTCTTTCTCTTAGCCTCGTAGGCTATTTCTTTAGGCTTTTTACTCTTTTTGGTGAGGCCCCTATAGTTTATTTCTTTCTATTATTGACCCGAGGGTCATTTAGCCCTTTAAACCTTTACATTGTTTATAATCCAAAAAGGTTACGGTGATCTCGTAGATCATCTTTTACTCGTGTCATTTCGCCCTTAAAAATACATTTTTGGTGTCATGGCACCCTTTTTAAGCCTAAAATTCGTTTGCTTTCATTTTTGAATTCTATCGACTTGACCGTAGTCTAAGGCTACATTCGTTTTCTTTACGTGTCAGTTTGTTTTTCCATTTACTGTTATCCGGTTCACACATTTATTTCTTTACAACCCATTACCCGGGTTCTTTTATCTTAATGTTTTTAACGCTCCCGTTGCCTGGTTTGCGTTTTCCTTTTATATTCTCTCATGACCCAATACATAAGTTTATTAATATTGTGATATCTGCGGTGATTCGAGCATGTAACAATATCAAACAAGTTATCAATAAATGGAGTATTATGTTTTATTTGAGAAATTTGTTTATTTATTTTGATAATTGCACACATTCGTTTCTTGCACAATAACAAACTCTCGAATGACCTCTGGAAGTGAAATCGTAAACTATTACGTAAATGTAATCAGTTTAATGCGATGTATGCTCTGAAACAATGACAGAAGTTTAACATACTTTAAATGTCCTTTGCATAACTTAGAAATAAGTTTTGAAGGGTTTAGTATGTCAAAAACAAGCCTATTCGATCACAGGGACAATTTATAACAAACTACGAAAGTCTGCCGATTGTCGTAGCGATGCACACTCTAGAATAAAGTCTTAAGCTAAACATACCCTAAATACCCGTAAATAGCTTAGAAATAAGTTTCGAGGGTTTCGGTACGGCAAAATCACACTTTTGTAACTTCATGGGCTATTTTGCAATTTATGCGAAACTCTGCCTTTTCGTGTTTTTCGCTATCCGGAATATGTACGAACATCCAAAAATTTTTGTAATTATTAGAATCTTGTTTATTAATGATTGTAATGCAAAAATATCATTCGTTACGCTCTTACGGTTATGCACGCGTTCATTACGATTTTCGTCGTAATTAACCGAAAACCGCAGCCGTATGACCAAACAAACCGACACCCGGAACATTTTTGAACATTTTTCAAGTTTGCTATACTAATTCTACCTTATGGAGCTTAAAAATGAGGTTAACGCATGTAGTGGCCTGTTCTGCCAATTTGTGAAAGTTGTGGCCAGCTGAGGGCCATGCGGACCGCAACCAGGAACCCCATACGGTCCGCATGGGTTGCCTAGCTCACCAGAAACATGGCAGCAACTGGTTATCTTGCTTGTTGACTCACCAAACGAACTTGCCACCCTAATCTCTGCATTTGACAAGTATGGGACACTAATCTAACATGTTGGTGAGTCATGGACACTTGTCTTACTCCTAGAACTCCAAGAAATCTATAAATACCAAGTTGTTCTTCATTTTTGAACTTTTGCAACCACCTTCTTTGATCCATTCGGCTACAATCCGAATTTGCAACCATCTTTGGAGCTCCCTCTGTGATTCTTTGGTAATCCTTGGTGCTTGTAAGTATTTCATTCAAGTCTTGTTCCATTTTTGTAGTATTTTTGAGCTAAAAATCAAATAGTTTGACTTCTATTTGGCTTTAAGTTTTGATCATAAATTGGTCAAAACAAAATCTAACTGAACTTGTTAATATGATCATAATCATGTTGGTCATAATCCCTAATGATCATACCTACTGATTTCTGTCTTTTCTAGTCATTTTGACAAGTCAAAGTTTCGGTAAAAAATGCGATTTTTGCGCAATTTGCAACGGAACCATTTTCGAGTGTCAAAACAGTTTGTTTTGATACCAAAACTCTTTTACAACTTCATTAGACATATCAAAACATGTCTAATTCGTCACTTTTGTTTTAGTGCTTGTTTAGACTCATAAGTCTAGCGGTTTTGACCATCGTTTTGACTTTCGAATCTGACCGTTTGGTTGATCTTTTAATCCAACCAAATACATATTTATGACCCTAATTATAAAGAGAATAACCCTCTGAGGTTATACCTTATGGTTATGTCATTGGTTAGTGTTATGATAATGAGTTATGACTTTCAATAATGACCAAAATGCCATTTTCGCAAATAAATCAACTAAGAGCATATGTAACATAACAATTCACATACAATCTGATGTAACAACAATATTAAACATATTTTGGTAATTAGGACTTATCATAACACATATCTAACCATCCGAATACGTAGTTACGCAAATGACGCGTTAAAGTGGCTTAAACTACCTTAACGGTTCATAACGGGTCAAAAGCACTTAAGCATCTTTCCACTCAGAATGTTAACTTTATTAAACCATTTCATATGAGTTCCAATACTCATTTGGTTTATAAAATCTCATTCTATCCGATTCTCCGATTTCAAATCCCGATATTTACACAATTATTCGATATTAGGACACGCTTGATTTATCGGACTTTTGAGCTTGTTTGGTCTTTGATTCGAGGTTACAATAGCAATCACAAGTGAGTACATAGTCCCCTCTTTTATGTTTTGCAAATATTTTGGGGTGATTCATATGTGCTAAATTATTTTCAAGTTTACAAGATACAAAAACGAGGGGTGATATAAACAATATGATTTCAATAATGTGAACGAACTTGTTGGTGTGTTGTATCCATAACAAGAATGAAATTCATTAACAATGGCCAAACCGACCAGTAGTAAGTTACGGTGCCTAGGACTGACAATCATGTTACCAAAATTCCTGGGGTTTGTGGGGAAGTTTGGGAAGCGACTGAAACTGTATTTGTAACAAACCCTTTGGTGGTTTGTTATACGATTAAGGGACCCCTTGGGTGGTCTCGAAAAAGTTAACAAAGGTTTGAATGTATTCACAAAACGACCAAAAGTTTTCCCAACTAAAACAAGGAATAATAAACGATTGGTTTATAACAAGGAAGGATGAACGACTGGTTTATTGCAAGGAACGATGAACAATGGACGATTGGTTATGATAAGTGATTTAGATAACGTGACGGGTGTAATGTGATAAAAGCATGGTGGATACTCCGTCGGTACTTCCTATATATAAGTGCTTTTATTGTATTACATTTGTGGCGTTATTTGCATCACTTCAAAAAATGTTTTCAAATGATGACACGCAACGATTTCAATTAAAGATATAAACCATACAAATTATTTCAAGACGATTTACTAGCCGTATTTATGAAACAAATGTCTTGGTCAAGATTTATGGCAAACAAGTCTTTTTATAAACTATAACTAACTTGTTTTAGATTGGTTAGTTATCATTGCAATACCAAATAGTTTTTGATAACAAGGTTTTCAATTAACGACTCAAGTAGTCTGTCGAGTTATTATAATACGTATTCAAGGCCATAAATTTGACATACTCACAAAACCTATGTACTCGCCGGCATTCTTTTTGGCTGACTCATTTTAACATATGTTTCAGGGAACAATGCTTGATGATACTGATGCATTCTCATGTAGGATCAGACGTGGACCTTATTGCTTATAAAATAAGAAAGACAATAAATATGCTTGTTTGTTTGTTTAAGTTTGTTTGAAAGTTCTAAGACAATATGACAATATAACCTATGTTTAATATCCAATAATACGAAATATGAAATACCATGTGTTGTTGAAACAATCTGTTAACGTGACTCCCCAAGTGTTTCCGCCGCGTGTTGTTTTACGCGATTTTGGGTGTTACAGGTTGGTATCAGAGAACTGGTTATAGGGAATTAGGTTATTAGTAATTCATTTACCTAAACTATAACCTTCCTAGGACCCTAACGTGAGTCTACTTGCGTTTAGATTTAAAACACAATGCAATCACCTATCCTTAGGTGATTACCAAAACAAATACACAAAATACAAACTCGTTTTGAAAATCAACCATCTATCCTTAGATGATTTGTTTTAGGCGTAAGCCTTAAAAGTTTTCAAAATCTCGTCAAAGTTTGGGTTTTAATAATGTGAACACGTGCAATCTGGAAGGGTGGGTGCCTTTACCTTAGTTTTCTGTCTAAGGCTAGAGTGTTCATACAAATCCACTTAATCGGACCAGTCATTCTTACCTGGGAACTCTGGGGTGAATGTCCACTTATAGGCTAAAGCATGTTTTCGCGATACATTATAAGACCCATTTACTTTGATTAGTCACTGTGTGTCATTTGATTGTCTTGAGAGACAAATGAATGACCACCATCCTCATGTTTCGTCGATATTTTTAATGCCTTTCTTGATTTTTCCGAATATTAATCTCACATATCTTCCTTCATGTTTTCTTTTAGAATGCCTCCTTGATGGGATAAAACTCAAAATGTCGATATGGCAGCACTTATCGCTCAGCAAATGGCTGCGATCCTCCCGAACCTAGTAACTCAATTAAATCAAGCGAACAACAATAACAATAACAATGCACCAGCTCCGTGCAACTATAAACAATTCTGTTCGGCTAAACCACTTCAGTTCACTGAGTCTGAGGGAGCTACCGTAGCTCTAAATCCGAGTCTTTTGACTTTTACGCATATACTCAAAACAATCCCTTGGTTTACGCATATACTCAAAATCCTACCCATCTATCGAGTATTTTGACCGAAGTCATCATCAAAGCAGCCATTCTGGTATGTATTTAGACTTCGTTTTAATTTATTTGGTCATCTTAGCGAAATCCTCGCTTTTACTCAACCAAGTCCTTTATTCTTTATTCAATCCATTTGACTTGTCCGTGTGAATTTCATCACTTATGGCAGTCAAACTTTATCCCTTATGTCTTAGCATTCTCATTAGTCAGTTTGTATTTTCATTTACTTTGATTCTTGTCCCTTCCCTCGGGCTCATTATTCTAATGTACGCTTCTGTTATCCGGCTTGCGTTTACATTTATTATAAAATATTTTACTTACTTGAGCCGTTTTGGGTAACTTTTTAATTTGTCCCATTCACCCCATCCTTACCACATCAGACATAAATGTGTCCCTTATAAGAAGTCCACGGTATCATGTGTTCACTACTTACATGGCCAGAGTAAGCGATCGACACATGCTACACATGACCTTTTTTTAAATTTGACATCACAAACCCCGTGTAAGTAACGCCTATATTTATTTCCATATTCTTGATTTCATTTGGTAAAACTTTACTTAATTGCTATATAACAATCATTAGCTTTCCCGTTTTATTTTTTAACATATAAAATGTATTCGTTTTATTAAACTATTTTTCAATCACATTCGTTAATGTGATCGTTACTCTTCTCAATAGTATTCACATTGATAACACTTACTTGGATAATTACTTCCAAAAAAGTTTCCACATAAACTAATCCTGTTATTGCTTTGTTATTCACAATCGTGAATAACACATGTTTCTACTCATTTCTCTTGGAAACATCATCCTGGATAGGTATTCTATTCAGGTTTTTCCAAGTTTTTATCGTACATATGCAACAGTCAGTCTCTACGTACTTGTTGCATATTACTATTTGTGCAATAAATTTAAAAGCGTGCACCTAGTAAATGCTTGCCCTAATGGGCTTTCCTTGCTATTGACCTTATTCGCGATCGTTACGTGATTTAAGTCCTTGGTGAGCTACTTTGTCATAATTCGGACCGTTCCTCCGTCATGTCATATCTGTTACTTGTTAAACTCTCGCCATCTTCAGATGCGAGTGTCCTTCATCTAAAACATTTACAAGGATTAGTAACGTCAATATCAATAAATGTTTGTAAGATAATACAAGGCTTTCTACTATACGTGTCAACACACGTAATTTTGTTAACTATATCAATCATTTAATTGGGGTAACGTGCATTACACGATAACCCTATGTGTTGTTCACAATCATTTAATATAAATATACTTACCGGATTTGCGATCAAGTCTCGAACCGAACACTTTACTTTTTTTAACATTGAGCTCTGATTATCAACTTGTAAGACCCTTACTTTCATTAATAACATCTATATAAGTTTTACGTATAAATGCTTTTGTATGATTAAATATGGAACTGAAAATACGAGTTTCTTAAATCATTTTAAGAAATTAAAACATTTTGACTTAATATAAATATGTCGTCGTTCAAAACATGACGGAGAAACATAGCGCGGAAGCTTGAATTTTCACCGTGTTCGGTTCTTCATTGAGCTTGATCGTTCTTCGGCGCCATACTTTATGCCTACATATCATAAAACATGAAATGAGTTAGTTATACTTGGTTTACAATGTGCCTAATCAAGTCCGAATGACAAAAGGACAAGATAACAAATTTTTTTTTGCTAGCAGCATTTCAGAGAGGTTGTTTCTGCTGCAGCAAAGGTTGTTTTGCAGCAGCGTTCTGAAAGGTTATTTCTGCTGCAACAAAGGTTGTTTTGCAGCAACATTTTCTGAAAGGTTGTTTCTGCTGCAGCAAAGGTTGTTTCGCAACAGCATTTTCTGAAAGGTTGTTTCTGCTGCAAAAAAGGTTGTTTTTCAGCAACATTTTCCGAAAGGTTGTTTCTGCTGCAGCAAAGGTTGTTTTGCTGCAACTTTTAACTTCAAGCTATCGTAACTTTGATCTACTTATCCGTTTACATGATTATTGTCTCTATGCTTTTGTGATTTGATTCTCCATCACATGGAGTTAAAATCCGACTTCCGAATTAACATTTTTTAGAATTTAAGCCCGCGCTATAAATTAATTATTAAACTTCTTTTGACTTAGTTTTGACTCGTTCATACTTTTATCAATCCAACTTGTTTGTTACACTTCTATTCTCATAGACATCATATTTTAAATGTTTCCTATCACACAATGTTCAATTCGCTGGTTATTATGCATCATTAACCCGTTGTTGCTTATATGCTTATTTTGACCCGTTAAGGGTATTTAAGCGCTTTTAAGCATAACCAAGCTTATTCATTTCTAGCATCGTATTTTCACATTAAAATAGCTACTTGTATTCCACCACAACTACTATCGTGACGGGTTTGATATAATAAACCAATTATCACGAATATTACCCTTCGGTTAGTCATTTTACGGAAAAATGCTCATTTTAGGCATTTGACCCAAGAAAGCTTATGCCTATAACTTTTATGCTTATCTAAGGTTTACATTACCATAATTTATGTTTCTAAACAACCCATAAGGGTCGTTTGCCCGATTTACCCATCAAGGGCGTTTTGGTCAATTATAGTCCCTCATTTTACGACGGACTTTCACTAAATATTTGACCAAAATCATTCGTTTAACTATAATCTTATTTATGCGTACCGGGCTCGGATCAACATTTTGACCTGTTTTAATACCTTGCCACAATAATTTGCTAATTCATAGCATCGCTAATCACAAGCCGTTTTATCCTGTGAGCATAACACTCGACAAGTAATTAAAGTCGTTATATGTCAAATAGTATCAACATTACCATTTGAACCGTTTGGTCTAAATGACTAAACATTTTGCGCTTATATATAAATGGTATTTATTTACCATTCCGTTAAGTAACTCATTTCAGGTTTCTCACCATTTAGTTATGTCTCTTAAATTCATTTCTTATGTGTTTAACTTAACATGGCTTATGCCACTTTTTGTTGTTTTATACTTCGACTTTATCCATTTATACATGACTAAATCACTGTTTTCTCTTTTTATTCATTTAGGCTTACTTATAAAGTAGCCATTTAAAAACTCATTATATATATATATATATATATGTCATCGCATGACCAAATTACCATTTCGACGCTTTTTACCATTAAACATGGTTTTTCATCCTTTGATATGTTCTGACCCGTATCATTTCATGTCGGAACCGTATTTCTAATATAACATTTGTTGTATTTATATCTTATATATAAATACATATCCTACAAAAAGGGTGTAAGCTTTACTTACCTTATATCCGATTATACACTTTTTCCACATGCTTGATCCGTTTGACCCGCTTCTTTCCCAAGCCTCCACCTAGCTTGTCAAACGTCAAACTATCACCATAATTCATAAGACGGTTAGATTAGTCATCCTTACGACTACTCCCTCTTACGGATTTTATGTCGAAACTACTATTCAACTTCATCATTGCTTAGTTGGTCTTTCAAAAGTCAACTACCTTTGATCATATGATATCCCCAATTAGGTTTAATTCAACATCATGTTTAGAACTCATACTATTTCATATCACACGGAATTAGTCAAATTAGCCAATTCCGTGTTTCTTTCATAATTTCAACATATCAACATTTGTTTAGGCATTTTAACAAACACCTTACGGGCATGATTTTTATAAATCATTTATCTAGTTTTGTTAGTGCATAATATCTATGTCTTAGTCTTATATCGAGTCTGTATAGTATAGAGCTGAATAGGCTAGGTATACGAAGTATTTATGTTTGTATTAGCCAAGTTCGCCTATGAAGTTCATGTAAAGGCATGTTCGGCCGAACTTGTGTCTCCCAGGGGTGAACTTGTGTCTCTATAAATACCTAGCTAGCCTACTTCATTTAAACTTTGGCATTTAAGAGGCGAAGCTCTGTCAATTTGTAACCAGAACGTTTGATCTATAAAACTAACGATTAACTGATTAAATCTTGTCTATTGGTAAACACGACGTAATATTTCCGCTATTATGGACGTTAGATATCAAATTAGGTTCCTAAGCATCGAGGATTGGTCCTACAAGTGGTATCAGAGCTAGAACAGCCTGATTTTATAGTATCAAGACAAGAACACTTCTATTTCTACTCCATTCTTTTTTTTTTCTTAACTTTTGAACATAAAATGATGAATTCACGATCAAAATCTTTTGAATTTTGAATATATCATGTAAAATACAACAAAGATAAACCCTTGAAAGATTGGAGACCAAATTGAACCGAATTCATGTCGAAATTTGAAATTTTGAAAAACCAATGTTTTTGAAAACCCCCATGATCGAACTTACTAGCCATGTTCGGCCGAACTTATACTAAAACATCACTTTTCAAGTGATTTTTAGCAAGTTCGCCTGAAGTTGAGTAGTTTTTGAAGAAATTTCAGCTAAGTTCGCTTGAAGTTACACAATTTTTCATTGATTTTACATCAAGTTCGATCGAACTTGTGTAAATTTCAAAGAAACTTTAAGTAAGTTCTCCCGAACTTACTAGATATTTATCAAATTATTGAAGATAAGTTCACCCGAAGTTCTGTTGGATTTGTGTCTCAAGTTCGACCGAAGTTTAATCAAATTTTTCAAAAACAAGTCTAACAAGTTCGACCGAACTTGTTAGAAAATCTAAAAATTCTTCATTTTAGAACTTGTAGTAGGACTAGTTGTTTTCAAAGTTTTTGAAAATTTCAGAGTACAAGTTTCGTTATTCACAATGGAGGATCAACTAAGAGCTTTTATGTCCGTAGCTAGTTCGTCAAATGCCAATGTGATCAATCAAGTCAATCTTGATAATGAAATGGGAACGACTGTCAAACCGCCCAAGCTGATGAGCACGGACGAGTACGAAGCATGGAAAGAAAAATTTACCTATTGGGTTCAAGCCATGCACTTTGCTGGCTGGGTGTCTGTTGAAAGAGGCTACACTGTTCCGGTAGATGAACACCAACGAGTTCTTGAAAAGTACAACTACTCGACGGTTCAGAAAGAAGAATATATCACCAAGAAAAAGATGATCAGTCTCATCCAACAGCCTGTCAAAGAAGATATCCTGATTTTGCTACCAGAGTATGCTACTGCAAGAGATCTTTGGTTGTCATTACAGAAGAAGTATCTAGGCAGCGCCGAATGATCAAAAGCAAAAAGAACTTATCCTGTAAGAGTTCGATATCTTCACTATGCTAAAGATTGAGACCATAAAGCAAATGATCGAGCGTTTCTGTCATCTTAAAGTACAAATGCGAAGAAACGGTCTCGAAAAGCCAGAACAAGAATACATCGACAAACTTGCTGACGCACTACCAGAGGGTGAATGGACTACGTATTTGATGGTTCTAAAGAACAGTGATAAGTGGGAATTTTTCAAGTTGTCGACGTTTATCGATAAACTCGAAGGCCACAAAATGGATCTTCTGAAGATGGCGAAGTCAAAAAATGCTAATGTTGTTCAAGACGTCGGTCTGTATTACAAAGTCGGAATGCTAGATAGTATTTTGAGTCCTAAAATTCAGACGGCTTTTAGTGCAAACATGAATGCTTCTCCACAGAATCAGAATCAATCACAGCCTCAGTATGATCAGAGTCCTCAAAGTTCTTACTCAAGCACTGGTTCAAATTCAACTTATCAAAGCCAAGCGAGTCAGAATCAACAACAGAGTTCTGATCCAAATGTATATAAATGCAACATCGTAGTGAATTTGAACAATGTTGTTTCAGAACAAGTTGCAAAACAACATATGTCACTACTCGCTACCGTATTAGAATCTTATGAATGTCTTGTTGCCGGTAAGATCGTAAACCCCGAGATGACCGCAGAAGATTATGACCAGGTAGACGAGGAAGAACTCGAACTAATGGACATCAAATGGTCCTTAGCTTCGATCATCAGGAGAGTGACAAAGTTTGTTGCACTCACAGTCCGTGACATAGGAAATTCCAGCAACAAATTAGGTTTTGACAAAACCAAAGTCACGTGCTTTAGATGTCGTCAAAAGGGGCATTTTAAAAGAGAGTGTAAGAACACCGAAGCAATCGGAAATCAAAGTCCTTTCGGAGGAGGAAATGAATATTACAAAAGGGCACTTCAATATAAACCATTTCCGAAGAAAACTCAGGTTGAAATCTAAGAAAAACTTGACAATAGCACCATTGAGAAAGCTATGGTGGCATCCAATGAAGATGATGGTTTTGATTGGAATTCTTACATTGGGAAAAAGACCAGAGTTGCTTTGATGGCATAGATAGTTGAAGATAATTCTGCAGAGGAAGCAGCGGCAACAGTAGAAGCAGCAGCTATCGAACAAGCTCTTCTAGAACAATACTGACATCAACAGCAAGAAGAAGAGGAATATGTTCATATGCAGAGACAAGGAATTTTATCCTCTAATTCTTGTGGCAGTTTTGTAGGTCATTTTGATGGCAGTTCTAAAGAACAAGTGGTTGAGGAGAAAAAGATGGATGAAGTGATCATTGATGTCACTCAAGAAGTGAAAGTAGAAGACCTCAAAGACATGGCAGACAAAGCTTTAATGGCGAATCTAACCAAGGTAGGTCCAGAGGTAAAAATTGTCGAGAAAGAAGTTGTCAAAGTACAAGTTGTTGAGGTTGAGAAACCTTGTACGAAATGTACTAAACCTTGTGTCGAATGTGCCGAAAAATCAAAGATCATCACTGAAAACAATGTGCATAACGTATTTTGAAATACGATTATCGCACAATGAAAGAAGCGTATGATAAAATGAAAAATGATTATGGCAGAGTCGACAAAAATAACATCGAACAACAAGATAATATAAAGATGTTGAGTGGAACAGTAATGGATAAACAAAGGGCAATTAACATCTTTATTAACACCATTGCTGAAACTAAACAACAACTTCAAGATATGACAATCGAAACTGAAAGAGTTCAACAGTTGTTGAGAAGTTATACCACAAATGAATACGTTATTGATCACATTCTTCCGACAATCTCAACGGAAGAAAAAACTAAAAAAGAAAACTGGCAAAGAATATAGCAATGTTCCTCCACCCCTTTGCGAGAAGTACTGTCTCAAAACCGCAGATGGGATGGATAAGGCACTCAACGTTGAGTTACTTTCTGAGAAAAAAGATGAGTTGCCAGAGAATATTGATATAACCTATGCTAAATCTGATGATGATAACAACGCTGTGGTTAACAAAGTGGTTGAAAATGTTCTAAGTGATTCTGATGACGGCAGCTTCAAAAGCGCCGACTCGAGTTCAAAGAATTCTGAGTCACAGTCTGAAAATGACGATAAGTCATCAGAGGATGGTCTAAGTGACGATCCTAATGTTGTAATGTACAAAATTAAGGATTCGGATAGACTATACTTTGATGATAGCTTCCCGATTCAGAATGTGAAGGAAGAATTGCTTGATAAATTCTTTAAACTCGTGGAAGTCACATAAGAGGAATTGGAAATTAACAAATGAAAATTCTATTCCAAACCTAAAAGAAACAACTACCGAAGGAATGGTGGTGATCATCCAGAAAACCGCGGAGCAGGGTTGGGTCTAAAAGAATCAAATGAACCAGTAAAGAAAGTGTCACCATTTCATGAATATAAAAACAAAAACATGAATTTTGTATATGGGACAAACACGGTTCATGAAGAGAGTTTGATTGGTAAACAATCAAATGATGGGTTTAAAAAGGAGAAAGAAATTCGAAATAAAGCCAAGGTTACAAGTGGGGTAAAACCACCCACTAAAGGACACCCACTTGATAATCGGACATGTTTCAATTGCAATGAAATTGGTCATATTGCACGACAATGTCTGAAATCAAAACTGGCTTATCCTCGAAGAAGAGAATCAAATGTTGTAAAACCAAGGTATCCAAAGTTTGAAAAACCAATCAAGATTTTGAAAAGAAATGAATCTTTGCCAGAAGTTAAACATAAAATAGAAAAGAGGTTTGAGAATTCTACTTTCGAAAAAGGAGAAACTTCTAGGGCAAATGAAAACAAATTTTATATCAAGAAGGCTAATATCAAATCTCAAGCCTGAATTACCAAGAAAAGGTCAACAACATCTGGTGTTATTAAGTCTGAGCTGGTAAAGACTGATAACACGAAAGAATCTAAACCTGAAATCACTAAGTCTGAGCCTGTTAAGACTAGTGATAGCAAGAAAGAATCAAAATCTGAAATCATAATTGAAACCACATCTGAAACTGTCAAAAATACAAGTGGTAACAATTCAAAAGACAAAAATACGGTAAAGTTTTCAAACATAAACATCATAGAAAATTCAGATGAAGAATTCGATTAAGCTGATGAATGTGAATTTGATTTTGATGATGGTTATCCAATTCAACCCAAGACCAAAAAGGCTTGGGTCTCGCCTTTTAAATAGATTGTTAAAATGTGCAGGGACTCCAGAGATCTGTACTTTCTAAGTGGATTTTTGATAGTGGAGCGTCCAGGCATATGACGGGAATGAAGGCATTGCTATTTGACATTAAAACTATCAATGGTGGATATGTTGGATTTGCAGGAAATCAAGGTGGAAGGATAGTCGCCGAGGGAAAACTCTCCAATGGCGTAGTTTCATCTGATCGCGAGAACTATATTGCAGAACTTGAGAACAATCTTCTGAGTATATCGCATATTTGTGATAAGAAATTCACAGTCTATTTCAATGACAAAGAGTGTATTATCTTGAAGCCGGGATTCAAAATACTAGATGAGTGGATTCTGATGCGAGCACCTCGTGAGAATGATTTATATGTTCTTGATATGGGTGTCGCTACCACTTCATCAAAATCAACACAATGTTTTGTGTCAAAGGCTACTGAAAAAGATTCTATTCTTTGGCATCGTAAGATGGGGCATATTCATTGTGAAAAATGAATTTCTTGGTTCATAATGATCTTGTAGAAGGCGTAAATCTTCAAAGTTTTCAGATGTCTGATCATTGCTTGGAATGCAAAAAAGGGAAAGTAGATCAAGAAATCTCATCCAAAGAAAATTCTAAACTCAAACAAGTTGCCATTAGAACGTCTCCACATGGATTTATTTGGTCCTGTAAATGTTCGAAGCATCTCAGGAGACTTATATTGCTTGGTCATGACAGATGACTGTTCGAGATATTCGTGGGTATTCTTTCAAGAATCAAAAGACGAAACGTTTGAGAAGTTGGTTATTCTATTCAAGAAACTCGAGAACCTTTATTATCTTTTGGTCAGACGCATTAGAAGTGACAACGGCACAGAGTTTAAGAAAAGAAAAATGAAGGAATTCTGCAATGCAAAAGGGATTCTGCACGAGTTTAGTGCTCCCTATACTCCACAACAAAACGGAGTAGCTGAAAGGAAAAGCAGAACTTTGATTGAAACTGCGAGAACCATGCTTGCAGATTCTAAACTTCCTATCAGCTTCTGGAGTAAAGCGGTTGCTGCAGCTTGCTACACGCTAAACAAGGTTCTCACTATCAAACCAACAAAGAAAACATGTTTTGAGATGATAAACCGACGGAAGCCAAATTTGAAGTTCTTAGAACCATTCGGTGCACCATGTACCGTAATAGACCAAGATGGCAAATTCGGAGCTAAATCTCTTGAAGGTTTCTTTGTTGGATATGCGAGTCCATTGAGAAGAGTATATGTTCCTTCATTGAGAATGGTTATTGAAGCATGGATTGTTTCAACTACACGGATCATATTCAAAAGAAAGGTGACGCGTGGCTGTTTAACTATCAAGACCTTTGGAAGTCATTTGACTTGCCTGAAGAACCGACTGACGAAGAAGTTGCAGCGTTATACTACCTTCACCAGTCAGCGAATCAAAAACAAATTGTTCGACCAATTGTGGTTAATCATCCCACGTTGGATTCGTCTTCTTCTGGTGCAAGTTCAAGCAATAGTGGTGTTCCGGCTGAAAATGTTTCTGAAACATTAACAACAGATGCTACTCCTCCAACAAATGCCTCTACTGAACCAGTGAATACAACAACGGAGCCCAGTATGCCTCATAATGAAAATTCTGACTCAGATGAATCACCAACATTTAATGCTGATGGGGAATCATCTTCTTCAGATGAAGAAGTGGAGCAGATAACAAGTCTTCTTAATCAATCTGAAGTCCCGAACAACAGAAATGAAGCTTCATCAAGCTCTCCAAACATTGAATTGGTCGTTCATCTCAACATCACGAATCAGCAAAACTCAGTAGATGTTCCAAGTGAAGAATTGCCGCGATCATATTCCTATCATCCGTCAACAAATATTATCGGAGAACTTCAAACTGGTGTTAGAACTCGAGGGCAAATTAATAAAGCACTCAGTTGTTTCTACACACGTGTTGTTACAACCAAGAACTATTGCTTCTATTCATGTTTCATTTCCCGGATTGAGCAAAAGACAGTTATTGAAGCTTTAGCCGATGAAAATTGAGTACAAGCAATGCAAGAAGAATTATTGTAGTTTGAGAAGTTGGGTGTGTGGAAGCTTGAAGACCTACTAGAAAATTCGAAAGCAATTGTTACAAAATGGGTCTTTAAGTGTAAACGTGATGATAGATGTTCGTAACAAAGCTAGGCTTGTTGTCAAGGGATTTTACCAGTAGGAAGGGATAGACTACACGAAAGTCTATGCATCAGTACCTCGATTGGAATCTATTCGAATTTTTCTAGCTTTCACATCATGGAAAGGATTTAAGGTCTATCAATTGGATGTCAAATCGGCTTTTCTGTATGAAAAATTACACGAGAAGGTGTACGTTGGACAACCACCGGGGTTTGTCGATCCACTTAACAAGAAGAAAGCGTACCTACTGGATAAAGCTCTTTATGGACTACACCAAGCCCCGAGAGCTTGGTACGAGACTTTATCGCAACATCTCGTCGGAAACGGCTTTATCAGAGGAACTGTGGATAGTACTCTTTTCACCAGAGAAGTTGATGGCCATCTGATTATAGTTTAAATCTACGCTGACGACATCATCTTTGGATCAACAATCGATAGTCTCTGCAAGGAGTTTGAGGGAATCATGAAAAAGAAATTTGAAATATCCTCGATTGGCGAAATGAAGTTTTTTCTTGGTTTGCAAGTAGATCAGCTTTCGGATGGTATTTTCATTCATCAGACTAAGTATGTTCACGACATCTTGAAGAAGTTTGGAATGGAAAGCTTGAAGCCTTTATCTACGCCTCTTGCTCTATATCACGGCATTTGCGTTGGCGAGACTGGAGCCAAAGTTGACGAGACGTTATACAGATCGATGATTGGATCGCTGATGTATCTGACGGCATCGCGCCCAGATATTATGTATCCAACCTGCCTATGCACCAGTTATCAGTCAAGCCCGAGGATCTTACACATGCAGATTGTGTAGCGAATCTTCAGACATCTGAAAGGATGCCCAAGCACCGGCTTGTGGTACCCGAAGAACGATAATTTCGACCTCACAGGCTATGCTGATTCTGATTTTCATGTAGATAAGTTGAACTCAAAATCAACTACAGAGGGATGCCAGTTCTTCGAACAAGAATGGTAACCTGGCAGTGTAAGAAACAGACTACGGTCGCTCTCTCTACCTGTGAAGCTTAGTATATCTCGGCCTCCAGCTGTTGTTCATAGATTCTATGGATTCAACAGCAGATGAGAGACTATGGTCTACAATTTCTAGACACTCCATTGTATGTTGATAACAGGCAGCCATAGATATAACTAAAAATTAAGTTCATCACTCATGCACAAAACACATTGAAATTCGTTATCATTTCATTCGTGATTGCTACGAAAAGAAATTGGTGCGAATAGAAAAAATCCACACCGACGAACAAAAGGCTAATTTTTATACCGAACCATTTTCTTTGTCACGGTTTAAATACTTGCAAAGAATTAACGGTATGAAAAATTTGCTGACAGATGCGGACGCTGAGGTTGAATACGGATCGGACGACGAGTTCGCGTGATACACATTGGTTTGTAAATATCTTTCTAATTTAGAATTTTTGTTAAAAACTAAAATCCAAAAAAGATGTTTTTGATTTTAGGGGAGAAATGTTAGAGAAAATACAAAAACATTCGAAAAATTTTAAAATCCTAAAACATATGAAAAATTCAAAATGTACAAAAACATTGAAAAAGACAAAAAGAGTTCAGTGTCATAAAAGGAAATGATAGTACATCAGTGGACTATCACAGTATGCTAAAGAAATGTAAAGTTTTAAAAGTGATAAACAAGTCTTACTGTGGATGTGTCGATAGGCTTAACACGTTCAGTAAACTGTTTTCGAGATATAAACTAAATTTTACAACTGCTTAATCTTGTGGATTAACACATCTTGGATATATGGGCTTATTACTCTGAAAATTCGTTTGAAAGATTGCCTGACTCTGAGATACGAGGTCTTTATAGATAGTTGATATCTGGGGTATTATACAAGTTCTTCTGATTTTACGGAAGCAATGGCCTAGAACTTCTATAATACTTTCGCTATAAACCTCCAACCTGCATGCAATATTGAAAAGAATCGAAAGATCTAATCATTTGCAGTGCTAAAAAGATTCCTTAAGTGGAACACACCTTAAAGAAGAGCCTTCATCTCTTTGTCTGTACGGTAGTACTAACCTGAGCTATCAAGGTCTCGCACAACCCAGATACAGACATCAATTACGCTATATTCACCTGTAAGATGAAATCTAGGGAATCTGGATACGCGAGTATATTCAAGAAGTGGGAACCACATATAAGTCAAGTTTCATGAATTCTACCTTAACATATCTTGAAACAGTTGAAAAATGTGGTAAAGCTTAAGTGGACAAACATATCAACAATCTAGGTAAACGAGTTTAAAACTTAAAGTCTGCTAAAGGATAACAATACTGGCGATATGTCTCAATCAACTGATATGATCCTTAGACACGAATTCACAAAAATATGTTTGTAAATATGTTTGTACATAGTTTACATTGCTTATTACACTGTATTTCAGCTTTACAGATTAAAATCAAAAAGATTTTCGGTGTGTTTTAGCATAAACTTATAAAAATACAATAAGATTTTATTTATACATAGTTTTCATCAAACCAATGTTGGAGAACGGATCTTCGAAGTCCGGTAAGATGCTAAAACTGGTGGGAATATCTTTGACAACGGGCTGGGAGCTAATTTGTTAATCTGAAAAGTCAAAACATAAAAAGTTCATTAATTTGAAACTTTGATTTTGAAAATATCACCAGTTTGTTCGTAACAAATCAAACCGGGGTCATTAACTTGGACTCGGCAGACAAATCGGTTAACAAGGTCATTAGCTTGGACTTGGTCAACTGAGTGGATTTTCATAACTGGTTAAAAGTTGGAAAGTTCAGGGGTCAAAAATGAAAATTTGAAAAAGTAAAAAATTATGGTTTGGCAAGTTCGGCTGAACTTGCTAAACAAATCAGGTTTTTCAAACAAGCAAGTTCGACCGAACTTGCTAAAGTATGGCCGTGTTGTTTTAGAGTTCAGTTCGCCCGAACTTGACTGGGCTTAGCAAGTTGGTCCGAACTTGACTTGGTTTAAATACCAATCAAGTTCGGCCGAACTCACTTATCAGCAAACACACACTCTCTGAGCGAACTTGAGATTTGAGAGAATTTGAAAGATTTTGGCAATTTCACACCGTTACAATGTCCAAATTAAGTCGGTTTTTGGTGCTTAGCACACCAATTACCATGGCTGAGCTGAGATTTGATCATTGAACTGTGTTTGGACCAGTAATGAACGAAACTAGATAAAAAAGTTTAAAATCTTATAAACCTAAGAGTTGTTGGTTAAAATAGAACTTAGATTCTTAATCTACACATAAAATCGACCGTATACCATGTTTTAATTGAAGTGAAACGGCTGTTTAATTGTTTTGAACAAGTTGGTCTTAGGAGAAGACGACAAGTTCAGCCTAACTTGTTGTCAAGTTCAACCGGAACTTCTGTATTTTATTTTGAATATCATGTGGAAGTTCGCCTGAACTTGGATCTTGAAAAACTGAATGTTGTTAATATAAGTTCGCACGAACTTATCATTCAATGTTGAACATGTGTTAATACATGTTCGGGAAACTTAGGTAGAATGTTGTAACACTAATCAAGTTCGACCGAACTTGATATAAATGTTAGAAAATTTTGTGAAAATTTTCTCGAAAATTGTGCTAATTGTTTTGCGTCATTTTTCAGGCACAGGTACCTGCGCGTGTAATCTCCGTTGATTTCTTCAAAACTCACAATACGTGCATCATGCTTGACAAATCTATCTGTCCGTCACTATAGGAGTACGACAGTATATTGAAGTTTCTCGAGGAAAGCCATATTCGCCGAGCTATTACAGAGCGCACAGTATCATATCGATCTCACATCGTTCACTTTCGATGAATGCAAGCCTTAGTGCTGACGAGAAGACAATCACTTCAACAGTACAAGTTGGAAATGAAGTTAAACCAATTTCTATGACTGAAGACGATATTAGACGGATTCTGGAATTCAAAGATAATGAAGACGATCTGATTCATTTAGACGAGAAGATGGTGCGTGGTTGTTTCTTTCGTATGGGTTATAAGGGGAGCGTGAACAAACCGACGCTGAAGAAAGGGGAAGTGCCAAACCCCTATAAGCTTTTGATGCATGCTCTAATTCACACACTCAGCCATCGCAAAGCCGATTTAGATGATGTTCAAGACTATTTAGCTTGCATGGCAACGACATTGATTCTGAAGAAGCCGTTCAATGTTTCGAAGTTAGTTTTCACTCACATGTCGAAGAACATGGAAGATTCAAGGCTATGCCTATATCCGAGATTTGTTCAGATGTTGATTGATAACAAGTATGCCAACATTGCATGAGATCCAAATGATGTGTTGTATTTAGTTCATCTTGATGAAACGAGTGTGAAGAAGCTTATCAAGTTCCAAAAGCAAGTTTCAGCTCATGTTGCGAAACCAGTGTTTGGAGCTATAAAAGATTCAAATTATTTCTCGCCACCTGATAACAAGTGGAGAAAGGATGGTAGCGATGACGAGAAAGAGCTTAAAGCTGAGCAAGAATGGTTTAAAGATTTCAAACCAAAGGCAAGGAGCGAATGGTTTTTAAAGGCAGAAGCTGATTAGCCTAAAAAGAAATGTGCTGCGAAGAAAGTCGAAACTATGCTTGTCGACGAGGATGAACCTGAAAATGTTGAAGCTGTTGCTGGATCGAGCGCTGCAGTTGTTATTGAGAGTCAAGAAACTGTGAAAACAACTCAAGATGATGTTATTTCTGCTACTTCTGAGAATGAAGAATCTGATGAAGAAGTTCCTGCCAAAGAGCAAGAAAAGACTGAGGCAGAGATTAGAGCAGAAAAGGAAAGAGAGTTGGATGCAGATTTTGATCCTAACACTGAAAAAGAGTCTGACGAGGAGAGACCGAAGAAAAAGTCGAAGCGTACAAAGTCTCCAGCAATCGAAATCTAAAAGAAGACTACAGAGTCACCTCAGACCAAAGAAAAAAGAAAAGCAAAGAAAGCTCAGAAAGTTGTAAGTAAGAGGTACAATAGCAAGTTGAAAAGCACAGAAGCCACACAAGAACCTTCTGGTGCTCAGGAGAAAGGAGTCACACAAGAACCCACAAGAACCTCCTGTTATTGTTCATGCTGAAACTGAAAGGCCAGGAGTTACACAAGAACCTCCTGTGTCTGATTTTGTTGAAGTTCCTATCATCCAATCACCTGTTACTCTGACGACTTCTGTTTCTGAAAGTTCTACTCCTAAGAAGTCGACACGGAAACCTGCAACACCTAAAGATTCAATGCCAAAGACACCAAGGGGAAATTTGTTTGGTGATATGCCACACGTGTAACATTTGTAAAAATCGGGTCTCCAAAACCCGCTCCGTTTTGTAATCAAGTACCAAGTTATAAAAGTTGCATTAAATATTTATGATTATTTTGAGTTAAAACGATACATAATTATTAAATAAACGAAACTATAAAAATTATATTTGATAAAAGTTAAAATAAAATAAATAAAAAATATTTGAAGCTGCCGGGACTCGAACCCGGGTCAGCCAAGAAGTACTTCAAACAACTTAACACTCACTTCCCAGACCACTCCGCCACATCTAAATCGTGCGCATCTCACCATCTCCAATCCAACGCATCTCATTTATTATATTTTTCCATTATTATTTAGGTTAGTATTCCTCGTTGATCCGCTCATCTAAATCGTGCGCATCTCACCATCTCCAATCCAACGCACCCAATGTGAGTGAATCTTACAAATTCCCCGTTTTAATCACGTTTTGGGGTGTATCATGTGTCTTTGTATATATATATTATTACTAAACCATTGTGCATACATCATATCATGAACTTGTGTATTCTGTTTGTTGCTGTTAAGTAGTTATTATTGGATGCAATTTATTATTCAGTACATGCAATTTCATAGGCCGTCGCTCCCCATTTATGAGCGTTGAGCATGTTCCCCATTTTATTATGAGGTTGAACCTGGCGTGCCCACATACGATCGGCTCCGTTTGATTGAGCCTTGATCGCACAGTTCATTTTACATTTTCAGTACATGCAATACGATCATCCGTTTGATTGAGCCTTGATCGCACAGTTCATTTATGTTATTTATCGTATGATATTGGTATGTTCATGTATGCTATCAAGTGTTATTGTATGTTATAATTGTAACTGCTTTTTGCCATTGCTTGATTACTTACATTTGCTCATTTATGATTATGCGCAATTTTTCATTGATAAACTAACCATTAATTCATTAATAAATGATTATCTAATAAGGTTCACTCGCCAACTTATGTTGACCCAAAAACTCCCATCTTACACATGATACAGGTGAACCAGCAGCAGCTAGGAACACATAGGACCTGGATTAGAAGAATAAAACAATTTAGTATTGGGATTGTTATGTTTGGTTTATTTCCTTTGTATTGAATGAACATGTTTGGATATTTGAAACTGTAATTTTGACTTTATTTAATATGAAACATAATAGTAAATGTCATGTGCTTTGGTGATAACCCAATTATACCCCGACTCTTATTTCCGCTGCGGGTCGAGGTGTGACAGATTGGTATCAGAGCCATGATTATAGGGATATAGGATAGGTTATTAGACCCTTAGAGCCTATACTATAGTCGATTAGAAACTTATAAGAATTTTGTGTGTTATATGCCAAATTTCATGATGTTTATATGTTTTATGTTAAATGTTACATTTGATATTGTGCAAGCATGTTCATAAGTATGTATTATCATATAATGCCTATCATGAAATCGTATGCTCATAACATATCACATCCATGAAAGCACACACCACATCATGATTGTTTTTACAATGATTTTCGTGTTTTCAAATCTCATCAAAGTGAGTTCTCATGACGGGCATGTAGTAACTGGAAGGGTACCAGCACTGGTAGTCGGAACGTCCTGTCTAGGCTGGCATTCGTATAAATCTAAAATAAAGGACCAGTTTGCCTACCTGGGGACTAACGATGAGAGTACGAAGTACCTATTAGGCCAAAGCATGCTATACCAAACGTCGTGTGAGCTAATCCCACTTTGAGTTGTCAGTGTGTCTACACCTGGAAACGTTCCGACCAAACATCTCATGAACATATTTTGTGGTTTGCATTCAGGGGATGCGAGTGTTAAATTGCCAATACTAATGTGAATCCTACCAAGCCAATAGCCATGGGGGCCCACATGACTATATAGGTGAAGGTATGGGGGACATTTGAGGCCCAACATGAGCGAACCCAAGACATCCTATGGATGTAGTTGCATTATTGAATTTTATGTTATTTTCATTTTCTTAAAGACACATGACACCTAAAAAGACACCATAAACTCACGATCTTCTCATTTTATGATCCTGTAGATGTCGTCTAGACAGTAACGAAGGGGTAAAAGATCGGGAAGGTCTCAAGAACGTTTGGCCACTCATATCGCGAAACAAATGGCCACGATACTTCCTGACATTATGGTCCAAGTACAACAAGCCCTTGCAACGAATCCTACTAACCCTCCCCAACAACAGGATCAGAACATCAACAACCCTCCTACCAACAAGTGCTCTTTCAAACATTTTAAGTCCTGTGATCCTCCTAAATTTGAAGGGACCGAGGGTGTCATTGCTCTCCTACATTGGTTCGAGGAGATGGAGAACACCTTCCTAAATTGCGATTGTCCTGAGGATCGCAAGGTTCGTTACGCCACCGGGAGACTACTTGGGGTAGCCCTCACTTGGTGGAACACTGAAAAAGGGAAGAGGGGAACTGAAGATGCGATGGCCTTAACTTGGGAGGAGTTAAGGGAAATCATGACTAGGCGTTTCTGTCCTAGAAGTGAAATTAAGAAGTTGGAGGATGAATTTCATGATCTAAAGCAAAAGGAGAGTGATCACTCTACTTACAACAAGAGGTTCTTGGAGTTGAACCAAATGGTTCCAAATTTATTCACTCCAACCTATCGTCTGATCGAGCATTATATTCGAGGACTTCCCTCGAAAATCCAAGATTCAGTTCTCAGCGTTTCAACGGTAACACTTGAAGCTGCGATGGAGTTGGCAACTGAACTGACCGAAAACCAAATTCGCAACGGGAAGTTCAAAGAAGAGAAGAAGAAAGCGCCTGTTGAGGGACAAACTTCAAACCACCCCATTCCTTCCTCTAAGTTTGCTAACAAGAGGAAGCGTAACACCAGGAATTTTGCAGTTACCCAAACCAACACCCCTATTCCTGCTGCACCCATAACCTAAGTCACTCCTCCATCCGTACCATACAGAAGACCCTACACAGGCCCATTACCAAAATGTAACCGTTGTCAGTATCACCATTCCCCTGATCATCCTTGCCAATACTGCACCGGCTGCGGTCGCGCAGGCCATACTGTTCAAAACTGGCGTATGCCTCAACGAACAAACCGCCATCAACCTATAACCCAAACCCACCAACAATTAATGGGTCAGGCCCAACAACCCCTACCATTTCCACCCACCCAACATTTAGCCCAAACATACTACCAACCCAATTATCCTATGGGCCAACCTATGCGGGCTTGCTTCAATTGCGGCGACCCAAGTCATTTCAAAAACACATGTCGAAGGCTGGTTAATATTATTCATGCTCAGGCCCAAGCCAACCCAGTGAATCAAGCGAACCAAGCTCCTCCACCTGCAAGAGGAAGAGCTTTCAATATTAACGCGAACCAGGCCAGAGCTGACGGCAATGTGGTCAACGGTACGTTTCTTATAAATGGTAGATATGCCTCTATGTTATTTGATACTGGTGCGGATAGAAGTTTTGTGTCATTAGAATTTGAACCTATCTTAAGCAAAAATCGGGATAAGCTCGCGGAATCCATAACGGTAGAAGTTACGAACGGGAAACCAGTCTCATTAGACTCTATTTTACGCAACTGTACACTCACCTTAAACGACCATGATTTCTCAGTCGATCTTATTCCTATGAAGCTGGGAAGTTTTGACATCATAATCGGTATGGATTAGCTCAGTCAACATCAGGCGGAAGTTGTATGTCGTGAAAAATTTATTCGTATTCCTCTTTCAAACGGTCAGACTCTTCGAATCATTGGAGAAACCTCGTCGAAAGGGCTCAGCTTAATGTCTTGTCTTCAAGCACAAAAATATCTTCGCAAGAATTATGTCGCGTTTTTAGCCCATATCATCAAGAAGGGGACCATAGAGAAGAAACTTGAAGACATTCCTGTAGTAAAAGACTTTCCACAAGTTTTTCCTGACGACATTTCAGGACTTCCTCCAGTTAGAGACGTCGAATTCTGTATTGATCTTATACCTGGTGCTACACCAGTTGCAAAGTCTCCATATAGGTTAGCCCCCTCTGAAATGCAAGAGCTAGCCAGTCAATTACAAGAGTTGACTGACAAGGGATTCATACGTCCTAGCTCATCGCCTTGGGGTGCACCTGTCCTTTTTGTAAAGAAGAAAGATGGATCTTTTCGTATGTGCATCGACTACAGAGGGCTCAACAAGTTAACCATCAAAAATCGCTATCCTTTACCTCGCATTGATGATCTTCTTGACCAACTACAAGGTGTCAGCTGCTTTTCGAAAATCGACCTTCGATCTGGCTATCATCAGCTTAGAGTGCATGAAGAAGACGTCCCTAAGACTGCTTTTCGAACTCGTTATGGCCACTATGAATTCATGGTTATGCCGTTTGGATTAACCAACGCACCAGCTGTTTTCATGGACCTAATGAACAGAGTCTGCAAACCTTATCTTGATCGTTTTGTTATAGTCTTCATCGACGATATTCTTATTTATTCAAAATCTAAAGCTGATCATGAGCGTCATCTTCGACTCGTTCTTGCACTTCTAGAAAAAGAAAAACTATATGCCGAATTCTCCAAATGTGAATTTTGGTTGAAAGAGGTGCAATTCCTCGGACATGTAGTTAATGACAAAGGAATACATGTTGACCCTTCAAAGAACAAGGCAGTTCAAGAATGGCAAGCTCCACGTACACCAACTGAAGTAAGATCTTTTCTTGGACTAGTTGGCTATTATCGTCGGTTCATTTCAAATTTCTCTCGTATTGCTGTACCACTCACGGCTTTAACTCATAAGGGAAAACCTTTCGTATGGGGACCCAAGCAAGAAGAATCTTTTCAAACTCTTAAACAAAAACTTTGTGATGCACCAATCCTCACTCTTCCTGAAGGTTGTGATGATTTTGTAGTCTATTGCGACGCGTCAGGGCAAGGATTAGGCTGCGTTCTCATGCAAAGAGGAAAAGTCATAGCTTATGCCTCGAGACAACTCAAGACACATGAAAAGAACTACACCACTCATGACCTAGAACTTGGAGCCATTGTATTCGCTCTTAAGATATGGAGACATTATCTCTATGGTACTAAGTGTGAAATATACACTGACCACAAGAGTCTTCAACATATCTTCGATTAAAAAGAGTTAAATATGAGGCAACGAAGATGGGTCGAACTCCTGAATGATTACGACTGTGAAATTAGATACCACCCTGGTAAAGCAAATGTGGTGGCTGATGCACTTAGTCGAAAGGGTTATGCGAACTCCATTCATCTTCTATGTTCGCAAATTATAACCGACATTAAAGATCAAATTCGTGAAGCTCAACACGTTTCAATAACAGAAGAAGACGTACGAAAAGAGATGTCCTGTGGAGCCGAGCTAAAATTTGAAACTAAATCAGACGGTATCCTGTATTACCTAGATCGTATCTGGATTCCTAATCACAACAATCTTCGTGAAACTTTTATGAATGAAGCTCACAAAACGCGATATTCTATACACCCCGGAGCCGATAAGATGTATCAAGACCTACGATACACCTATTGGTGCCCTGGAATGAAGAAGGATATTGCCGTTTTTGTTTCCAAGTGTCTCACATGTTCCAAGGTGAAGGCTGAACACCAAAGACCCTCAGGACTTCTAGTCCAACCGGAAATACCTGTATGGAAGTGGGAAAATATAACCATGGATTTCATTACCGGGTTACCTCGCACTTCTGGTGGGTATGACACTATATGGGTGATTATAGACCGACTTACAAAATCAGCTCACTTTATTCCTATCCGCGAAGATTTCAAGAACGAAAAGCTTGCACGTATTTATATCAACGAAATCGTGAGCCGGCATGGGGTACCATTAAGTATTATTTCTGATCGTGATGGTCGTTTCACCTCACGTACACGGCAAGCAGTACAATCCGCTATGGGCACGCGATTAGATCTCAGTACCGCCTATCATCCTCAAACTGATGGACAGTCTGAGCGCACCATTCAAACTCTTGAGGATATGCTTAGAGCATGTGTAATAGACTTCAAGGGAAATTGGGACGCCCACCTACCATTAGTTGAATTCTCGTACAACAACAGCTATCATTCGAGCATCGGCATGGCACCTTTTGAAGCCTTATATGGTCGTAAGTGCCGATCTCCTGTATGTTGGCACGAAATTGGGGAAGCACAAATTACTGGTCCAGAATTGATCCAAGAAACCACAGATAAGATCCATCAAATTCAAAACAATCTTCTAGCTGCTCAAAGTCGTCAACAGAGTTATGCAGATAAACGACGGAAGCCCTTAGAGTTTAACATTGGTGATCATGTGCTTTTAAAAGTATCACCGTGGAAGGGAGTAGTTCGTTTTGGTCAAAAGGGGAAGCTAGCACCACGTTACGTAGGACCTTTCAAGATACTCGAAAGAGTAGGTCCTGTAGCATACAAGCTTGACCTACCAGAAGAACTCAACAGGATTCATCCCACATTCCACGTGTCGAACTTGAAGAAGTGCCTCGCTGATGAGAATCTCCATATTCCGCTGGAAGATATTCAGATTGATGAATCCATGCATTTTATTGAAAGACCAGTGGAGATCATGGACTACGGGGAAAAGCGTCTTCGTCGAAGTCGCATTCCAATTGTTAGGGTACGCTGGGAGTTGAAACGGGGACCTGAGTTTACTTGGGAACGTGAGGACTCAATGCGTGAAAAATACCCGCATCTTTTTCCTACTACTTAAATTTCGCGACGAAATTCCTAAAAGTAGGGGATACTGTAACATTTGTAAAAATCGGGTCTCCAAAACCCGATCCGTTTTGTAATCAAGTACCAAGTTATAAAAGTTGCATTAAATATTTATGATTATTTTGAGTTAAAACGATACATAATTATTAAATAAACTAAACTATAAAAATTATATTTGATAAAAAGTTAAAATAAAATAAATAAAAAATATTTGAAGCTGGCGGGACTCGAACCCGGGTCAGCCAAGAAATACTTCAAACAACTTAACACTCACTTCCCAGACCACTCCGCCACAATGTGTTTTCTGTTAACTCTAGGAACACAAATGAAATTTATACACAAAATCAGTTTAACCGATGGCGCCATCTGAGAAACGGTAATCGGCAAACCAATCGTCAAATCGTTGTTTAATTCACATGTTCAGCTTATAACCGATGTATGACGGTTTCTAATCAAGTTAGAATTGATTGAACTTAAAGTTTCATCATTTTCGGTTTTTGAAACCGAAAGTTCATCAAAGTCCTGAATAACTCAAGCTTCTGATCATTCTCGCAATTCAGAGCTATCATATCAATACTCAATTTCAATTTCGTTGCATTTTTGGACCACCAGATCATCTGAATCAGTTTGCTGGAAAATTTCTGCAAGTCACCGGAAAACCGGGACTCACATCCTCACGGTATTTCCTCCGAATCTTTCTGTTTAAATCATGTGATTAATATGTCTCTAACACAACTCCACCATCAGAATCAATCCTAGTCAGCGTTTATCGAAAATCATATCTTCGCCAGAAAACTTCTGAAACTGCCGGAATCACATTGTGAACTGGTATGATATCCTAAACTTCTTTTAAACCTTGTTTAAGTGACTCAATTTCATAAATAATCGATCAACGCTGTTAATTGGTTTCAACAGCCGGAGTTCACTTTCAGTACCGACGAACCTCCGCCGGAATTCTGTGAACAACATCAATCGGTATATCCTCTTCCTTAAACTCTCTCCATTCTCTACTTTTAGATTACTGATAATGTCTGAAAAGCGTATAAGTCATAAATCAATCATAACAAGTCAGAATATATTGTCTGTGTAAATCGACGAAGAAGATGAAGACACAATATAAGATAAGATTAAATAAAAACGGTATTTTAAACGGGTTAGACACACAGTCCAGCGGTGGACTGTGTGCAAATTTCACACACACGTCCCGAGTTCGATTCTTGCTATACGCACACCTTATATTGTAACGCGCCTTTTTGTTTAAAAACTAAACCAGGATAACCCAGTTAGTTGTTAAGTATAATAAAAACCGAGATATTAACCAGGTTAGACACACAGTCCAGCGGTGGACTGTGTGCAACATGAACTACACGTTGCGCGTTCGAAACCCGTCACGAGCACCGGTCCGATTGAATTAAAATGTTTTTGCAAATAAAGGAAATTCGGTTAAATCGAATAAGTGTCTAAATATAAATAAAAACAAGAATATTTCGGGTTAGACACGTAGCTCAGTTAGTAGAGCTGCGTGCACGCGAGCGGGAGGTCGCCGGTTTGAATCTCACCCGGCGCAGATCAATTCGCTGACCGAACCGGTCAACGGTCAACGCTAAAAAAATAATATTTTTTTATATTTTTATTTATTTAATTTAATTTAAAAATCCATTAAAAATACTTAAAAATAACATTTTTAAAGATAGAAAATAGCTATAAACTCACAAAAATATATCTAAAAATTTCATTAAAATCCTTAATAAAATCCATCCATTTATTATATTTTTCCATTATTATTTAGGTTAGTATTCCTCGTTGATCCGCTCATCTTAATCGTGCGCATCTCACCATCTCCAATCCAACGCACCCAATGTGAGTGAATCTTACAAATTCCCCGTTTTAATCACGTTTTGGGGTGTATCATGTGTCTTTGTATATATATATTATTACTAAACCATTGTGCATACATCATATCATGAACTTGTGTATTCTGTTTGTTGCTGTTACGTAGTTATTATTGGATGCAATTTATTATTCAGTACATGCAATTTCATAGGCCGCCGCTCCCCATTTATGAGCGTTGAGCATGTTCCCCATTTTATTATGCGGTTGAACCTGGCGTGCCCACATACGATCGGCTCCGTTTGATTGAGCCTTGATCGTACAGTTCATTTTACATTTTCAGTACATGCAATACGATCGGCTCCGTTTGATTGAGCCTTGATCGCACAGTTCATTTATGTTATTTATCGTATGATATTGGTATGTTCATGTATGCTATCAAGTGTTATTGTATGTTATAATTGTAACTGCTCTTTGCCATTGCTTGATTACTTACATTTGCTCATTTATGATTATGCACAATTTTTCATTGATAAACTAACCATTAATTCATTAATAAATGATTATCTAATAAGGTTCACTCGCCAACTTATGTTGACCCAAAAACTCCCATCTTACACATGATACAGGTGAACCAGCAGCAGCTAGGAACACATAGGACCTGGATTAGAAGAATAAAACAATTTAGTATTGGGATTGTTATGTTTGGTTTATTTCCTTTGTATTGAATGAACATGTTTGGATATTTGAAAATGTAATTTTGACTTTATTTAATATGAAACGTAATAGTAAATGTCATGTGCTTTGGTGATAACCCAATTATGCCCCGACTCTTATTTCCGCTGCGGGTCAGGGTGTGACAACACGGTCCAATCAGTCCCGAAGACTTGGATGAGTTTTTCCCAGAATCTAATTTGAGATGCTAGAGAAGCGTGTGAAGGCATTGGAAGAGAAAGTTACACAGAATGAGGTTGAAATGGTTGAGCATGTTAAAAGGATGAATCAAAGCAAGGTTGAAAAAGAATTACTTGACGACAAAGTGAAGGTGTTAGAGAATGAAAGGGAGTATTTCAAAGCACTAATTGAAAGTTTGCAAGACGCGAATGAGAAATTGCAGACTGAGATTGCAGATCTAAAGACTATCCAAGCATTGATTCAACATATCACAGAAAGTGTTAGCAAACAATCGGAACATTGATTTCATTGCTGAATACAATTGTCTGGATCATCAGGAAGCAAAAGAGCGTACTGAGAAAGAGTTAGCTGAAAGTGGTAAAGGAAAGCATGTTGAGGGTGAAGCCCCTAAATCTTCTGAGACTGCTGAGAAGTCTTCTGATGTTCCAGAGAAACCAACTGAAGATGTTTCAAAAGCTTCTAAGTCTAAAATTAAGGTTGACGAATCTGTCAAGCCTTCTGATCCTATTATTGTTTTTGAAGAAAAAGGCGATGATGAAGCTGAAAAGGATAATAAAGAGGATGAAGAGGAAGAAGGTTATGAGTATTGGAATGTTGGTGATGATGACGATGATTACGATCAAGGTGGTGATGATTTTGATCAAGGAGGTACAGGTTTAAAGATACTGAAGCCAAAGTATCTGATGACTTTGATTTTTCTGATCTTATGAACGATGAGTGGAATAGGATGGAAGATAAAAGTCAGGGGAAGTCAGGGCAGAATGGGCCAACTGATAATGATATAGATATGTCAGATATTGATCGTTCTGCGAAGCCTGTGACTGTAGTACCCACGAAGCCTTTAATGTTAATGTTGGAACACAATGTGGAAGAAGGTGAGTTTGTACATAATTACTCGAAAGAAGATTTGGCGAGACTAGTTAAAGCTGAGAACTTAGAGTTTGATTTTGAGGAAGTTATGAATGTTAACATATTTGAACCAAAAGAGTATCAGTATGAGAGAAGGTTTGAAGCTGATGAGTACAATCGAGTGATAGTTGAAGATTGGTCCTTAGATGATCAATTAGATCAGAAATCTACGTACGTCAGTCAAAATTCAGAAAGTTTTCCTACGTTTGAAGAGATGTATAAACAACTTGATGAAGATATGATTAAAGATAAGATTGCTGAAGCGTTACGAGGAGGAAAGATTCCTAAGCTAATGACCAAAGAAGAGATAGCTGAAGCGAAAAAGTCCTGGTTCAGGTAGTGCCACATGAACGTAAGTTTCGACGTCCACTAGCATTCTTCACTAGAGATAAAAATGTTTCTTTGGGAGATATACTGAGTTGGGGTTGGTTTAAAGAGCTCAACGTATATGCAATCAAAAGGGAATTTGGAGTGCAATACTTCAAATATCTTGCTGATTTCAAAACATTGACGTACTGGGATATGGAAGAGTTACTACAAACAATGAATGTTACTTATCATATGAAGACAATAGATCAGTTGTTGTGGAAGATGATTAAGTACGAAGCTATTAAAGGTTGTAATCAATGGAAGCCGTTTATCCCAAGACGAAGGGTTAAGATCAATAAGGTTACAGGGGAAAAGCACATAACGTTAATTATGAAACGTCCTAGAGCCATGAGGAATATGCCACTTATGCCGATCAAACAGAACTTCTATCCTTTATTAAAGTGGTGGCAGATAGATCCAGCTACTTGTGAAGCAGTGATCGTGTTAAAATTTGAAGATCATCTGGATATTGCTAAGGAACGGGTTGAGGTGATGGGATATCACGGAACGAGAGGTTTATGGAGGACGATAAGGATTCTAGATCCTATGTGGCTTGTGAACTGCTCGAAAGAAGATATCAAAACCTTGTTCTACAACAAGATTGTTTTTGAAGAACCGGAAAAGATACAAGCTATGCAGTTTCAAAAGGTTGTGAACGTTTTTTATGCACATGAAGTAAATTCAGGAAAAATGTGGCAAACGAAGTGGAGGGATCTGGAGAGAGTTGAGTTTCTAAAAGAAGAAACCAGAAATGAGGTGATTAAAGAAGGAATGGAAAAAGCGGTAAGGCAAAGTTCGCTAAGAATGGCTAACTTTAAAAGACCACCGCCAACTTATCAAACGCCTGATCCAAAGCAAGAACGACGAAGGAAGCCGTTCAATAACTTCTTCGGACGGGTACGTTAATATTTATAAGAAGACAGAGTTTTTGAAGACTGATAAAAGACGAAGACGATATCCAAGGGGGAGTCTGTTGGTGCATAATGTCTGTCTCCTAGTCTTATATCGAGTCTTTTTAGTATAGAGCTGAATAGGCTAGGTATACGAAGTATTTATGTTTGTATTAGCCAAGTTCGCCCATGAAGTTCATGTAAAGGTATGTTCGGCCGAACTTGCATACAGGGGCGAACTTGTGTCTCTATAAATACCTAGCTAGCCTACTTAATTTAAAACTTTGGCATTTCAGAGGCGAAGCTCTGTCAGTTTGTAAGCAGAATGTTGGATCTATAAAACTGACGATTAACTGATTAACTCTTGTCTATTGGTAAACACGACATAATATTTCCACTATTATGGACATTATATACCAAATTTAGGTTCCTATAGCAACGAGGATCGGTCCTACAAGTTTATATATAACTTTTAACCAAGTTTCAATCATCAAACTTCAAGTCCTTATGGCTAGCGTTCATAAACAATATCAAGACTTGCATCATAACATCAATTCTACACTATTTCAACATTAAAATACAGTGTTCATCACATAGTTAGAACACTCACCTAACACATGTATGGGTAATTATCAATTTCATAATTTTCATCACTAAATCACCAAATTTTTGGCTAGGGTTTGCTCCTAGACATGGATTTAACATAACATGACTCATCCATTCAACATTCAAGCATGAGTTTCAATTATGAGTGTTTATCCAAATTTCAAGATATCACCAAATGATGGAATTAGACATACCTTGTGATCTCCTAGTCTTAGTGATCACGGGTTTAGTAAAAGCCCCAATTTCCTAGCTCGTTTTCCTTTTGATTTTGTTGGGTTTTTATGTGTTTAGGGTTCTTGTAGAGACCCTCTTTTGCTCCTGGTGAAAATGTCGACCAAACACACACATGTGTGTATTTTGGTCTTTAATTGTTTAATTTAAAACATTTTTCTTGTTTCACCGCTTTTAGTCCCTCAAGGTTTCCAAGTTTATAAAATACCAACATTTCAAGATTTCTTTATTATTCACTAGATATTTCTTACTAGGTTAATTAATCCTAGTCACATTATTCTTTGGTTATGACCAACATATATACCATATGTAAATAAATATTAATTTCTAATATTTTCAGGGTGTTACAAAAGGTCAATAGAAACATGTAAAGGTAAGTACACAAGTTTGCATTAGTATAGTAATGAAATCATTTTGCAAAACCAGCACGTATAAACGTAGTCATGTGAACATGGAAGCTGTCAGCACCGATACAAGCTAACTAATTAGACCGCGTGTGAGATGCGCGTCACGTGTCCACCGAAGTGTCCACGTATGTAAACAAGTAAAGTAAAGCGAACCTTAACAACCCCCAAACCTACGGGTGGCGGACAACCTATAGCTCTATAATGTTAAGGGTGGTAGCGAGTCATCAAGCGTAAGCGTAGCACACAACAATTCAACGTTTCACATATAGGCATGTGAGAGCGGTTTGCGTTTAAAGCGTTTTAAGTGTCGTGTGTAGTGTAGCTTTAGATAGAACGTATATAACACCCAGAAAGTGCATTAAAGCGAAAAGGGGTCAAGTATACTCATAGTGCATGTTTAAACAGTTAAACACGAGCGAGATGGAGCGAGGAGTGCCGGACCAGCCTGCATGCAGGAACAAAAGTGCATCAGTCTTCCATAGTGCTTAAACGGTTGAAACGGAGAGTCATGCGGGAAACAAGCAGTTCGTACGAGTTGGGTTTAATACTAATTGGGCCAGTTCGTACGAGCTATGCATGTGCGAGTTAGCCTGTTTTGCGTCCAAAATCGAGTCTTGGTCCGTTTTAGTGTAAAAATCAACTTTAAAACAGTTTTTTTAGGATTGAACACTTGGTGAGCTTGAAATTACATGTTTCTATCTTAGGAAGCCAAGGCTTTGCCCAAAACACTCATTTAAGTGTGAATCCAAGGTAAAAACAGAAAGTTTTATGAAAATGATGAAGGTTTTCATAAACAAAACAGTTTAGATGAAATCAAAGAGAATCTCATGTAAATCGTTGTGGTTTGTGTGAAAAGAGATGTTACTTACTTGGAAACAGAGAAAAATGGGTAGAAGATGGTCTGTGTGGAGTGGCAGCAAGAGGAGTGTGTGAGAGTGAAGGTGATGTTTATAGAGGACCAGGAAGGAGGGTAGGAGAGCAACTCGTGCGAGTTGAGGGTTTCTGTGCGAATTGGCTTACCTCATATGAATTGATCAATTCATATGAACTGACCAGTTCGTACAAATTGGTCTGTTTTGTGTGACTTGTTTCCAGTTCACGTGTCGGTTGTTCGTTTGGTGTTTTCGTTTGCATTAGTTAGTTTAGGTTAAGCGTTTTAGCGAGGCATTAAGCGTTGTGTTGTGTTTTAGGGCGATTAATTGAGTTAAGCGAGCGAGTGAGCGTTTAAGCGAGTATAAAACATATAACACATAAAAACACATGATAGCATATATAACCACTTTAAGTTTGCGCTGTGATGAGCGTTCAAGTTGTAAGCGTCTAAATGCGATAATTAAGCGAATAAAATGCGTTTAAAACATCGTTAACCCTTTTATAATAGAATCTCGAGTACAAAGTTATTACAAAATGAAAGTTTACGATAAAACAGAGACAATCAGAAATGTCGGGTTGTGTAGTTCTTCTCGTGGATCTTGAGTTTTCGAGACGCATACGCGATAACCTTGTCTTGTTGCATAAGAACACAATGAAGACCTTGGTTAGAGGCATCGCAATAAACGATGAAGTCGTCGTTTCCGTCGGGGAGTGCGAGGACGGGAGTGTTGCAAAGCATACGCTTGAGAGTTTGAAAGGCTTTCTCTTGTTCGAAACCCCAAACAAAAGGTTTATCCTTGTGTGTTAGCGCAGTAAGAGGTACAACGATCTTTGAAAAATCAGCGATCAATCGACGGTAGTAACCCGCCAATCCGAGAAAAGAACGGATTTCGGATGGAGCTTTCAGCGTAATCCAACTTTTTACAGTTTCTATCTTCGTGGGATCGACGTGAATTCCTTGGTCGTCGATGATGTGACCAAGGAATTGACCTTCCTTAAGCCAAAATTCACACTTAGAGAACTTGGTGTAAAGTCGATTTCCTTGAAGAAGTTCGAGAACTAAACGAAGATGTCTCACGTGTTCGACTCTCGACTTCGAGTAGATAAGAATATCATCGATAAACACAATGACCAAACAATCCAATAAGGCTTTGCACACGTGGTTCATCTAGTCCATGAAGACCACGGGTGCGTTCGTGAGACCAAAAGGCATGACCACGAATTCATAACGGCCATAACGAGTACGAAATGCGGTTTTAGATACGTCTTGCTCATGTACACGTAGCTGGTGATATCTGGAAAGTAAATCAATCTTCGAACAACAGGTAGCACCTTGAGGTTTATCAAACAAATCAACGATTCGTGAGAGCAGGTAGCAGATTTTGATCGTTAGCTTGTTGAGTTCCCTATAATTGATACACATTCAGAACGATCCATCCTTCTTTTTCACAAAAAGAACGGGTGCGCGCCATGGCGACGTGCTCAGGTGTATAAGCCTTTATCAAGCAACTCTTGAAGTTGGCTAGATAGCTCGCGCATTTTGGATGGTGCAAGGCGATAAGAAGCTTCAGCGACAGGTGTAGCACGTAGAACGAGATCAATACGAAAATCAATATCGTGAGTAGGGGTAAACCAGGTAAATCATCAAGAAAAACTTTAGGAAAGTCACATACAATTAGAACGTCTTTCACGATTTTCTTCTCGTTCTTCGTCTCCACAATATGGGCTTGGAAAGCGAGGTACTCTTTGCGTAAGTATTTGTTCGCTTGAATACACGACATATGCTTCAACTCTCTTCAGGGTCCTTCGCCGTAAACATGTTGTTGATCACCTTTTGAAAGCGGGAAGAGAATCATCTTATCGTAGCAAACAACTTCGGCAACATTTCCACGAAGAAAATCCATGCCTACTATAACGACAAAACTACCTAATTGCATAGGTATGAGATCGATCGTGAAAGCATGATTGTTGAGATCGGAGTACAATCACATAGAACGGATTTAACAGTAACGGTTCTTTCGGTGGCGACTTCGACTTTGAAGGTCTTTGGGAGCTTAGCGCTCACATTTTAATAGTTTTTTGAATTCAAGCGATACAAAGTAGTTATCAGCTCTAGTATCAAATAAGCAAAAAGCATAAATACCACTAATGAGGAACGTACCATCGACAACGTTGTTGTTATTCTGAGCCTGCATGAGGTTGATGTTGAAAGCTCTTCCATGTGCGGCCTATGGTTGTTGCTGCTTCTGCTGCGGCTCTTGTATCACGATGCGGTGCAGGCAGACATTGCTAAAGTGACTAGGATCGCCACAAGTGTAGCAAGCACATGCATGAACAACTGGTACTTGTGGTGTCTGGTTGACTGGAAGCGCGGGGTGGTGCTGGCTGTGCTGCGATAGCTTGAGGAGCTTGATGACGAGGGCTTGTGCGGCAGCTGACTGTGAAATGACCATAGCAGTTGCAGTTGACACAGAAGCGATAGTTGCCTCCACCTGAGTGGTGATAGGTGCACTTAGGGCACAGAGGATGGACTCCAGTATACTCACGCTTAGCAGGTGGTGCGTTGGAAGTGGTAATCTGGTGAGGCTGGGAGTTCAGTGGTGTGAATACCCCGCAATTCTTGCTTGAGTTCCTTCGCTTCCAACCTTGGTGATTAGACTTGGAGACTTGAGACAGTGCGGTATTGGCGCCTGGCTCAATAGTAGCGTGGCTAACACTCTAGGTTGGGACTTTAAAAGTTCTAGACAAGACTCGCTTATCGTTGATTTATGCGGCGAGCTGATAAGTTTCCTCGATAGTTGTCGGTTTCGTTGCATGAACAAAGTCAGTGACACAATCCAGGAGAGCACCTGTGTATTTATTGATAGCTTTCTTTGTCGTATCAACTTGACTTGGAACCATGATACTTAGCTGCTTGAATTGGGCGGTGAGGCCTGTGGTAATTTTTAGCAACGTGGCCTAATATGTGTTTCCCACCTCAGAATATACTCCCGCATCGAGATTCCCTATATTTCATCTAACAGGTGAATATATCTAACTGATATCTGTAAAGGGGTGAAATTCGAAACCTTGAGAGCTCAGGTACTTCCGTACAGAGAAAGAGATGAAGGCTCGACTTTAGGTGGTGTTCCTCTTGGGAATCTTTTTAATTTTTATACTGTAGAATATCGTATCTTTTTATGATATTTTCATCATTTTTTATGCAGCTTTGGGGGTGAATAATGCGAAAGAATTATGCAAGTTCTAGGCCATTGGCAACGCAAAATCAGAAGAACTCGTATAATACCCCAAATATCAACTAAATATAAAGACCTAGTATCTCAGAAACTTGCATTCTCTAAAATGAAATTTCAGAGTACCAAGTCCATATATCCAAGAGATGTTAACCCACAGATTTACCAGTTTATCCTTTTAGGTTTATATCTCGAAATCAGGTTACTGAACATGCAAAGCCTACTGGCACATCCTAAGTAAGACCTGTTTAGACACTTTTTAAACCATACATTTCTTTAGCGTACAGTAATGGTCCACTGATGTACTATCATCTACTCTTATACACAAAACTCTTTTTGGCTTTTAAATGTTTTTGTATTTTTCAAGGTTTTTCAAGGTTTTTCAATTTCTTTGTATTTTCTAATTTTTCATTACGGATGAGGATCACATCACAACATCATCATCCTCAAAGTTAACCTCATAACATCCCCTGATGTCAGATTCTTTAAACCATTTAATTTTAAAATATTTCGAAATCTTGTTCTATGAAAAGCATTGGTGTAAAAATCTGCTTTTTGGTCATCTGTGTGGATTTTCTCTGTTGATGCATTTTGTGTTCGTCACTTGTCGAATAGGCTAGATTGTGCATGTGTTGAATATTGTATAGGTTATAATTGAACACATGACCAAAATACGGACGAATAGTGAAATTGGGAACAAGTTCGCCCGAACTTGCCCTGTGAAGGTCAAGTTCGCCCGAACTTGTTCATGCACACTCCGGGCGAACTTGTTACCCTATATATAGGTGTGTTGTTCATTTGTCATTAAGTTTTTGCCATCCCTACGGGGAGGTGATGTCGGATTCTCTCCAGGAACTCCGGTAGCTGGACTTAAAGATGTATACTCTTTCGGCATGACTGAAAGCTTTCGCTGCATACTTCTACTCCTTTCTTAATAACATTCTACCGAATTGGTTACATTTACGCATTAACTTCCATCTAGAACCGCCTGATCACGGACCTTCAATTGGTATCAGAGCTACGGTTATCACCTACGTTCATGAATTTGGACATTTATGGACATTAGGAGGGTTTTAGACGTAAATCATCAAATAAACATACAATCCACGGACAAAAAGTAAAATTGAACGGATAGGCTAGTTAGAAAATCATTTTCGACTAGATCTATGGTGGAATCATCTCGAAAATTCGAAGAAATAAGGATTCTGGATCGAAAAATGTGAAAATTGGCTGGATTTGGAGGATCAAGTTCAGATTTTTCAGAACATGATACAGAGTGATGCTTAAGGGTTAGAGTCCTGATCTTCGGTGAAGGAGCAGTTAGCTGGATTAGCAGTCGTTAGTATCAGTGAGGAACTGAGGACATTCAAAACGTTCGTGATGATCTTAGGAATTAATGATTAGCTTCGCAGACGGATGGTTTCAAAATTACCAAGGAGATATGAAGTTATTCAAGATATAACTGATGATAGCCTTTGGTGGCTATTACTTTTAGTCTTCAAGCATATGAATCATTCTTCTCTTTGGACTAACCGCCGTTGGATGATGATGTTTGGTGATTAAGTGGCGCTGGTCTACTTGAGATAGCTATATATCTGGCATTGTGACTGAAGAGAAAGAATGTGATTTTTGTCATGGACGTATGTTTTTCAGATTTGATGCATTACTAGATTATCTGTTTTCGATGAAGATTTGTTGATTGAGCAGATTACTGATGTGCTAATCAACTCTTTCTGAAGGGTGCTTAACTGCGTTATGAAAATCAGGATTTCAGAATTTCGAGGGTATTCGTTGATTTGAGGTTTTCCGATGCGGTGATTCGAAGTTTCTATCAATTGCCGGTTGAGTTTTTGATGTTTTATGAGTGTGCGGAATAAAGTCTCGATGCTCAATGCTTATTCAGAAACTGAATTCGGATGCGGTTATAGTCGAAATTGAGAAGCTGCTGCATTGATTAGCTTCAAGTTGGTCGTTATTCAAGAAAATTTGTCGGTCAAGCAAATCAGAGGAGGTCAGAAACCGTGCAACCAAAGATCTGAACTTGAGATTTCAGCGGAATTGAAAGTTGATAATGCAAACCCGGATCATCAATTAAGGGGGAATTTGTTGACGCGTCTCGACAACATCGACAGACACCTTGATTGAAGTTGCAGAATATTCAAATACGGCTCAGAGTTTTGATGATCAAGATCAAGCTTCGACAGTAACGAACAAAGGGGAATCTGTTGATGCATTTTGTGTTTGTCACTTGTCGAATAGGCTCGATTGAGCATGTGTTGAATATTGTATAGGTTAGAATGGAACACACGACCAAAATACGGAGAAAATAGTGAAATTGGGAACAAGTTCGCCCGAACTTAACCTTTGAAGGTCAAGTTTGCCCGAACTTGACCTGTGAAGGTCAAGTTTGCCCGAACTTGACATGTGATGGTCAAGTTCGCCCGAACTTGTCCTGTGAAGGACACATTTGCCCGAACCTGTCCATGCACACTCCGGGAGAACTTGTTACCACATATATAGGTGTGTTGTTCATTTGTCATTTCTGTTTTTCCCAACTCTATGGGGAGGTGCTGTCGGATTCTCTCTAGGAACTCCGGCAGCTGGACTTGAAAATGTATACTCTTTCAGTATGAATGAAGACTTCCGCTGCATTCTACATCTACTCCTTTCTTAATAACATTCTACCGAATTGGTTTACGCATTAACTTCCGTCTAGAACCACCTGATCACGGACCTTCATTCTCAATCCGAACCAACCGTTTCTCGTGACAATCACGGATAAAGTGGTATCGAACTTCAATATGTTTAGTGCGTGAGTGTTGACAAGGATTGACTGTGATATCAATAGCCGCCTTGTTATCTACATATATGGGCGTATCAAGAAACTACAGTCCAAAGTCTCTCATCTGTTGTTGTAACTACAAAATTTAGGAATACCAACTGGATGCTAAAACGTATTCAGCTTCACAAGTAGAGAGAGTGACCGTGGTCAGTTTCTTGCATTGCCATGTTACCAAACGAGTTCCAAAGAACAGGCAACCAGCCGTTGTAGATTTAGCGTTCAGCTTGCAGCAACCAAACTCAGAGTCAGAGTAACCCGTGAGGCTGAAGTCGTCATAATGTGGATAACACAAGCCGGTGCTTGGGCATCCTTTTAGGTATCACATGATTCTTTTGATGATCAGCAGATGTGGTTCCTTAGGGTTTGACTGATATCTGGCGCAAATGCATGTTGGATACAGAATATCTGGTCTTGAAGTTGTGAGATACATCAAGGATCCGATTATGGAGCGATATAATGTTTCATCGACTTTTTCTCCATATTCATCTGGACAAATGTCGTGGTTTGTGGCTAAAGAGGTAGATGCGGGTTTAGTTCCTGTCATGTCAAATCTCTCCAACACATCATGAACATACTTCTTCTGGTGAATGAAAATATCGTCTGGCAATTGTTCAACCTGAAGCCCCAAAAAGAATTTCATCTCTCCCATAGAACTCAATTCAAATTTCTCTTTCATGACTTTTTCAAAGTCCTTACACAGCTGTTCATTTTTCAATCCAAAGATAATATCGTCGACATAGATTTGCACAATAATCAGATGTCCATCCACATCCTTAGTAAAGAGGGTACTATCTACTGTTCCTCTGGTGAAATGATTACCCAGAAGATGTTTGGAAAGCATCTCGTACCAGGCTCTCGGGGCCTAGTGTAAACCGTACAACGCTTTGTTCAGTAGGTACACCTTATCCTTGTGTATCGGATCGACAAACCCATGTCGTAGGTAGACGTACACCTCCTCTTTTACTGTACCATACAGGTAAGCAGACTTCACATCCAACTGGTACACTTTAAAACCTTTCCATGAGGCGAATGTTAGGAAAGTGCGAATAGCTTCAAGACGAGCGACTGGGGCATAGATTTCATTGTAGTCTATCCCTTCCTGCTGATGAAAACCTTGGACTATAAGTCAAGCTTTGTTGCGCACGACCACTCCTCTATCATCTCTTTTGCACTTGAGGAACCACCACCTGTTTATCTTTTTCTGATTGCAATAACTCTTTCTGCATTACTTCCACCCAACTTTCATCTTTAAGAGCATCTCTGTAGTTACCTGGTTCTACCTGAGGAACAAAACAAGTATGAGAAAATCTAGTTTTGAGTAGAGCAACTTTAGAGTAAAAACAACTAAGACCCTTATTGATCTGATTTCGCGTTTTCACTTCAGCTTGTAGTTCTTCGATTATCTGATGGATGGTAGGAGAATGATCTTGGCATGACTACGCCTGGAACTTTAACTGTGCTTTCCAAATTCGTAACATTTTGATCAGCAACCTGTTCTGAGGAAGTAGCCTCATTTCTTGCACTGGTTTCTGCAGCTTGAGTGTTTAGATAACTTGTAATCTCTTATGATCTTTCATCGGAACCGGATCCTCCATCATCAAGGTAGGTGATCTTTCAGAATCTGCATTAACTAGCTAAGTGGAAGATGGTTCTGCATTGTTCTGAATTGGTGCAACTACAGGTTCTGGCTGAGTGTTGCTCGGTCCTACTTCAGAAGAATTTGTTGTTGGTTGAGAAGAGGAAATCACCAATGGTCATGTCACTTGTTCCTGATTGGATATTTGATGTTGTTGAAATAGCAAGAGAAGTTCTTCCTCTGATGGTTCTTCTGGTAGGTCAAATGAATTCCACAAGCCTTCGTAATTAAATAACCATGGATCCCTAGGTTTCTACATTGGCGTTGTGTATCTCTGGCAATTAACATGTTGAGCTATGATAACCTGATTCATGCTTGGTAGATAAACTCTCTTTTGTGGACTAGCATACCCTACGAAGAATCCTTCCAAAGATCTGGCTCCAAATTTACCCTCCGTGTCCAATACAGTACACGGTGATCATAAAGGTTCCAAAAACTTTAGATTAGGTTTTCGCTGGTTAAGAAGTTTGAAGCATGTCTTGTTGTGGCTTGACAGTCATTATGCGGTTAAGGGTGTAACATGCAGATGCAACGGCTTCACTCCAAAAGCTAATAGGAAGTTTCGAATCAACAAGCATCGTGCGTGCAATCCCAATAAGCGTTATGTTCTTTCATTCAGCTACTCCATTTTGTTGAGGAGTATCGGGGGCGCTGAACTCCTGATGAATACCCTTAGCGTTGCAGAATTCGAGCATTTTGTTATTCTTAAGCTCAGTACCATTTGCACTTCTGATTCTCTATATTGGTAAATGGTAAAGATTTTAAATCTTTTGAAACAAGATCAGCAAATTTTCAAACGTTTCATTCTTGATCTCTTGAACGAAAACCCACAAGAATCTTGAGTTGTCATCAGACAGGACTATGCAGTATAGATCTCCCGAGATACTTTTTATGTTAACCGGTCCAAAGAGATCCACGTGTAGCCTTTCTAGTGGAAGCTTGATGGAGTTAAGTAGCTTTCTCGGGTGTGATTTCTTATGCTGCTTCCCCATTTTGTAGCTAATTCAATCATCTGATAAATGAAAACTTTTGAGATATACCCCTTCCACTAAGTCATTATGCACTAAAAAGTTCATCTTCCTTAGGTGAATGTGACCCATTTTCCTGTTCCATAGAATTGATTCTTTTTCAGTGGCTTTTGATACAAAACATTGACCTTCCTTTGATGTAGTGGATGCGACGCTCATGTCTAAAACATATAAATCGTTTTCATGTGGAGCCCGCATGAGGATCCACTCTTCGGGAATTATGAAACCCGGTTTAAGAATAAAACACTCCTTGTTGTTGAAATGGGTTGGGAACTTCTTGTCGCAGATTTATGATATGCTCAGTAAATTGTTTTCGAGCTCAGCAATGTAATTCACTTTGTCGAAAGACACCACTCCGTTTGTAAGAATACATTCTCCCATGATCTTGCCGCCTTGTGTTCCGGAAACCCCAACATAACGTCCCCTGATAGCTTTCACATTGTATAGCAAAGCTAACATCCCTGTCATGTGCCTAGAAGCTCCACTGTCCATAATCCAGTTTGAAATGATAGACCTAGGAAGCCCCTGCACACAAGAAAACATATTACTTAAAGAGATAGACCCAAGGCCTTTCGGTCTTGGGTGGGATGGCAATGTCGAACATTGAACATTTGCAACTTTGATTTCTTTATTTGCTTTAACCCACTGTCCAGTCTTTGATTCTGTTTTATCTTTTCGTTTGGCTGGGTTATTGTTTGATTTTGTGATCATAGGAGATGTCTTTGCTTTGGCTACCCAGGTTTGTGCCTTATAAAATGCCTTTTTGATGTAAAGATTTGATTCCTTCTTTTCATTTTTCTTTGATGTTTCACCAACTTCATTGTTTGAAAAGGTTGCAGTTGTTGGTTTCACATTAAGGTGGGAATCCTCCTTTCATTTCAAAGTCTTTGTGGGCACAAACTCTGGCACAAACTCTGGACCCTCTTTCTTCTCATCTTCTACGAATCTCCTTTGTCCATGACAGGTCTTGTACAACCTTGAGAACATTGTCGTGCAATATGCCCAACATTGTTAGATCTGTAGCATGTCCTACTGTCGTTTCCGACAGATTGTTCCAAAGCTTGTTCACGGAGTTCCTTTTCTTTCTTAAACTCAACTTTCTTTGTAAGATTTGGTTTACGATGCTTATTGTTAGTTTTCTTCTTTTCAAACCCTAACCCATCCCTTTTGTTCTCAGGATAACTTCTTCCTATTGGATGAATGTGTTTGTTAAACCTTTTTGGTTTTGAGTAAAAACCGACAACTTGTTTCTCAAGATCAGATGTGTTGACTTCAACGAGTTTAAAGAATTTGTCTACACGGTATAAGTTAACATTCTGGATTGGAAAATCCTCATCAGTATATAGTTTATCTGATCCTTCAGTTTGTAGACCAATACATTTGGATCATCATTTAAACTATTATCTGATGTTGTGATAATTTTCATGAAAACTTATCACATTTCAGAAGGTGAACTTGACTCAGACGTCTCTTTTTGTTTGACTCAGCACTTTCATAAACTGTGTTGTCAGACTCATTTTCAAAAACATTTTCAACCACTTTGGTTACCACTTCGGATTCACAATCCTTTTCTGTCACACCCCGATAAATCGAATACATCAGAGCGGGCGTGATCACTGGTATCTTCATTGCACAGCGGAAGTGTTTAATGCTAAGACTTCTAGAAAGTGAACGCCCGCTAAGTACTCGAATCCCCATGGGTTCTCCTATTTCAGCCGTGCCATAGTTTGAAAATATAACCTAAGAAAGAAACATGCAAAAAATTAACATAATGTTGTCGAGTTCATAGTTTGTTCGAAAGATTTAAAATAAATCTTTTTAGTAACGGTTCAAATATTGTTGTGAAAACGTAATAAAACCATCTTTCTTGGCATTTCAATTGAAAACCTTGTTTCGTAATATTTGAATAACCGTCGATGTCCATGAACGACAAAGATAACATGCCCACATGAGCCTATAACCCACCCCAAGCTAGTAAGTGCCTCGCCAAAGGGTTTACTCAGGACGGTAGACTAGCAGGCGGTTATAGTCCGAATGTGTAGCGAGGACTTCACTGTACAGTTTTAAGCGACCCTCCGACGCTTAGTGTTGAGTAATGGACAATCCAGTCCTTGAGTCATCTTTCCTCGCACGAGTATAGGTCGGTCTAACCCACTCGAGTCTTTGTCATTGGGCCTAGCCCACGAGTCTTTGCCATTGGGCCTAGCCCACTTGAGTCTGTAAGCAGGACTAACCAGTCCTCTTATTTGTATGTAGGACAATCCAGTCCCTGTGTCTGTATGCAGCTAGGACATTCCCGTCACTAGTCGTGAAACTCATGCACGTGCTGAAAATACGCTTGTGTTTTGTAAAACTGGTTTATTGGGTATAAACCTTTCGTAAACCATTTGAGTTTATTGAAATCCTTTCGCAAGATTGTTTAGAAATATGAATTTTTTCGTTCCTAGAAATATTATGTGTACTTTTGCAAAACTTGCATGTCTTTCCACCCCCGAAAACATTTATAAAAATGTAAAACCGTAAAAAGTGGGGGCTATGAACTCACCTTGATATCCCTGTGCAAAGCTAGCTTAAGGTGATTCCGTAATGTCATTCCAAGAGCGTGAACTTGCTAGCATGCAACTATAGCACTCTTATCAAGGAATCAAGCTTATAAGATTCTAATAAGACAACGTAGTTAAACTACGTGTCCGAGCTCTACCGAATCGTTAACAAACGATCCTAAAAGGTGTTGTTATCTTGACTTAGAATAACCGATCTTTAGTTATTCGATCCCATTTATAATTGGGATAAAACTGAGTCTTGAAAAACGACTTAATTTCCCAATGATCTAGGATATACATATTTATATATTTAATATAAATATACTTTCGAAGTCGTGTTAGTTGTCGTCATTATAAATACATAGAAGAATAATGGTAATACGACTCTCCGTAGTTTTTCGTAGATGTTAACACACACACACACACACACACACACATATATATATATACACATATATTCATATATGTAAAATGTTTTGTGTCCGAAAATAAGCGTCTTGTGTCTCGTTTAAATTAATAAAAATCATATAACCGACGCTTGTTATATTCTTACGATAAGGAGTCGTTCTTTGTTTAGAAGTCGGAATTAAATATAAATAATTATGTTTATTTTATGAAATCTACGACTCGTTGGTGTTTGAAATAAATATAAACCACTATGTTTATTTAAATACAAGTATCTGAATAGTCTACATTTGAATAAATAATAATCACTATATTACAGGTATCTGATTTGTCAATATTTGAAATAAAGATAGACATCATATTTATTTGTATAACGTTTGGAATTATCGAGGTTCGAAATAAATATAAATAATTATATTTATTTTAAATAAATATTTGATTTCGTTAACTTATAACGTCGTCGAAATGAATGTCTTTATAGTTATTTTATAGGAAAAACTCGGATTCGATATGTGTCGTTTTTAGGATGTAAAATTATTTTCGTATCTCGGGTTTTTACGAAAAACGGGCAGAGTTTCCTCTATTTTTGGACGATCCCGACAACTAAAGTGTGATACCCATGACGAAACCAGGTACACCTTAGTTGGTCCTAAACTTAAAGCATGGCTAAAACTATAATTGTGAGTAAACCTTATCAAAATTTCATTACTTGTGTGTTGTGCGAAACGATATATGTTATATCTTGGAGGAATCTGAGAACACATCATAGTTGACATGACACTACTAAGGACCAACGATGCGAGGTTGGCATCCTTAGCCTTGAAGAACGTGATAGATGGAGACTTGATGTTTAACAGCGCATTAGACCTTTGACTGAGGCCGATATTGCGCAAATGATAGCGCAACAACTCCAAGTTGTTAGTCTGACGATTGTGGCGCAAGTTAACGCCGGTATTAATGCTAACCGGCAGCCGAACCTGCAACCAGGACCGGTTGGTTAGAACGATAATCAGAATAATGGTAGGCCGGTTTGCACATATAAGCATTTCATGGAATGCAAACCGATGGAATTCAATGGTACAGAGGGACCCAACGGGTTTGTGAAGTGGGTCGAGAAGGCAGAATCGGTGCTTAACATAAGTAATTGTCCTGCTAATTGCGCAGTTATGTATACCACCTGTACCTTTATTGACCACGCTTTAAATTGGTGGAACACTATTGTTCAAACTCGCGGACAAGACGCGATTAATGCAACGACTTGGGATGATCTCAAGATACTGATGAGGGAAAGGTTTTGCCAACCCATGAAATTCAGAAGTTTGAGCACGAGTTCTTGAACCTACAGATGCAAGGCGCCGATCATGCAGGATATACCAACCACTTCAATGAGCTCGCGTGTATTTTGCCAGACATGGTCCGACCAGAGTCCAAGAGAATTGAAAGGTATATCTGGCGCCGATCAGAAGTAAGGAGTATCATTAATTCGGTGGAATACCAAACCATGCATGAGGTGGTAGCGAGGTTAGGTACCGTTACATATGACATGGTTAGGCGTAAGATTTTGACAATGCCGGGAGAGCCGGCTGGGAACAAGCGGGAGCCCCCGGAAAATAGTCGCGCAAGGGCAGCAGCACCGAAGAGGGGGAGGAAACTAGCCAAAACTACGCCATGACTACCCCCACGGGTAACTCTGAAAGCTACAAAGGAAAGGCTCCAAAGTGCAACAAGTGTACTTACCACCACTTTGGTGGGTGTCGAGCAATGATATGCTCGAGGTGTCATAGGAGTGGGCATTATGCCCAAAACTGTAGGGTACCCATGGAACCTAATCCCAAACCAACTCGTTTTCAACCTGCTAGGCCTCAACCTCTTCAGCAGCGACCTCAACAAGTAGCACCACCGGTGGCCTAACCCCGTGCATGCTTTGGATGTGGCAGCATGGAGCATTTTCGTAATAATTGTCCGAAGTTAGCCCAGCAGATGACAGGAAGGAACACCAGAACCAAGCATCTACCTCGAATGCAGCTCGAGGCCATGCCTTTGTCATGGGACCTGGTGACGCACGCTAGTATCCCAACGTGGTTTCAGGTACGTTCCTTGTTTCCAATCAATTTGCTTCAGTTTTATTTGATGTGGGAGTCGATAGAAGTTATGTGTCGATTGCATTTTTGCCACTCTTAAATATGCCTGCTATTGACCTGAAACAACCCTATACCGTTGGACTTGCAAGAGGGAAACCAATTACCAGCCACCAACTTATTGTTAATTGCCCTATAACCCTTAACGGTTACAAGTTTACTATTGACCTGTTACCAGCAGAATAGGGTAGTTTTGATATTGTCGTAGGAATGGACTGGTTGTCCAACCATCATGCAGAGGTGTTATGCGAATAAAAGGTTGTGAAGATTCCTTTATCCCCCACGGATACAATTATGGTACAAGGAGAGAAGTTAAGCGCCACATTGAACCTTATATCTCACCTTAAGGTGTTGAATTGTATACAACAGGGGTATGATGTGTTCTTAGCTAGCGTTACATCGGAGGTGCCAGCCGAGAAACGTTTTGAAGACATTCCGGTGGTATGCGAATACCCTGACGTGTTCCCGGAAGAATTCCCTGGATTGCCGCCCGATCGGCAAGTCGAGTTTCGTATCGACTTAATACCGGGAACGACACCCGTTGCCAAGGCTCCATATCGTCTTGCACCGTCCGAGATGCGAGAGCTATCGACGCAGTTGCAGGAGTTACTCGATCGTGGTTTTATCCATCCTAGTTATTCCCCCTAGGGAGCCCCAGTTTTATTTGTAAAGAAGAAGGACGGTAGCTTCCGAATGTGCATTGACTACCGGGAATTAAATAAAGTCACTATCAAGAATCGTTACCCTCTTCCAAGAATCGATGATCTCTTTGATCAGCTGCAAGGAGCCCGATACTTTTCTAAGATAGACCTTCGGCCAGGTTACCATCAAGTGAAGGTCCAAGAGGACGATATTCCTAAGACCGCATTTTGAACTCGCTATTGCCACTACGAATTCCTAGTTATGCCCTTTGGGTTAACTAACGCACCCGCGGTGTTCATGGACCTCATGAATAGGGTATGAGTAAGGTCGAGCACGAGTATCATTTGCGTGCTATCTTGGAGATACTACAGACCGAACAACTATACGCGTAGTTGTCTAAGTTCGACTTTTGGTTACAAGCCGTACAATTTTTAGGTCATGTGGTGGATCAGTGTGGAATTCATGTAGATCCAAGCAAGATAGAAGCAACCAAGAACTGGCCAGCGCCGAAATCCCCAAAAGAAATACGCCAATTCTTAGGATTGGCAGGATACTATCGTCGCTTCATCGAAAATTTCTCTAGTATCGCGCAATCGTTAACCGCATTGACGCAAAAGGATAGAAAGTACGATTGGGGTGAAGACCAGGAAACAGCGTTCCAGCTACTAAAGAAAAAGTTGTGTGAGGCCCCAATCTTGACGTACCTGAAGGCAATGACGACTTTGTCGTATATTTCGACGTATCACGACAAGGACTTGGATGTGTCCTTATGCAAAGGAATAAAGTTATCGCATACGCTTCTAGACAACTAAAGGTACACAAGAATAACCACACGACCCATGACCTGGAACTAGGAGCAGTTATATTCGCATTAAATATTTAGAGGCATTATTTATATGGTACCAAGTGTACTATATATACCGGTCACAAAAGCCTTCAACATATCTTCGAGTAGAAAGATTTGAACATGAGGCAGCGCAGATGGGTGGAATTGTTAAATGATTATGATTGTGAGATAAAGTACCACCCGGGGAAAGCTAATGTGGTAGTGGATGCGTTAAGTAGGAAGGATCGAATTAAGCCCCTTCGAGTGAGAGCCTTGGGAATGGTCGTGCAGACAAGTCTGATAGATCAAATCCGGAACGTGCAGATGCAAGCCCTGAACGAAAGCCAGTTACCCGGTGAAGGATTGCACGGGAACGAGAAAAGTTTTGCAAGGAAAACAGATGAGGTATTGTACTTTAAGAATCGAGTGTGGATTCCTGCAAGAGTGGAGCTGAGACAATTAATAATGGACGAGGCTCATAAATCGAAATATTCGGTTCATCACGGTACAGATAAGATGTACCATGACCTGAAAGAGTTTTATTGGTGGCCGGGAATGAAAAAGGACGTGGCCGAATACGTGAGCCAATGCTTGACTTGTGCGCGAGTCAAGGCCGAGTATCAGAAACCCTCGGGGATGTTGCAACAACCCGAAATACCTTAGTGGAAGTGGGAACAAATCACGATGGATTTCGTGACCCACCTTCCAAAAACGCCTCGTGGTCATGATGCGATCTGGGTAATCGTAGATCGATTGACAAATCCGCACATTTTATGCTGATTCGCACTACGTATAAGACCTACCAGTTGGTCGAAATTTATAGTAATGAGATAGTAGCTAGACAAGGTGTCCCGATTGCTATTATTTCCGACCGAGACAACCACTTTACTTTGCGATACTGGCGGAAACTACAAGAAGCATTGGGGACGTGAATCGATCTAAGCACTACTTATCATCCCCAAACTGATGGCCAATCGGAACGCACGATCTAGACACTAGAGGACTTGCTTCGGGCCTGTTTCCTAGACTTTGGAGGAAGCTGGGACAAGCATCTCCCACTTGTTGAATTCTCGTATAACAATAGTTACCATAGTAGCATTCAAGCAGCCCCGTATGAGGCCCTCTGTGGTCGAAAGTGTCGATCACCACTTTGTTAGGTCGAAGTGGGTGACACTCAACTGACGGGATCTGAACTAGTTCAGGAAACGACCGATAAGGTCCATCAAATTCGGAAATGTCTGAAAGCCGCCCAAAGTCGACCGAAAAGCTGGGCTGATGTACATAGAAAACCATTATCGTTAAAAGTAGGTGAACGAGTTCTATTAAAGGTATCGCCGTGGAAAGACGTCATCCGATTTGGAAAGTCAGGAAAGCTAGCCCCGCGCTACATTGGGCCATACGAAATCCTAGCCAAGGTAGGTCCGCTAGGGTATCGGTTGAAGTTACCAACCGAACTTAGTGCCATTCATGATGTCTTCCATGTATCAAACCTGAAGAAATGGCTGTCAGGCGAAGCTACCCAGGTACCTTTGGAAGACATACACGTTGACGATAGAATCCACTTTGTGGAAGAGCCGGTGGAAATAGTTATGGTAGGGTCAAGCAGTTAAGACTTAACAAAATTTCACTGGTTAAAGTCCGGTGGAACTCTAAACAAGGGCCTGAATATACCTAGGAACGGAAGGTTGAATTCCGTAGAAAATACCCTCACGTCTTCCCTAGCATGACAAAGTAAATTCCGGGGACGAAATTTCTTAACCAGGGGAGACTGTGATACCTATGATGAAACCAGGTACACCTTAGTTGGTCCTAAACTTAAAGCATGGCTAAAACTATAATTGTGAGTAAACCTTATGAAAATTTCATGACTTGTGTGTTGTGCGAAACGATATATGTTATATCTCGGAGGAATCCGAGAGCACGTCATGGTTGACATGACACTAATAAGGACCAAAGATGCGAGGTTGGTATCCTTAGCCTTGAACAACGTGTTAAACGGAGACTTGACGTTTAACAGCGCATTAGACCTTTGACATTAGTGTATCGATAGCCTTAATTAAGATTCCGAGTTCCAGGAATAACTTAGATTTGTGCCATAGACTATGACATAAGGTTTAATAAATAATCAAAGCTCGGGCACGCAAAACGAAGCAGCTCCCGGCTGGGGAAACGCATTCGTTCCGGGCATAACTTAAGGCAACCGAATGTGCAAGGAACGATCGATCAAGCCTAAAAACACTTAAACGAACGTCAAACAAGACTGTTATGATTAAATAGTAACTTGGTTCGGATTTTTAGACGGGTATGCATAATGTTCAAAACCGAGTCTATTGACATTAAGTACGCGCAAAACGGAGTCCGTTACGTAAATCGAGAACGCGCGCAGGACCCGAAACGAACATATTCTTATCCAAAAGATAAACATCATCCTTACGCATGCAAAACGAAGCACGAGGTGGCCCTAGGGGCCCACCTCTATGCCGCCACCACCACCCCCTATGGTTATAAATAAATTTATTTTATTTATTTTCTTTTAATTTTAATCATAAAATTACTCAAAAATCTTTCAAAACCTGCTCTCCAACATTCATTCTCATCTGAGTTCTTCATAAATCAACTCCAATCAAAGGTATTAACTCAAATCCATAAGGTTTCACGCATGGTTTCTTGATTAAACGTGATTTCTAGCCGAAAAACGCTTTTTAATCCATGAATTTTGGGGTTTTAAACAAGTTTTAGGGATGAACATGAACACCACATATACCCATTGTGTTACATGCAGCCATGCTTGCTTATCAATGGGGTTTGATACCCTAATCAACTCTTATTCGACAAAAATCGCTTAACTATTCGATTAACCGAAAAACAATGAATTAAAGCTTGATTGATCTAGGTTCTAGCATATTTGGATTGACATTGGTGTTTAGGTACTTAATATTGCCTTTACACACTTCTCAGATCATGATAAATGCTTGGAAACGGAAGAATCGCTGGGTATATCAGCCGAAAACTGAATCTAGGCTAGGAAGAAAATTGTTTTGCCTATAACTTGGACTGTGTAGCTTGGATTGAGCTGAAATTTGGTATGGTGATGTAGGGTATTGTCAGGAAGGTCCACGTAAAATTTAGAATTTTTGGAATTTTCTACGATTTTTGGTGAATTTTTAACTGTTTTAAAGAAAGAAGTCCGGAAAAAAATATCAAACGGGTTCAATAAATCACCAAATTTTACAGAGACACTAAGGAACATATGGGGAATGATCTGGAAAAATTCGGAGTCCATTGGTTGAGGTTTGATTTGGGTTAAAAATCCGCGTTTTTGCGAGTTTTCGGTAGCCAGGAACGCACGAAAACAAAATCGGAAAAATCCCAAAATTTTCTGAGAAGTTCCTGGACATGTATAAGGTGTTCTAAAATATTTTTGTATTTTGTTCACCAATGATGGTATTTAATTGTAATTATGTGGTTAAAAATAGTTTTATAAATGAACTATTTAAATAAATAAATTAGCAAAATAAATTCCCAGAAATTTTTTCCCATAATCTATAGATTTTTACTTATTTATATAAAAATTTACAGATTTTTATATAAAATATAGATTAAATGAAAATGTCTAGAATTAAAAATATATTATTTTAAAGCAATTTCGGCAGTTTACTATATAACGAACCTGCCGGAACTGGGAACTGACCCAACCAGACAAATACTATAATTGGAACACCGGGAGTATCATGGGAGATTCCCGGGTAAATTGGACACCCTGGGTATTTTCTAAGGCAGTTCGGGAGAATTCCCGACGGTAAAAATGGAAACTCAAATTTGGGCAGTTTAGACCCCCCGGACACTCAAACTCCTTAATGGAAAGCTAATCATTCTTGAATAACCATGTGTTGGCACGACTAGTATTCCCGTACCATTATCCGAACACTTTAAACTACTGACTTTGGCTGGCACGCGAACCTATGCCCGGAAGTTAAACTGAAAACTAATACTACCCTGACGTCCATCACCATACCTGTGACAACTCGTACTTTTGACCCTAATGATCAGAAAAGGTTACACCTCTTAAAATATTGGTTATTAGTTGAAATGATAAAAACATGCATCGAGTAAGATTATTTGTGTAACCGATATTTCTGGCCAAGGTCCACTGATTTAACATATATATAGATTGTTGATGCTACGTCTTTGAACCGGCTAAACCGTCTTCTTTATCGAAACCTGATTCCCAATTATCCGAACCTCATAGGTACATAAGCTAATTACTCGAGTCATAATTCCACAAACAAAAACCAAGATAACATGAGAGAGAATAATGGTGTGTGTTAGCTAGGTTAATTAATTGTGATGCCTTCTTACTAGGTTGATATATAATATCATACAAATTCACAGTTACCATGCATCCCCATATTCATCACAAGCATCATTTAAATTTATAAAATTCCTAGAGAGAGGATTGAGGTGCTAGCTAGTGTACTAAATTAATTAAGGTGTGTATGTTGTTGCTTGTTTAATACCAAGCTACTGTCCAGACATTTTGCCATGCCCATCCGCACGAATAACCTCTCATTAGCGACCCAAGTCAGGTACGGCCCAAATGGAACCCAAACCCTTTAACGTCAGCCCAACCCTATTCCTTAAACCGCCCCTTCTAGATATACATATGTGTGCATGAACTATTATCACCACACCACAAAAACAAACCTTAACTACCTGCATTCAAACTTGCAGACCTGCTATCCTTCTTTTTCTGCTGGAGACAACAACCAGAGTCCAAGGGACTTCAGATTCAGCTCCAAGATCACATCTAACCTCCTTAAGTCGCTAGGTATCGCTTCTTGTTTCTTTTAGTTATAATTCTAGATGTTATTTGTGTGTAGTCGGCTGTTTAATTGGGTTATAGTGGCTGTGTTTGTGTACATCTGGGACAATCTTAACACTTACAAAGTTAACTTGTAGGCTAGTATGTATGAAAATCAAGTATAGTTCTTAGTGTTATCAGTTATGGTTGTATAGACGTACATATGTGGATTAGGGTTTATTTTCTTAATGATCTTGATGTACTTGCTGATGAATCTGATAAAAAATAACCCGTAACCTGCTATGAATGATGTAGAGGAGGTTTTATAACGGTAAAACACGATAGGGAAACTCGGAACTCGTTTTAATAAAGTATATATGAAAAGCAGATCTGTCCAAAGATTTTAGCCGACTTCAGTTGGCTGTAACCGGGTCGTAAATTATCGAAAACTGATATTTCTTGAGTCCATGATGAACTTCCAGGAAATACCTTTCAAACCCAACTGGAATCGCATTTTTTTTAACGTCGTTTGATATTTTAAATGATTTATTTCGTGTTAAAGGTTCAGGCTGCGTTTTTAGTCAGAATTTGCAGCCCATTACGAGAGTCATAACTCAATCTAGAAAAGGAGTTATGATCTGAAATCTCTACCGTAAGTACTTCCAGGTGATTTCAAAAATCTCCATGTGGAATTACGTGAATCGGATAACTGGGGATTTTTAAATGAATATTTCCGTGAGCTGCAGTCAGAAAGTGACGAATCTGATTGCTGCATAGTAAAAGATTTTTTATAAATTTTTGGTAAAGTGTGAGACTCTAAAATTTTAATACATTGGTCTCTGGTTTGATTGACACATACTATAAATCTTCGGGAACTATCCGGTGCCCGACCGGTCCCAATTAACGCACAGCAAATTGTTCGAAAATGCACTTAAAAGCTGAATTTTTGTGACAAGATTTATTATGTGATTTGTGATGAAAAGGTTGTCGCTATTTCGAATAACGACACTTTGCATGCATGTGTGTATATATATACTATAATATTTTATGTGCTATGTGTTAGATACGTGTAGAACTTATGTGTTTGCATTCATACACACTAACGAACCTATGGTAACCATAATAGGACGTGGTTGACCACTTCAACTCATAAAACACATAAGCCTTACCGAGCGAAACAAAGGTGAGTTCACTGCTCTTTTACAAGCATGCGTTCCGAGGGAACAAACAAGTTATTATTCCTTGGAGGAATACATTTACGAAACTACTATTCCTTGGAGGAATACTTTTCATAACTGTTGAAGTTTAATTTCGATGTTGGATAATCTACTCCCCTCTATCACTTAAGTCCCATCTCATTACCGAACTAGGTGCTTGGAGGGCAACGGGGTATTAGTTGATAGCGCTATTAGGTTTGACAACCTCACACCGTACCTGGATTGGACGGGCGTGAACTAATGACCTTAACCACATGATCTGAATGTTGATAGGCATTAGGGAAGGGCAAACAAACTGACGTCACTACGGTATCGAGTTATTATCAACATGTCTATAAACTAAACACCTAATTGTTTTATGTTAAACAAAATTTTGAACTCGCCGGCTTAATCGCTGATACACTTTTTCCGCATGCTTGCAGGTTGTTAGATATCTTATGCATGGGAACTTGCAGTCTGAGGAGTTGAAGTGTCATGGGGCGTGTTACTCGATTGCAAATATTATTAATTTACGTTTTAAAACATTTTGTTTAGAACTGTTTGAGATGTTTATATTGCTTCCGCTGAACCCATAATATGTTGAAATGTTTAATTTGAATATCATTATTCATGTTGGACATGATGACTTGTTTTATATTATTTATTATTAGTTCGACATGATTAGTGGCTGGATTCTGCGCAGTCGCACGCCTCGTGGTAAAACCCCGCATGTGGAATTTGAGGGTGTGACAGTTTTGTATGAGAGTCACTGGTTATAGTGAACTAGGTTCTAAAAAGTTTTTGTAAAACAGACTATAACCAAATCAGTTCCGAAAACGACCATGACACTGCGCTCTAGATTGCAAGGTTCGTCTTTTAATATCGCATACACTCTACATTTAGCATATACATACGCATTGCATTGCATATAGCCACACACACCGCATTATTGTACAAATTCATGTGTTATACTATGATAAATCATTGGTAAGATTTTACTTTTAAATCTTTTGTGATCTCCATTGTTTTGACAACACTTTCTTTTACCATTCGAATCTGAGAATCTTTTAACACAAGTTAGGAGGAATTTGGGTGAACGTGCAAATCGAATTATCATTACGGGTGCACACTTAATAATAATTTGGGGTGCATGTGAGTCCTAGTGAGACCTAGCGCGTGTAAAGGATTCTAACCCATCATCTGACATAATTGGGGAGTCAATAATCTATAGGAGCCATACGATGGTTGACTCCTACTCGATCTTGATCTTTACTCTTTCTACTTTTCTTGTCTACTTGTACTGAATGTGGAAGTAGTATGCGCGGTGGACGTGGCCACATTGTCAAGACTCATGCAGAGTTGACGGATCTCATCAATACGCGAGTGGTGGAGACTTTAGCCGCTCTCAGTAAGCTGGTACAACGCTTACAACAGGATGGTTCTTGTTCGTTATTCGTGTATTATAAGTCACATTAGTGCATCGTACGTTCTTTTCATTACCGCAACATCAACCAATCTTCTCCTACTAATCAGAACCAAGGCTCTAATCAGAATCAGGGCTCGTACGCTGGTAAGCAACCAAAGTGTAACAAGTACAACTCACCACGAGCAGTGCACTAGAAATTGTCAGAGATGCGAGAAGGTAGGGCATATGGCGAAAGATTGCAGAGCTCCGTTCCCAAAGCAGTATCACAACAACCACAGACATCAACAGAGGCGACAACAACAACAACAACAAGGTAATTGAAATGGTTGCTTTCAGTGTGGAAGTGAGGGTCACTTCAAGAGGGATTGCCCGCAGCTAAACCAGAACGCCAACAATAATGGAAACAACAACAACGATAACAATGACGAAAATGGTGCTCGTGAGAGAGCACTTAAGATTGGCACGGGTGATGCTAGGAACGATAACACTTTGTGATCGATACATTTTCTGTAAGCAATCTTTTCGTTTCTAATTCATTCGATTCTAGTGCCGATTGGAGTTTCGTGTCCTTGAAGTTCAGAAGACTGTTAGGATCGACTCCAAACCTTTATTCAATATCAAACACATTGAGGAATAAACCAATGGTCGGCCAAGTGAAACATCCTATATTTTTATGCTGGGTGCAAACTCGATCTTTAGGTCAAGTGTTTGACATTTATCTCCTTCCTGTTACCCTTAGTAGTTTTAATACAGTCATCTTAACTCGTCTTTCACTCTCTTGTGCCTACTTATCAAATTTTGGGACGAATTTTTTTTCAAATTGGGGATGATGCGACACCTGACATTTTCAGGTTAACACCATTAACACACACTCCGTTATCTCAAACATCATTCATGCATTACACTTGATTAGGGCTCATAAAGTGTGTCAGTTATTGCACAATACTCACACAATGTTAATTCGAAGAATTATGATATGACACACGAGACTGTCCCTCAACATTGGTGAACAATCAAAATTCCAAAACAGATAAAGAAATATAAATTTGGGATAATTATATGTCATGTGAAGTATGTGTTTATTTTGTGAACTCTAGTGAGACCGCGTATATCTACGCGTAACAACTTGTCATTGAATAACCCATAACTGGAGTATAGAGTAGACCTTAGTCTAAATTTTGAGGAATAAATTTCTTTAACATGGGGAGAATGTGACAACTCGTACTTTCGACCTTAATGATCGGAAAGGGTTACACATCTTAAAATATTGGTTATTAGTTGAAATGATAAAAACCTGCATCGAGTAAGATTATTTGTGTAACCGATATTTCTGGCCAAGGTCTACTGATTTAACATAAATATTACTTTCTTAGCGACTCAACTTATACTTACAAAATTTTCGGTATGAAAATTCGTTCAACTTGGGGATAATGTGACATCCGAAAAAAATAGGTGCTTTCCGGTGTCGATTTCTTGTATATTTTATAAACACCAACTTTAGTTTCGCTTATATCCGTTACTATGCATATTATAATGTGTGTGTATGTATAATTTTTCTTATAGCATGCTATTATAATGGATGAATATGTATAATTTACTGTAACATGCTATTATAACGTGTGTGTATATACGCATATATGTGTGTGTATATATATATTGTTGATGGTACGTCTTTGAACCGGCCAAACTGTCTTCTTTACCGAAACCCGATCCACAATTATCCGAACCTCATAGGTACATAAGCTAATTACTCGAGTCATAATTCCAAAAACAAAAACCAAGATAACATGAGAGAAAATAATGGTGTGTGTTAGCTAGGTTAATTAATTGTCATGCCTACCATGCATCCCCATATTCATCACAAGCATCATGTAAATTTATAAAATTCCAAGAGAGAGAATTGAGGTGCTAGCTAGTGTGCTAAATTAATTATGGTGTGTGTGTTGTTGCTTGTTTAATACCAAGCTACTGTTGAGACATTTTGCCATGCCCATCCACACGAATAACCTCTCATTAGCGACCTAAGTCAGGTACGGCCCAAATGGAACCCAAACCCTTTAATGTCAGCCCAACCCTATTCCTTAAACCGCCCCTTCTAGATATACGTATGTGTGCATGAACTATTATCACCACACCACAAAAACAAACCTTAACTACCTGCATTCAAACTTGCAGAGCTGCTATCCTTCTTTTGCTGCTGGAGACGACAACCAGAGTCCAAGGGACTTCAGATTCAACTCCAAGATCACATCTAACCTCCTTAAGTCGCTAGGTATCGCTTCTTGTTTCTTTTAGTTATAATTCTATATGTTATTTTGTGTAGTCGGCTGTTTAATTGGGTATAGTGGCTGTGTTTGTGTACATCTTTGACAATCTTGACACTTACAAAGTTAACTTGTAGGGTAGTATGTATTAAAATCAAGTATAGTTCTTAGTGTTATCAGTTATTGTTGTATAGACGTATATATGTGGATTAGGGTTTATTTTCTTAATGATCTTGATGTACTTGCTGATGAATCTGATACAAAATATCCCGTAACCTGCTATGAATAATGTAGAGGAGGTTTTATAACGGTAAAACACGATAGGGAAACTCGGAACTCGTTTTATTAAAGTATATATGAAAAGCAGAATCTGTCCAAAGATTTCAGCCGACTTCAGTTGGCTGTAATAGGGTTGTAAAATAATGAAAACTAATGTTTCTTTAGTCTATGATGAACTTCCAGGAAATACCTTTCAAAACCAACTGGAATCGCATTTTTTGACATCGTTTGATATTTTAATGATTTATTTCGTGTTAAAGGTGCAGGCTGCGTTTTTCGTCAGAATTTGCATCTCATTACCAGAGTAATAACTGAATGTAGAAATGGAGTTATGATATGAAATCTTTACCGTAAGTACTTCCAGGTGATTCAAAAAATCTCCAAGTGGAATTACATCAATCGGATAACCGAGGATTTTTAAATGAATTTTTCCGTGAGCTGCAGTCAGAAAGTGACGAATCTGATTGCTGCTTTGTAAAAAAAATTTTTAAAATTTTTAGTAAAGAGTTAGACTCCAAAATTTTAATACAATGGTCTCTAGTTCGATTGACACGTTCTGTAATTCTTCGGGAACTATCCGGTGCCCGACCGGTCCTGATTAACGCGCCGCAAATTGTTCCAAAATGCACTTAAAATCTGAATTTTTGTGACAAGATTTATTATATGATTTGTGACGAAAAGGTTGTCGCTATTTCGAATTTATGTGTTTGCAAAGATTTATTATATGATCGTTCTTTGCGTGCATGTGTGTTTATATATATTATAATTTTTTACGTGCTATGTGTTAGATACGTGTAGAACTTATGTGTTTGCATTCATACACACTAACGAACCTATGGTAACCATAATAGGACGTGGTTGACCATTTCAACTCATAAAACACATAAGCCTTACCGAGCAAAACAAAGGTGAGTTCACTACTCTTTTACAAGCATGCGTTCCGAGGGAACAAACAAACTATTATTTCTTCGAGGAATACATTTATGAAACTACTATTCCTTGGAGGAATACTTTTCATTACTGTTGAAGCTTAATTTCGATGTTGGATAATCTACTCACCTCTATCACTTAAGTCCCATCTTATTACCGAACTAGTTGCTTGGAGGGCAACGGGGTATTAGTTGATAGCGCTATTAGGTTTTACAACCTCACACCTTACCTAGATTCGACGGGCGTGAACTAATGACCTTAACCACATGATCTCAATGTTCATAGGCATTGGGGAAGGGCAAACAAACTGACGTCACTACGGTATCGAGTTATTATCAGCATGTCTTTAAACTAAACACCTACTTGTTTTATGTTAAACAGAATTGTGAACTCGTTGGCTTAATCGCTGATACACTTTTTCTGCATGCATGCAGGTTGTTAGATATCTTATGCATGGGAACTTGCAGTCTGAGGAGTTGAAGTGTCATGGGGCGTGTTACTTGATTGCAAATATTATTAATTTACGTTTTAAAACATTCTGTTTAGAACTGTTTGAGATGTTTATATTGCTTCCTCTGAACCCATAATATGTTGAAACGTTTAATTTCAAAATCATTATTCATGTTGGACATGATGACTTGTTTTATATTATTTACTATTAGTTCGACATGATTAGTGGCTGGATTCTAGGCAGTCGCACGCCTCGCGGTAAAACCCCGCATGTGGAATTTGAGGGTGTGACAATACTAGTGTCCTATAGACTCAATCCGGAGTAAAAACTCCTGACCAAATCCAAGTTATGACCATTACCAACTTAGATACTGATTTGAGTTTATGCGTGCATGTGTGTTATTAAAGTCCAGCTATTCGACCACTCGTGTGTTGAGACCATATTGGCACTGTAAATTCACTACCCCGCTTTTAACTATTTTATTTTTTTACTTGGGGTGGAATGCATGTTACAAACTGTGTTGATTATACTAACTTATGAAGGGAATTTCACTTCCCTAACACATGAACTTGCTACAAACGGTGATCCTTGCCCCAATTTGGGAGTGAGTTTCACTTCCCCACTTTTAAACTGTTTTACTGTTTTCTAGGAACTTGCATGTTATGCACTGTGTTGATTACACCAACCTGGGAGTGAGTTTTACTCTCCCGCTTATAAACTGTGATACTGGTTCTGAGATGATTGGCATGTTATGAAACTGTGTAAATTGCACCAGCTTATGATGTGAATTATCTAACACACGAACTACCTCCCCTCTACAAGTGATTAGCGTAAGCCATGGGCACTGACTAGTACTACTGGTCTAACAAACCCAGGCCACGCCCGGCAGGAAGGTCGGCAACCAGGTCTGCACGTGTCCTAATTTGGTTGTGTTGTTAGGCACAAATGCTAAGGGGCATTGAACTGAACGTGACGCAGTTGATGGGCCGGGATTGTCTTGGTGACACGATCCGGTGGCCGGGAGTGTCTGGGATGACATGGCCCAGGGTAAAACAGTCAGGTTTCACTTTTGTCCTTGTGTAATTCCATCTGCGACTATGACTATGACCGTCATTGTGATTACGACCCGTGCAATTAAACTTGTGAACACATATTGTTACACAACAATTAAACCAATGGAACTCACGCAATGTTTAGCTGACCTTTTTTAAACTAACATGCATTTCAGGTAAAACTAAAGAGGAGTAAAGAACGTGCGTGTAGAGGGCTATAGTAGTAAACTGTAGAAGAATAAGAGCTGTGATAGCTCGTTGTACTGAAACTTATGGTGTGTAATATGATACTGACAGTATGTTGTAACCGAGGTTCTCTCTATTTATGATATCATATTTTTAACTATGGAGAATTACCACGTGTCTGCCACACCCTGCATTTGTCTTCCGCTGTGAGTCGGGGTGTGACATAAAGTGTCGATATTTTTGTCAAAACTCAACAATTATTCAGCAAATAATATATATAAAATTTTGTCAAATGTTTAAAACAAAATTTTCATTGAGTATAAGTCTTTAACACATGAATATTTATATATTATGGAAAACGTCGGTTCGTTTTTGGCTATCATATGCTCGATTTGTATACAAAACCTATCACACGACTCCACATAATGAATATATTTTATACGGATATATTTGTCGTTAGGCTAGTCGATTTAGTTTGAGCTTGGTATGTGTAAATTAGTGATATTTATATAAAAATAAAATAACGAACTCGTGTCGTTAAACTTTACCAATCTTCGGGTTGAATAGTTGACTGAATTGACCGACTGACTGAGTCAACCGGGTTGACTCGTGTTGACTGAGTTGGCCGAGTTGACCCGAACTGAAACTTATTCCATATAAACCCGAACATCAAAACTGATGTGAACCCGAACCAAATCTGTCCGTTGACTGATGTTGACCCCTGTTGACCAGAACTACAATCTGAATCGAAACCGTTCTTGTACTGAACCGACCTAAACCCGAATTCTGAAGCTGAACCGGTGTTGACTCAAACCGAGTCAGATGGATGTGTGCTAGGGTTTTAATGAGAGATTGAGGGAATGAGATGATTTTATAGGTAGTTTTTATGAAGTGGATTGGGCCGAAAGCCCATTAACGCGTTTCTTATGTTTTGATTGGCCCAACAGTGTCTACGAGCCCTGTTTTTAAATCTCGAATTTCATAAAATGTCGTATATCATATAATTAGGGTCGAACGTATACAAAATTATGTCGTAAGTCGTTAATAGACGCTTACATTCGTCGGTCGCGTTAAATCGCGTAAAATGCCTCGTTTACCGTTTCTAACCTGTTTTTCGATCTGGTTTCAATTGTGTATATTAAATTTCGATTACGAAGATAAATATGTCATAATATTTTAGCTTTGAAGGTGATACACGTGTCTGATACTTCTGTTTCATTGTCGGTGTGCTCCTGTAGTCTCGTTTTTCACACACGTAAGCGTTTTATGCGATTCGAAGCACCATAAATTCACAAAACCAAGTTCATATGCATAAATTATACGTATCAAATTTTTATTTGTTGGCCTTGTCAGTATTTTGTCCGGTGTCAGCTCGTTGCCGCTTATCATTCAGTAGTCTTTCCGCAAAACAATATCTGCGCACTGTAAAGTTAGATAGGCGTTCCTAGGCATTTCAAAAGACGAATTAAGTTAATACGTGTCCTAAACACTATTTATTGTCGCCATAAACGTTTGTTAATCGCGTAATTAAAAGCCAAAAAGTACCGGTTTTCACATTCTCCCCCTGTTATAGAAATTTCGTCCTTGAAATTTAGACTATGTTATCTGCTTAGAGTTTTGTCATGCACAGGTAGGTATGAATAATACCGAGGTAATTGACTACGAGAAGGAGTCACAACTTGTCCGAATTATATGAATACAATGACTTACTTTGACAATAAGAACCCAACGGTTCAACTGAGTTTGTTTTCTTAGTTGATGCCAAGCGAACAAGACATTATCATACAGTCAACAATGTGACTAAGTTTATTGGAATCCAACAAAAGAGGAATTCAACCGATAAGACTTCAAATGGACTTTCACAATATGCAAATGAATTCTAGAAACAATAAATGTACTGTCAATAGTACCTTATGTTAGTTGTTGTATGATTGAACCCAACAAGCTCAAATAGAATAGGACCGTGAAAATGATTTGTCAACTATCGAACCATTACATGAAATAAAATCTGTGTTGACATTATCGAATTTGCAAGGATAATTACAACCGATCCTGGTGTATCATTGTCTTAATACATAGTTGCATTAAGACCATTTAATTGATGAGCCAAACGAAAGGCACACGAGTTTCGCATGGAACGATTGATCATAATTAGCGCAAGCTACAAGTTTATACCAGCGTCACAAGGCGTCGTAGTGATCGAAATGGTTCAATAGCAGCAGTGAGAAAACAAGTTCACTGTGTTTGCAATAAGATAGAAGGTTCAACGAAGTGAATTCAAAAATTTATTCCAAATGAATTTCATAGAAATTCGGATCGATGACAAAAATAAATAACAGTTGAAGGTCATCGAGTTTGCAAGTGTCGTTGGAATAACGCTAGAGGTACACTGAAACAAGCTATGAATTTGTGTATCATTTTCTTAATGCACGATTGTATTAAGAATGTTCCAAGATAACGAATCAACAAACTGGATTTAATAATTAATAATTAAATACATATGTGAAGGGTGTTGACGAATCAGCACAAGCTTCAAATTAATAATGCCACCACAAGGCGTCGTAAACAACAAACGATTTAGTGGAGTTAGGATCAAACGAGTCTACTATGATTCGAAATAAATGAAAAGCTTGTTGATATTACTTTGAATACGATGGCCACAATCCATCATATGGAACTCTTGAATTGAATATGTATAGTGAGCAAGTTTAGCCAACTAAACTTGATTTAGATATCGACCAACAACGATGTATGTATTACCATGGAAGTTTTGACATGGCCATACGAAAACCATGTATGTAACTTGTCAAGAAAAATGCTTCAAGAATATAGTTGACTCGATATCAATGTGTCAACTCATGCAATAATGTAGGTCATCAAAGTGTCAACGCAATAATCAGTATAACAAAAACATTAAATTAAATATTTATAGAACAACCCATTCGATGTGGAGTCCCTAATGGTTTCCACGAATCAAGCTAACCACATGCCAAACAAACAATGCATGTGTAATGTATGAATTTGTCAAGAAACTGCAATTGGGTGTTCACTAATTATGAATGAAATTCTCGTGATGAGATAACCTTTAGAAGAGTAGAGGTGCAAGAATCTACTCACTATATGAAAAAGTCAGAATTCCCAAAAAAAGAATTTAAGGCTTACCTCGAATTTCTTGCAAAGACCTGGCGCTATGCGACATCCCACGAGATGTCAATCTTGGCGAAATCGACATTTAGGGAGTGGGGAGATGTGAGGACTTGTGTTTTCTGTTGCGATGCCCATAATCATGATTTCCATTTAGTTTGTGGAGTCCTCGCTTGGACGTACCTTGGCGTGTTTCACATTTCTCGCAGGGCTACATGACAATAGTTGTATTCTGACCGGCAGTCATTCCACTAACGGGATTTGCATCGCTGTTCTAATCGTCCGTTCATGTTTTCCCAAAGGTCTTGCCTCGTATTTCGTGTGTTTTGTTTTTTTACACCCGTGACGTATGCGCTAAGTTTCATCTATCCATGCACATCGGCATTCTATTTTTCGTAGGTTACCTGCCCAGGTTAGTAAAATAGCATAGATAACATAGATAAAATCATTTGCCAAAGTTAATAGTTGTAGTTCCTACGACATGACCTTTACTGGATTTTTTTTGTCATAAGTTAATCAAAGGTCTTTAGTGTGTGTTCCCAAAACCCTCAAAGTTTTGCTTAGCATATGTATTCGTTTCATGTACCGTGTATAAAACACAACACTAATGTATGTTTAGAAATCAATATGTTGACTCATTGTTTCGGCAACGATTGAAACCCATGTATGTATTCTAGGCGTTCTGTATGTGTTTAAGTCTTAATAAGCTAAGTCCCCAAAGGAATATGAGGTTAAAGCCTAGGTATCCCTACAGAAACCTAATTCACTGAAACCTACAGCTCTGATACGAATCTGTAACACCCACATAAATCGAATACATGAGAGCCGGGCGTGATCGACTGGTATCTTCAATGCACAGCGGAAGTGTTTAATGCTAAGACTTCCAGAAAGTGAACGCCCGCTAAGTACTCGAATCCCCATGGGTTCTCCTATTCCAACCGTGCCAGTTTGAAAATATAACCTGAGAAAGAAACATGCAAAAAATCAACATAATGTTGGCGAGTTCATAGTTTGTTTGAAAGATTTGAAATAAATCTTTTTATTAACCAGTTTAAATATTGTTGTGAAAACATAATAAAACCATCTTTCTTGGCATGTCAATTGAAACCTTGTTTTGTAATATTTGAATAATTGTCAATGTCCGTGAACGACAAAGACAACATGCCTGTATGAGCCTATAACCCACCCCAAGCTAGTAAGTGCCTCGCCAAACCGTTTAATCAGGACGGTGGACTAGCAGGCGGTTATAGTTACAATGTGTAGCGAGGACTTCACTGTACAGTTTTTAGCGACCCTACGGCCCTTAGTGTTGAGTAGTGGACAATCCAGTCCTTGAGTCTTAGTGCCTCACACGAGTATAGGTCGGTCTAACCCACTCGAGTCTTTGTCATTGGGCCTAGCCCACGAGTCTTTTCCATTGGGCCTAGCCCACTTGAGTCTGTAAGCAGGACCAATCAGTCCTCTTATTTGTATGTAGGAAAATCCAATCCCTGTGTCTGTATGTAGCTAGGACATTCCTATCACTAGTCGTGAAACTCATGCACATTCTGAAAATACGCGTGTGTTTCCTAAAACCGGTATATTGGGTATAAATCTTTCGTAAACCATTTGACTTTATTGAAATCCTTTCACAACATGGTTTAGAAATATGAATCTTTTCATTCCTCGAAATATTATGTGTACTTTTGCAAAACTTGCATGCCTTTCCACCCCCGAAAACATTTTTAAAAATGTAAAACCGTAAAAATCGGGGGTTATGAACTCACCTTGATATCCCTGTGCAAAGCTAGCTTAATGTGATTCCGTAATGTCATTCCAAGAGCGTGAACTTGCTAGCTTGCAACTATAGCCTTCCTATCAAGGAATCAAGCTTATAAGATTCTAATAAGACAACGTACTTAAACTACGTGTCTGAGCTCTACCCAATCGTTAACAAACGATCCTAAAAGCTGTTGTTATCTTGACTTAGAATAACCGATCTATAGTTATTCGATCCCATTTATAATTGGGATAAAACAGAGTCTCGAAAAACGACTTAATTTCCGAATGATCTAGGATGTATATATTTATATTTTAATTTAAATATACTTTCAAAGTCGTGTTAGTTGTCGTCAATATAAATACGTAGAAGAATAATGGTAATACGACTCTCCGTAGTTTTTCGTAGATGTTCACATATATATACATATATTCATATATGTAAAATGTTTTGTGTCCAAAAATAACCGTCTTGTGTCTCGTTTATAACTAATAAAAATTTTATAACCGACGCTTGTTATATTCTTACGATAAGGTGTCATTCTTTGTTTAGAAGTCGGATATAAATATAAATAATTATGTTTATTTTATGAAATCTCCGACTCGTTGGTGTTTGAAATAAATATAAACCGCTATGTTTATTTAAATACAAGCATCCGAATAGTCGACATTTGAATAAATAATAATCACTATGTTTATTTAATTACAGGTATCTGATTTGTCAACGTTTGAAATAAAGATAGACATCATATTTATTTGTAAAACGTTTGGAATTATCGAGGTTCGAAAAAAATATAAATAATTACATTTATTTTAAATAAATATTGGATTTCTTTAACTTATAACGTCGTCAAAATGAATGTCTTTATAGTTATTTTTTTAGAAAAACTCGGATTCGATAAGTGTTGTTTTTAGGTTGTAAATATGTTTTCGTATCTCGTGTTTTTACGAAAAATGGGCAGAGTTTCCTCTATTTTTGTACGATCCCGACAACTAAAGTGTCGATATTTTGTCAAAACTCAACAATTATTCAGCAAATGATGTACATACAATTTTTGTCAAATGTTTAAAACAAAATTTTCATTGAGTATAAGTCTTTAACACATGAATATTTATATATTGTGGAAAACGTCGGTTCGTTTTTGGCTATCATATGCTCGATTTGTATACAAAACCCATCACACGATTCCAAGTAATAAATATACTTTATACGGATATATTTGTCGATAGGCTAGTCGATTCAGTTTGAGCTTGGTACGCGTAAATTAGTAATATTTATATAAAAATAAAATAACGAACTTGTGTCGTTAAACTTTACCAATCTTCATGTTGAATAGTTCACTGAATTGACCGACTGACGAGTTAACTGGGTTGACTCGTGTTAACTGAGTTGGCCGAGTTGACCCGAAATGAAACTTATTCCATACAAACCCGAACATCAAAACTGATGTGAACCCGAACCAAATCTATCTGTTGATTATTGTTGACGCGGGTTGACCCGAACTACAATCTGAATCGAAATCGTTCTTGTACCGAACCGAACTAAACCCGAATTCTGAAGGTGAACTGGTGTTGACTCAAACCGAGTCGGATGGGTGTGTGCTAGGGTTTTAATGAGAGGTTGAGGGAATGAAATGATTTTATAGGTAGTTTTTATTAAGTGGACTGGGCTAAAAGCCCATTGACGCGTTTCTTGTGTTTTGATCGGCCCAACTGTGTCTACGAGCCCTTTTTTTAAATCCCGAATGTCATAAAATGTCGTATAAAATGCCTCGTTTATCGTTTCTAACCCATTTTTCGATTTGGTTTCAATTGCGTATATTAAATTTCGATTACGAAGCTAAATTTTTCATAAGATTTTCTTTTTGAAGGTGATACATGTAGGACCGATCCTCGATGCTTAGGAACCTAAATTTGATATCTAGCATCCATAATAGCGGAAATATTACGTCATGTTACCAATAGACAAGAATTAATCAGTTAAACGTCAATTTTATAGATCAAACGTTCTATTTACAGACTGACAGAGCTTCGCCTCTACAATGCCAAAGTTACAAATGAGACACTCAAGCTAGGTATTTATAGTTCAACAAGTTCGGTCCATGAGGTGTAAGTTCGCCTGAACTTGCCTATGCAAGTTCAGCTGAACATGGCTAGACATGTACATTTATTGCTACAATATACATAAATACTTCGTATGCGTAGTCTATTCAGCTCTATACAATACAGACTCGATATAAGACTAAGACATAGACATTATGCACCAACAGACTCCCCCTTGGATATCGTCTTCGTCTTTTATCAGTCTTCAAAACTCTGTCTTCATATATATTAACGTACCCGACCAAAGAAGTTCTTGTACGGCTTCTTTCATCTCTCTTTTTTTGGATCCGGCGTCTGATCGGTGATCTTTTAATGTTAGCCATTCTGAGTGAACTTTGCCTTACCGCTTTTTGCATTCTTTCTTTGATCGCCTCACTTCTAGTTTCTTCTTTAAGAAATTCAACTCTCTCCAAATCCCTCCAGTTTGTTTGCCACATTTTACCAAAATTTACTTAGCGAGCATAGCAAACATTAACAACTTTCTGATACTGCATCACCTGTACCTTTTCTCTTTCTTCAAAAACAAATTTTGCTGTAGAAAAGGCATTTTATATCTTCTCTCGAGCAGTTAACCTGCCACGTAGGATCTAGAATCCTTATCGTCCTCCACAAACCTCTCATACCCTGATGACCCATTACTTCAACTCGTTCCTTAGCAATATCCAGATGATCTTCAAGTAGCTGGATCAATCTGCCACCACTTGAATAAAGGATAGAAGTTCTGTTCGATCGGCATAAGTGGCATATTCCTCATGGCTCTAGGACGTTTCATAATCAACGTTATGTCCTTTTCCCTTATAACCTTGTTGATCTTTATTCTTCATCTTGGAATGAATGGCTTCCAATGATTCCAACCTTTATCAGCTTCGTACTTAATCATCTTCCACAACAACTGATCAACTGTCTTCATATGATAAGTAACATTCACTGTTTGTACCAGCTCTTTCATATCCCAATACGAGAATGTCTTTAAATCAGCAAGATATTTGAAGTATTGCACTCCAAATTATCTTTTGATTTCATATACGTTGAGCTCTTTAAACCATCCCCAACTAACTATATCTCCCAAAGAAACATCTTTATTTCTGGTGAAGAATGCTAGTGGATGTCGAAACTTACGTTCACGCGGCATCTCCTTATACCAGGACTTTTTCACTTCATCTATCTCTTCTTTGGTCATTGGCTTAGGAATTTTTCCTTCTCGTAGCTCTTTAGCAATTCTATCTTTCAACATATCTTTATTCAGCTGTTTATACATCTCTTCAAATGTAGGAAAACTTTCTGAATCCTGACCAACATACTTACCTTTCGGTTCTGATTCATCATCTGAGGACCAATCTTCAACTATCACACGGTTCTACTCATCTGCTTCAAACCTTCTTTCGTACTGATACTCTTTAGGTTCAAAAGTGTTAACATTCATAATCTCTTCAAAATCAAACTCTAAGTTCTCAGCTTCAACTTCAACTAGTTTCGCCAGATCTTATTTCGTGTAGTTATGTACAAACTCACCTTCTTCAACATTGTGTTCCAACATCAGTATTAAAGGCTTCATAGGTACTGCAGTCACAGGCTTTGCAAAAGGATCAATATCCAACAAATTAATATCATCTGACGGCCCTTTTTGCCCTGACTCCCCCTGGCTTTTATCTTCCATCTTTTTCGATTCATCGTTCATCAGATCAGAAAAATCAAACTCATCAGAAACTTTAGCTTCACTGATCTTTAAACCTGTACCACCCTTATCAAAATCATCATCGTCATCCCCAACATTCCAATCTTCATATCCTTCTTCCTCTTTGTCTTCATTCTTATCCTCTTTCTCGGCTTCATCATTGTCTTTTTCTTCAGTAACAATGATAGGATCAGAAGGCTTGACAGATTCGTCAACCTTTTGGATATCAGACTCAGAAGCTTTTGAAACATCTTCAGTAGGCTTCTCGGGGACATCGGAAGATTTCTTAGCAGTAGATTTAGGAGCTTCACCCTCAACCTGCTTCCCTTTACCACTTTCAGCCAATTCTCTCTCAGCATGTTCCTTGGCTTCTTGACGATCCAGACGATCGTATTCAACGATAAAATCAATATTCAGATTGTTAGATAACACCTTTTGTAATTTGATGAATCTTCGATAGTTCAAAGCTTCAATTTTCTTCAATTCTGCAATCTCTGTCTGTAGTTTTTCATTGGCGTCCTGCAGACTTTCTATCAACGCCTTGTAATATTCACGTTCATTCTCAAGCACCTTCACTTTATCATCAAGTATTTGTTTTTCGACTTCGCTTTGATTCACCTTCTTTACAAGCTCAGCCTTTTCTAACTCAATCTGTGTAACTTTATCTTCCAATACCTTCACACATTTTTCTAACATTTCAGCATTAGTCTCTGGGAAAAATTCATCCAAGTCTTCAAGACTGATTGGACTGTGTGGCATATCACCAAACATACTACCCCTTGGTGTCTTTGGTGTTTAATCTTTTGGTGTTGCAGCTTTCGGTGTAGACTTCTTCGGCGTAGAACTTTCAGGAATAGAAGTATTTGGAGCACTAGGCGATTCAGCGATTGGAACTTCAAAATATTCAGACACAGGAGGTTCTTGTGTAACTCCTTGCCTTTAAACTTCATCATGAACGATAACAGGAGGTTCTTGTGGAGGAGGTTCTTGTGTGGCTCCTTTCTCCTGAGCACTAGAAGGTTCTTGTGTGGCTTCTGTACTTTTCACTTTGCTCTTGTATCTTTTGCTCACATCTTTCTGAGCTTTCTTAGCTTTTCGTTTCCCTTTAGTATGAGGTGACCCTGTAGTCTTCTTTGATATCTCAATTGCTGGAGACTTTGTACGCTTCGATTTTTTCTTCAGTCTTTCCTCATCAGATTCTTTTTCAGCATTTGGATCAAAATCTGTATCCAACTTTCTTTCCTTTTCTGCTATATCTCTGCTTCTTTCTTTTCAGGCTCTTTATCAGATTCTTCATTTTCGGAAGTAGCAGAAATTACCTCTTCTTGAGTCGACTTCACAGTTTCTTGACTTTCAACCACACCCGCAACGCTAGATCCAGCATCTGCTTCAACATTTTCAGTTTCCTCCTCATCAACAAGCAAAGTTTCAACTTTCTTTGACGCTTGCTTCTTTTTCGGTTTATCAGCTTCAAATTTAAAAAACCATTCACTCCTTTTTGGTTTGAATTCTTTAAACCACTCCTGCTCGGCTTTAAGTTCTTTCTCCTCGTCACTACCATCCTTTCTCCATTTGTTTCCAGGTGGCGAGACATAATCTGAATCTTTTGTAGCTCCGAATACTGGCTTGGCAATAGGAGCTGAAGCTTGCTTTTGAAACTTAATAAGCTTCTTCACTGTAGTCTCGTCGAGATGAACTAGATAAAGAACGCCATTCGGATCTCGAGCAATGTTAGGATACTTCTCGTCAATCAACATCTGAATGAACCTTGGATAAAGACACAATCTCGAATCCTCCATGTTCTGCGACATGTGAGTGAAAATCAACTTCGAAACATTGAACGACTTCTTCAGAATAAGCGCCGTTGCCATTCTAGCCAAATAATCATGTACATCATCTAAACCGGCTTTGCGATGGCTAAATGTATGAATCAACGCATGAATTAGAAGCTTGTAGGGGTTAGACACTTCCCTTTTCTTTAGCGTTGGCTTGTTTACACTTCCTTTGTAGCCCATACGGAAAAAGCATTCCCGAACCATCTTTTCATCTAGATGAATTGGATCATCTTCTTTGTCTTTGAGCTCCAAAATCCATCGGATATCACCTTTGGTTACTGTGATCGGCTTTAGCTCATCACCAACTTGTACTGTAGAAGAGATCGTCTTCTCGTCAGCACTCAAGCTTGCGTTCATCCAGAAATGAACAATATGAGAACGATATGATATGGTGTACTCAGTAATTGCACGACGAATGTGACTATCTTCGAGAAAGCTCAAGATACTATCATATTCTTTCAGCGATGGACAAATAGACTTGTCAAGCGTGCTGCACGTATTGTGAGTTTTGGAAAACTCAACATAGATAACATGCGCTGGAATCTGTGCCTGAAAAATAACGTAAAACAATTAGCACGCTTTTCGAGAAAAAAAATTACAAAAAATTTTCTAACACTTTAATCAAGTTCGGCCGAACTTGATTAGTGTTAAACATTCTGAATTTAACAAGTTCGCCCGAACATGTGACAAACATTTTCAACATTTTCAAATGTTAGTTCGGGCGAACTTACAACCTTTTTTATCATTCGATTTTATCTATGTTTGGCCGAACATGTATGAAACATATGTTCCTCTTTAAAGAAAAATTTCGGGCGAAGTTACGATTTAACCAAATCACTTTTCATTAACATAAGTTCGGTCGAACATGATTGGATCAAAATACTTCAACAACCAAGTTCGGTCGAACATGTTTTTGGATCATATAAACATGTTTTGGACAAGCCCGGTCGAACTTGACAACAAGTTCAGTTCGGCTGAACTTGTCGTCTTCTTCAACAGACCAAACAAGTTCAAACATTCAAACAGTCATTTCAGACCAATCAAAACAAGTTATACGGTTGATTTTAGGTGTAGATTCAGAATCTATAATCAATTTTGTCCAACAACACCTAAATCTATCAGATTTTAAGTTTTAGATCTGGTTTTGTTTGTTTAACAGTTCAATCAAGGATTATTCTCCAATATCTCACCTTAGCCATAGTAATTGGTGTGTAAATCACCAAAAGCGGACTTCAATTGGAAAGAATAATGGCTCAAAAGTGTTAATTTCGCTTAAGATCTCTAAAATCTCAAGTTCGCTCAAAAGTTCTGGAAACAGATAAATGAGTTCTGCCGAACTTAAATGGTATTTATACCATGTCAAGTTCAGGCGAAGTTGCTAAGCTCATCATGAAAGCCAGAGTAAGTTCGAGCGAACTTATTATAAAAACAACAATCAGCCTTCTGCAAGTTCGGTCGAACTTGCTGATTGTTAAACAATTAATTGTTTAGCAAGTTTGGCCGAACTTGCCAAACCTCAAAATTTCAACTTTTTCAAATTTTTCATTTTTTCCAACTTTTTACTAGTTATGAAAATCCACTCATTTGACCAAGTCCAAGCTAATGACCTTGGTTAACCGATTTGTCTGCCGAGTCCAAGTTAATGACCCGTTACGAAAAAACTGTTGATATTTTAAAAATCCAAGTTTCAAACTAATTAACTTTTCATTGTTTAATCTTTTCAGATTTAACAGATTAGCTCCCAGCCCGTTATCAAAGAGACTCCCACCAGTTCTAGCACCTTACCAGTCTTCGAAGATCCGTTCTCCAACATTGGTTTGCGGAAAACAATGTAGAATTAAAATCTCTTTGAATTTTTGAAAGTTTATGCTAAAACTCACCGAAAATCTTTTTGATTTTAATCTGTAAAGCAGAAATACAATGAAATAAGCAATGTAAACTATGTACATACATATTTATAGACATATTTTTTGTGAATTCGTGTCTGTGATATCCCGGGTTTTTCGGATAACTTAAACGTAATACGTGTCAATCTAATTATGTGCTATGTGTACGAACGTGTACGAATTAAATGAATACGTGTTGTGTGTTGTGTAATTGTTTTAGTGATTGAATATTTAGATTTAATACGTGCACGAACTTAACCGAACCGCGACACGTTCTAAACCTTGGTTCATTGCGACTCTAGGAGTAACAAGTTTTAAACTCTAGTTCAAGTCAAGTTCTCGGCCAAGATCAAATCCAACACACATCGAAAACCTAAACCCTAAACCAAACATGTCTCGGCCATAAGATCAAAACCAAACCGAAACCTATAGCATACAACTTTAGTCTTCGGCCAAAAGAGAACAAGAATCAAAGATCAAACCTAAACTCTAATACTCTAATCACTCGGCCGCAAAACCCAAACCAACCCAACCCAAGTCCCTCGGCCACATGTACTAACCAAAACCGAAACCCTCACCTCTTGGCGCTATATATATACACATACCCATGCATGTGTCAAACACAAACACAAACCCTAACAAGAAAATCTGCCGTCGGCTGCCTTACCCTCTCCACCCTCTCGGTCGCAGCAGCAGCAGCCATCGTCATCCTTGTCCTGACCGCAAACAGCCCTTGCACTCCTTGTCGATCCCGAACAGCCTTCCTGTTCAGTCCTTTCAGTCGCGGTTTGCTGGAACAGCCGGGTTACTCTTGTCCGCAATCTCGGCTTGTTTACCTAGTGATCAAAGGTGAGAATTCAACATATGTTACAAGATAATGTCCGGTTATATGTGTGTTGATTTTGGTTGCTTGTTCCGGAGTGATTGATTTAATGAAACAATGGTGTAGTTTTCGGAATATACATGTTTTAATCGGCTTATGTATCATAGTTATAAGTAGGGTTGTTTTCGGAAGATATAAGCTTGCCAAGCATGATTGAACGAATGTTAGACTAGCTGATTTGTTAATGATGTTTGCGTTAGATGATTGTATGATTTCGGAGTGTTTAAACCGAATTGAATGTTATATTGAAAGCTGATTGTATAGGCTGTGAATTGTGTATGAAAACTAAAGTTATTGAGAAGGGTTTGCATGGATAGGTTATTAGTATTAATCTAGGACTAGAAATCAGAGCTAGATCGCTTAGATTAATCGCATGAACGGGATTACAAGAGTTTATAATAATAACATGCTGAAATAGGAAGCTGAGTGAAAGTTGCAGCCGATTTCATCTGGCTGTAACTTGGTCGTTAGTTGTCGAAAAACGGATTTTCTGATGTCTAGAACGTAGAGATTTGAATAAGGAATCTAATGGCACTGGATTCATAATTTTCTGAAATCGTTTGATATTTTTAAAGGGATAAACAAGTTCAGTAGGTAAAGCTGTTAAAATTCTGGAATTTTGTTGGTTGTTTATTAAGCTAGATTTTAAAATCAGTAGAGAGTCGAGTCATGATTTTTGTACAGCAACTAGGTATAGAAATTTCCGGGCAACTCCAATTGGAATTTTGTTAATCGGACAATCAGTGATTTTTAAATAAATTCTTCCGTGGACTGCAGTCAGAAAGCGGTAAATCTGACTGCAGCTTAATGAATTAATATTTATGGCTAATTAGTAAAGATTTAGGACTTGGAAAAATTATATAAATTTCTATGGTATAAATGTCACCTACTGTAAAAATATGGGAATTTTTAGAATGCTGGAACTATTTTATAAAAATCCTAGAAAACAGCTGAATAATTGAGTGTTAAGCAGAAAGTTGTTAACTTGTGATTTTATGCATTAAAGTGTTGCATGGATTAGGAATGTGTTCATGATAAGTTGTTTGATTACTATGATCATATGAGAATACTTGCATGCATGTTTGAGTGTTAGATATGTTGTTTGTGTGTATCACTTTGTGAGTAAATTGCGTGTGGAATTTGTATTGGTGTGATTTCACACTGACGTGGAATTAATTGGTTTGTTAGGACGCAACTAGCGGTCCCATCTCTTATAACATCTTTGCTACACTAACCGAGCAAACAAAGGTGAGTTCACGGCCCCTAACTTTATCCGGTTTTTAAACAACAGGGGGAGAAACATGTATACACTCTCAAACTCAATCTCTTTACGTTATACGAATTTAACGTCACGCAACTATACGGTAACTAAGTTAATGTTAATGTAATGTTATGGGCACTAAGCAGCTTTATCACTTAAGTCCTCGACAATCTCCTCGGATCGTTAGTATTTGGGTTAAATAGCGGGGGAATTATAAGTAGTACTACTGGGTCTGATGAGCCCCATCCGAGCTAGTCGCGCTAGCCGACCGGGTATGGTCAACGGATGTATGATTGGCCTAACACCGCCATGGTCATGTGATAGGCCTGGCAAAACGGAGGCACACAGTCAGCTTCGATCGCGAACACTTAGTGACATGACTTTAGGCTAGCTACCTATATACATTAATATTGAACTTAATTACGGAACAACTTAATATTCCGGGTTTGGAATATTGGAACATCAACTTATTATCCCGGGTTGGGGATAATGGAAACAACAACTTAATATTCCGGTTTGGGAATATTGGCAGCAACAACTTATTATTCCGGGATTGGAATAATGGAACTGATTAGTTATCCCGGGTTGGGGATAACGGAGTAACAAACTATAACCGAACAAACGATTTTATGAAAACCTGTGAACTCACTCATCTTAAATGTTGACACTTGTTTCTTTACATGTTTCTCAGGACGCTAGGAGCTCTAGGTGCACGCACACGCATTGAACAAGACATCATTATAGAGTCTTATTTATTAATATTGTTTTGGGATTTTTCAAGTTGTTTTGGCGTTTGTGTTGGTGCCCGCATCATTACTTATTTATGCTTCCGCTCAAACTTTAAAAACTGATACTCATGCTAAGTATTGGTAATATAAAATCGACAACAAATGATTTTGGAAAACGTATAATCAAATCATGTAGAGTCGTTCAACGTACTAGTGTTTCAGATTCTGGTTTGTTCACACGCCTCGCGGTAAAACTCCGCAAGTGGAAATTGAGGGTGTGACAGATTAGTATCAGGGCCACTAGCTATAGAGAACCAGGTTTGCATTAGAAGTAGACCTAAACTATAGCTGATATCACGACACTAGACTTAGTTTAGCACCGAATTATTATATCTTGTTATGCAATATGCTACAAACGTGTTTGGTAGGTTATACCTTCATAATAAGAAATGAAAACAACTCGTAACTAACTACACGACCTAACAGGCAATGTCATCATCCTCATCGTCATCATCGTCCGACAGACTTACGCCACCAAGAGCATCAGGAAAGGCACCAATGGTGGAACCCATACCACCTTATGGCGTGGAGACACGCTCAGCAGCGAGGAAAAGGCTCGCTCTGGGGGGAGATCGTCGTTGAGCCCAACTATTGCTGTACCGGTTGAACCGGTTAATCCTGTAGAAATAGGACTTGACATGCTTAGAATCCTGGTACATACACAACAAAAACAGTTAGAAAGAATGCAGGAAACCATCTTAGCACAAGGATGGATGATCCGACACCTTACAGGAAAGACAGACTCGCTCGAGGAAGAGCATCGTACGAGTAAGATAGCTCGTAACACCATAGCTAGAGATCTGCGTGCGGAGCAGATAAGAGCTGACTGGCTTGAGGACAGAGTCCTGGAAAACAGTTGGAACATTCAGGAACTGCAAAATCAGGCACTTGAACCAGCACCTGCCCCTCCAGTGCCGGTAGAGGAGGATCCAGAGGAGGATCCTGAAGAGGATCCGGAGGAGGACCCAGCTGAGGAAGCTGGAAATGCCGCACAGGATGACGGCAATGACAGTGACTTGGGGGATGGAGATGTAGACGACTGACACGTTTCATTTATATTATTTGTTTTCCTTCAGTTTATTATTTTCCACTTGTGTTTAAACTTGAGACTTTATAGTAAATTCGTGTGTTTGATTTGCACTTTTGTAAGACGTTGAGATTTCAGTTAATCAAGTATTTCTTTTGACTATTTAACATATTGAGTTGACAATAACTAAATAATTATTAAAGTACGAAGTAGGATAACTATATTGGACATATAGACTTATCGGGGTGTGTTTGTGTTGTGTTTCGAAGATCTAAATGGCGACTGGAAGACGTGGAAACCTTAACTTGACGCCCGAAAGGCTAGCTGCCATGATCCAGGAGCATATGAACGCAGCATTAGCGGGTGTGCGGAACCAGCCGGCAGGTAACCATTATTAAGTTTTCGCGTGAAAATCTAATAGTGAGGCTAGTACAATTCCTTGCTGACTTCCTGTTCTCTGTCAGCAGGAGGGGGCTTTAATCCCTATAAGATGTTCCTTGACGCAAAGCCTAGCAAGTTCTCGGGGGCGGAAGGACCCATTGGACTGGTCCGCTGGATCAAAAAGTCGGAATCCGTTTTTGAAATGTGCAACTGCTTAGAGGCCAACAAGGTCAAATACGTCGCCTCAACGCTGGAAGATGGGGCACTGACATGGTGGAATGCCCAAGTCCAAACACGTGGACTGTTAGCTGCAAATGCAATGGCATGGACTGAGTTCAAGGCCCTGATTAAAGAGGAGTACTGTCCACGAGACAGAGTGCAACAGTTAGAGCAAGCTCTATGGAACCACAAGATGGTGGGATCGGAAATTGAGGCTTACACTGCAAAACACCATGACTTGGTATTTCTGTGTCCTGATTTGGCAAACACGGTGGAGAAAAGACTCGAGTTCTATCTCGGGGGTCTGGTTCCGGAAATTCAGGGTATGGTGATGTCTAGTAACCCTGTAACAGAACATCAAGCTATCCGATTGGCTCACAAACTCACCAATAAAGCGGTGGAACAGAAGAAACTGCCAGCACGGGGTACCACTGAAGTTGCCTCAGATAACAAAAGAAAGTTTGAAGACTCCACCATTCGACAGTCTTCGTCATCTCATCCACAGCAAGGGAACCAGAAACGGTTCAATCATTACCACAGCCACCGGGGTCATCAAAATCATTCCAACAACAACAACAACAACAACAACAACTACAACAATAACAACCAGAATGCAGGCGGCTATGTAGGTCGAAAGCCGCAGTGCAATCGCTGCAATCTTCATCATCACGGCCCTTGTACCGGAATTCGCTGCCAAAGATGTGGCAAGATGGGACATGCGGCAAAGGATTGTCGTGGGGAAATCATGTCCCGACAAAATCAGAATCAGCCTCAAGGTCAGCAGCAGGGTATAAACCGGGGATGCTATCAGTGTGGTAGCACTGCTCATTTCAGAAAAGACTGCCCACAGTTGCGCAACAACAACAATAATGGTGGAAACAACCACAACCACAACAACCACAACAATAAAAACAACAACAACAATGGGAACGGTGGCACAGGAGGTGCCAAAGGTCGTGCATTTACATTGGGCCGCGGAGAGGCCAGAAACGACACGAACGTGGTCACCGGTAAGTTTCCCCTTAATGAACATTTTGCTTCTGTGCTTTTTGATACGGGTGCGGATAGGAGCTTTATATCCGAGTCTTTTAGGAAGAACCTAAATCTCACGCTTAAACCATTAGAGACCCCTTATGTGATAGAACTAGCCAATGGTAAATCTGTAAATGTGACCCAAATCGTATCCGGCTGTCAACTCAAACTCGCGGGCCACGCTTTTACCATCGATCTGATGACAACTACCCTGGGTAGTTTTGACGTGGTAGTCGGAATGGACTGGCTATCCGACGTCCGGGCTGAAGTTCTCTGCTTCGAAAAGTCTATCCGTATTCCACTCACGAACGAGGAAATCCTGACAGTACAAGGCGACAAGGCAAGCGCCGTCACCAACATTATCTCATTTATGCAAGCGCAGAAGTATCTTCGGAAAAAGAATTCCTTCGCTATACTTGCACTAATTACCGAACAGCCTAAGGACGAGAAACGTATAGAAGACATCCCTGTCGTCCATGATTTTTCCGATGTATTCCCAGAAGAACTACCTGGTCTTCCACCACATCGACAATTGGAGTTTGAAATCGAATTGGTAAGCAATGCAACTCCTATCGCCAAGGCTCCCTACCGCCTAGCTCCAGCCGAGCTGCAGGAGCTGTCGACCCAACTTCAAGAGCTGTTGGAAAAAGGATTTATCCGACCAAGCGTTTCGCCATGGGGAGCTCCAGTCCTGTTTGTCAAGAAAAAGGACGGGACTTTCCGCATGTGCATCGACTATAGGGAACTCAACAAGGTTACAGTCAAGAACCGATACCCGTTACCTTGCATCGACGACCTATTCGACCAACTGCAAGGGTCAAGTTACTACTCTAAGATTGATTTACGGTCCGGTTATCATCAGCTACGTGTCAGGGAAGAGGATATCGCTAAGACAGCATTTCGCACTCGGTATGGCCATTACGAGTTCTTGGTCATGCCATTCGGTCTCACTAACGCACCTGCGGTATTCATGGACCTCATGAACTGCGTGTGTAAACCATACCTCGACAAATTTGTCATTGTGTTCATCGATGACATACTCATCTACTCCAAAAGTAAAGAAGAGCATGCTGAGCACCTACGATTACTGCTAGGATTACTTCAACAGGAAAAGCTATATGCCAAGCTTTCGAAGTGTGATTTCTGGATCCGGGAAGTTCAGTTTCTCGGGCACGTCGTGAATGAAAAGGGTATCCACGTAGACCCTGCCAAGATTGAAGCCATCAAAAGTTGGGAAGCACCTAAGACTCCGACGGAATTCCGCCAATTTTTGGGATTGGCTGGTTACTACAGACGCTTCATCGAGGGGTTTTCAAAGATTGCACAACCGCTTACTACCCTCACCCAGAAAGGTATCAAGTATAATTGGGGTGACAAGCAAGAAGTAGCATTTCAACTGCTGAAGCAGAAACTTTGCAGTGCACCCATTCTGTCCTTGCAGGAAGGGACAGATGACTTCGTAGTGTCTTGTGATGCTTCCATTCAGGGATTGGGATGCGTACTCATGCAACGCGATAAGGTCATCGCGTATGCGTCGCGACAGCTGAAGGTTCACGAGAAGAACTACACGACGCATGACCTAGAATTGGGAGCAGTAGTGTTTGCACTTAAGATTTGGAGACACTACCTTTATGGAACGAAGTGCACAATCTTCACTGACCACAAAAGCCTCCAGCACATCTTTGATCAGAAGGAGTTGAACATGCGACAGCGTCGCTGGGTCGAACTCTTGAACGATTATGAGTGTGCCATTCGGTATCACCCGGGTAAAGCTAACGTGGTAGCTGATGCCCTCAGCAGGAAGGAACACTTGAAACCTCATCGCGTACGAGCATTACAACTCACTATTCATTCGGGGCTACCCGAACAAATACGCGACGCCCAGTTAGAAGCAGTTAAGGAGGAAAACATCAAAGCTGAATCAGTGGGAAAAATGGAACGCGATTGGGAAGTAAAGCCCAATGGAGCCCGGTATTTCATGAATCGCATATGGGTACCTCTCTACGGGAACCTCAGAGAGCTAGTCATGGATGAAGCTCACAAATCTCGATACTCTGTCCATCCGGGTTCGGATAAGATGTATCAAGACCTTAAAGCTGCGTATTGGTGGCCTAACATGAAAGCCGATATAGCCACCTACGTGAGTAAATGTTTGACTTGTGCAAAAGTCAAGGTGGAGTATCCAAAGCCATCGGGGCTACTCCAACAACCTGAGATCCCAGTGTGGAAATGGGATCAGATCTCCATGGATTTTATCACTAAACTCCCGCGAACCTTGGGTGGTTGCGACACCATCTGGGTGATTGTGGATCGTTTAACTAAGTCCGCACACTTCCTAGCAATTAAAGAAACAGATAAGATGGAGAAGTTGACTCGCATCTACATTAAGGAAGTAGTTTCTCGGCACGGAGTGCCAACGTCCATCATATCAGATAGAGATGCTCGTTTCACGTCAAACTTCTGGCAGTCACTCCAGAAAGCGTTGGGAACACGCTTGGATATGAGCACAGCTTATCACCCTCAGACTGATGGTCAAAGCGAAAGGTCCATACAAACCTTGGAAGACATGCTTAGGGCATGCGTAGTGGACTTCGGAAATAATTGGGAAATTCACCTGCCTCTAGTGGAATTCTCATATAACAACAGCTATCACACGAGTATTTCGGCAGCACCGTTTGAAGTATTATACGGTCGCAAATGTAGATCACCGGTCTGCTGGGCAGAAGTCGGTGACAGTCAACTCACAGGCCCAGAGTTAATACTTGAGGCTACTGAAAAGATTGTACAAATCAGAAACCGCATGGCGGCGGCACGAGATCGACAGAAAAGCTACGCTGATCAACGACGCAAACCGCTCGAATTTCAAGTAGGCGATCGCGTCCTACTAAAGGTGTCACCCTGGAAGGGTGTAATCCGCTTTGGAAAACGGGGCAAACTTAACCCACGGTACGTAGGCCCGTTTGAAATCTTGAAACGAATTGGACCCGTAGCATACCAATTAGACCTTCCTGCCGAACTCAGTGGAGTTCACAACGTATTTCACGTGTCAAATCTGAAGAAGTGTCTATCAGATGAAACTTTAGTTATTCCATTGGATGAGATCCAAGTGGATGAACAACTACACTTCGTGGAAAAGCCTATCGAGATCATGGATTGTGAGATCAAGACTCGGAGGCACAGCAAGATTCCAATCGTTAAAGTTCGTTGGGACTCTAAGCGTGGACCGGAGTTCACGTGGGAAAGAGAGGACCAAATGAAAAGCAAATACCCACACCTCTTCGCAACTGAGCAGCAAACTAACGATGACAGTACCTAAATTTTCGGGACGAAAATTCTTTCAACAAGGGGATGATGTGACAACCTGGAAATTTCTCATACTTTCGTGTATTATTGTTGATTAAATTCTTGTGCATGGCACTTGGAAATCTTTGTGTATGACACTTGGGGAACTTCTTGTAACGTTGCGTACCATTGTACACGAACTAACTCTTTGTGCGTGGCACTCTAAACATGTACGTTACATGCTAAACCGCGTTTACTCAATTTTCGGGACGAAAATTCTTTCAACATGGGGATAATGTGATATCCCGGGTTTTTCGGATAACTTAAACGTAATACGTGGCAATCTAATTATGTGCTATGTGTACGAACGTGTACGAATTAAATGAATACGTGTTGTGTGTTGTGTAATTGTTTTAGTGATTGAATATTTAGATTTAATACGTGCACGAACTTAACCGAACCGCGACACGTTCTAAACCTTGGTTCATTGCGACTCTAGGAGTAACAAGTTTTAAACTCTAGTTCAAGTCAAGTTCTCGGCCAAGATCAAATCCAACACACATCGAAAACCTAAACACTAAACCAAACATGTCTCGGCCCTAAGATCAAAACCAAACCGAAACCTATAGCATACAACTTTAGTCTTCGGCCAAAAGAGAACAAGAATCAAAGATCAAACCTAAACTCTAATACTCTAATCACTCGGCCGCAAAACCCAAACCAACCCAACCCAAGTCCCTCGGCCACATGTACTAACCAAAACCGAAACCCTCATCTCTTGGCGCTATATATATACACATACCCATGCATGTGTCAAACACAAACACAAACCCTAACAAGAAAAGCTGCCGTCGGCTGCCTTACCCTCTCCACCCTCTCGGTCGCAGCAGCAGCAGCCATCGTCATCCTTGTCCTAACCGCAAACAGCCCTTGCACTCCTTGTCGATCCCGAACAGCCTTCCTGTTCAGTCCTTTCAGTCGCGGTTTGCTGGAACAGCCGGGTTACTCTTGTCCGCAATCTCGGCTTGTTTACCTAGTGATCAAAGGTGAGAATTCAACATATGTTACAAGATAATGTCCGGTTATATGTGTGTTGATTTTGGTTGCTTGTTCCGGAGTGATTGATTTAATGAAACAATGGTGTAGTTTTCGGAATATACATGTTTTAATCGGCTTATGTATCATAGTTACAAGTAGGGTTGTTTTCGGAAGATATAAGCTTGCCAAGCATGATTGAACGAATGTTAGACTAGCTGATTTGTTAATGATGTTTGCGTTAGATGATTGTATGATTTCGGAGTGTTTAAACCGAATTGAATGTTATATTGAAAGCTGATTGTATAGGCTGTGAATTGTGTATGAAAACTAAAGTTATTGAGAAGGGTTTGCATGGATAGGTTATTAGTATTAATCTAGGACTAGAAATCAGAGCTAGATCGCTTAGATTAATCGCATGAACGGGATTACACGAGTTTATAATAATAACATGCTGAAACAGGAAGCTGAGTGAAAGTTGCAGCCGATTTCATCTGGCTGTAACTTGGTCGTTAGTTGTCGAAAAACGGATTTTCTGATGTCTAGAACGTAGAGATTTGAATAAGGAATCTAATGGCACTGGATTCATAATTTTCTGAAATCGTTTGATATTTTTAAAGGGCTAAACAAGTTCAGTAGGTAAAGCTGTTAAAATTCTGGAATTTTGTTGGTTGTTTATTAAGCTAGATTTTAAAATCAGTAGAGAGTCGAGTCATGATTTTTGTACAGCGACTAGGTATAGAAATTTCCGGGCAACTCCAATTGGAATTTTGTTAATCGGACAATCAGTGATTTTTAAATAAATTCTTCCGTGGACTGCAGTAAGAAAGCGGTAAATCTGACTGCAGCTTAATGAATTAATATTTATGGCTAATTAGTAAAGATTTAGGACTTGGAAAAATTATATAAATTTCTATGGTATAAATGTCACCTACTGTAAAAATATGGGAATTTTTAGAATGCTGGAACTATTTTATAAAAATCCTAGAAAACAGCTGAATAATTGAGTGTTAAGCAGAAAGTTGTTAACTTGTGATTTTATGCATTAAAGTGTTGCATGGATTAGGAATGTATTCATGATAAGTTGTTTGATTACTATGATCATATGAGAATACTTGCATGCATGTTTGAGTGTTAGATATGTTGTTTGTGTGTATCACTTTGTGAGTAAATTGCGTGTGGAATTTGTATTGGTGTGATTTCACACTGACGTGGAATTAATTGGTTTGTTAGGACGCAACTAGCGGTCCCATCTCTTATAACATCTTTGCTACACTAACCGAGCAAACAAAGGTGAGTTCACGGCCCCTAACTTTATCCGGTTTTTAAACAACAGGGGGAGAAACATGTATACACTCTCAAACTCAATCTCTTTACGTTATACGAATTTAACGTCACGCAACTATACGGTAACTAAGTTAATGTTAATGTAATGTTATGGGCACTAAGCAGCTTTATCACTTAAGTCCTCGACAATCTCCTCGGATCGTTAGTATTTGGGTTAAATAGCGGGGGAATTATAAGTAGTACTACTGGGTCTGACGAGCCCCATCCGAGCTAGTCGCGCTAGCCGACCGGGTATGGTCAACGGATGTATGATTGGCCTAACACCGCCATGGTCATGTGATAGGCCTGGCAAAACGGAGGCACACAGTCAGCTTCAATCGCGAACACTTAGTGACATGACTTTAGGCTAGCTACCTATATACATTAATATTGAACTTAATTACGGAACAACTTAATATTTCCGGGTTTGGAATATTGGAACATCAACTTATTATCCCGGGTTGGGGATAATGGAAACAACAACTTAATATTCCGGTTTGGGAATATTGGAAGCAACAACTTATTATTCCGGGATTGGAATAATGGAACTGATTAGTTATCCCGGGTTGGGGATAACGGAGTAACAAACTATAACCGAACAAACGATTTTATGAAAACCTGTGAACTCACTCATCTTAAATGTTGACACTTGTTTCTTTACATGTTTCTCAGGACGCTAGGAGCTCTAGGTGCACGCACACGCATTGAACAAGACATCATTATAGAGTCTTATTTATTAATATTGTTTTGGCGTTTGTGTTGGCGCCCGCATCATTACTTATTTATGCTTCCGCTCAAACTTTAAAAACTGATACTCATGCTAAGTATTGGTAATATAAAATCGACAACAAATGATTTTGGAAAACGTAAAATCAAATCATGTAGAGTCGTTCAACGTACTAGTGTTTCAGATTCTGGTTTGTTCACACGCCTCGCGGTAAAACTCCGCAAGTGGAAATTGAGGGTGTGACAGTGTCTAAGGATCATACCAGTTGATTGAAACATATCACCAGTGACCTTTAAATGACTTTAAGTTTTAAACCTGTTTACCTAGATTGTCGATATGTTTGTCCATTTAAGCTTTACAACATTTCTCAACTGTTTCAAGATATGTTAAGATAGAATTCATGGAACTTGACTTATCTGTGGTTCTCACTTCTTGAATATACTCCCGTATCCAAATTCCCTAGATTTCATCTTAAAGGTGAATATAGCGTAATTGATATCTGTATCTGGGTTATGCGAAACCTTGAGAGCTCAGGTTAGTACTACCGTACAGACAAAGAGATGAAGGCTTGACTTTAAGGTGTGTTCCACTTAAGGAATTTTTTCAGCATTGCATATGATTATATCTTTCGATACTTTTCAACATTGCATGCAATTTGAGGGTTTAAAGTGAAAGTATTATAGAAGTTCAAGGCCATTGCTTCCGCAAAATCAGAAGAATTTGTATAATACCCCAGATATCAACTATCTTTAAAGACCTCGTATCTCAGAATCAGGCAATCTTTCAAACGAAATTTCCGAGTACTAAGTCCATATATCCAAGATGTGTTAATCCACAAGATTGAGCAGTTGCTAAATTTATTTTATATCTCAAAAACAGTTTACTGAACGTGTTAAGCGTATCGACACATCCACAGTAAGACTTGTTTTTCACTTATTAAACTTTACATTTCTTTAGCATACTGTGATACTCCACTGATGTACTATCGTTTCCTTATATGACACTAAACTCTTTTTTGTCTTTTTCAATGTTTTTGTACATTTTCAATTTTTCATATGTTTTTGGATTTTAAAATTTTTTAATGTTTTTATATTTTCTCTATCATTTCTCCCCCTCCGAAAGGACTTTGATTTCCGATTGCCTCGGTGTTCTTACACTCTCTTTTAAAATGTCCCTTCTGTCGGCATTTAAAGCATGTGACCTTTGATTTGTCAAAACCCAATTGATTACTAGAGTTTCCTATGTCACGGCTTGTGAGTGCAACGAACTTTGTCACTCTCCTGATGATCGAAGCTAAGGACCATTTGATGTCCATTAGTTCGAGTTCTTCCTCGTCTAGCTGGTCATAATCTTCTGCGGTCATCTTAGGGTTTCCGATCTTACCGGCAACAAGACATTCAAAAGACTCTAAGACGTTAGCAAGTAGTGACATATGTTGTTTTGCAACTACTTCTGAAACAACATTGTTCAAATTCAATGCAATGCTGCATTTGTAAACATTCAAATCAGAACTTTGTTGTTGGTTCTGATTTGCTTGACTTTGAAATGTTGAATTTGAACCAGTGCTCGAGTAAGAACTTTGTGGACTTTGGTCATACTGAGGTTGTGAATGATTCTGGTTCTGTGGAGAAGCATTCATGTTTGCACTAAAAGCAGTTCCAATTTTTGGACTGGAAATGTTATCTGCATTCCGGTTTTGTAGTACAAACCGATGTCTTGAACAACATTAGCGTTCTTTGACTTCGCTATCTTCAGAAGCTCCATTTCATGGCCTTCGAGTTTATCGATAAAGGTTGACAACTTGAAGAAATCCCACTTATCACTATTCTTCAGAACCATCAAATACGTAGTCCATTCACCCTCTGGTAGTGCGTCAGCAAGTTTGTCGATGTATTCTTGTTCCGTCTTCTCAAGACCGTGTCTTCGCATTTGCACTTTGAGATGATCGAAACGCTCAATCATTTGCTTAATGGTCTCATTCTTTAGCATGCTGAAGATATCGAACTCTTTCAGAATGAGAGCTTTCTTGCTTTTTATCATTTCAGCACTGCCTTGGTATTTCTTCTGTAATGACAACCGAAGTTTTCTTGTTGTAGTATACTCTGGTAACAGAATTAGAATATCTTCTTTTACTGACTGTTGGATGAGATTGATCATCTTTTTCTCTACAATGTATTCGTCTCTCTGAGCTGCGAGTAGTTGTACTTTTCAAGGACTTGTTGATGTTCATCTACTGGAACAGTGCAGCCTCTTTCGATTGATACCCAGCCAGAGAAGTGCATGGCTTGAACCCAGTAGGTAAATTTTTCTTTCCATGCTTCGTATTCGTCCATGCTCATCAGCTTGGGCGGTTTGACGGTTGTTCCCGTTTCGTTATCAAGATTGACTTTATTAATCACGTTGGCATTTGACGAACTAGCTCTGGACATATAAGCTCTTAGTTGATCTTCCATTGTGAATCACGAAACGTGTACGCTGAAAATTTTTCAAAAACTTTGAAAAACAATTAGTCCTACTACAAGTTCGGTCGAACTTGTAGCAACTAGTGAAGAATTCTTGGATTTTCTAACAAGTTCGGTCGAACTTGTTAGAATTGCTTTGAAAAAAATGTGTGACTTTGGCCGAATTTGACAATCGTTGAGAAACACACAGAACTTCGAGCGAACATATCAATGGAATTTTTACGAAATACAAGCAAGTTCGGGCGAACTTACTTAAAACTTCTTGATTTTACACAAGTTCGGTCGAACTTGATGTAAAATTAATGAAAATTCCGTATCTTCAAGCGAACTTGACTTAGAATTTCTTCACAAGTCACCTAAGTTCGGGCGAACGTACTAAAAATCACATGAAAAGTGATGTTTTAAGGCATGTTCGGCCGAACATGGCCAATAAGTTCGTTCCAGAAAATTTTCAAAAACATGGTTTTTTTCAAAATTTCGACATGAATTCGGTTGAATTTGGTCTCCAATCTTTCAAGGATTTATATTTGTTTTATTCTACATGATATACTCAAAATTTAAAAGATTTTGACCATGAATTCTTCATTTTGTGATCAAAAGTTAAGAAGAAGAAGAATGGAGTAGAAATAGAAGTGTTCTTGTCTTGATACTATCAAATCAGGCTGTTCTAGCTCTGATACCACTTGTAGGACCGATCCTCGATGCTTAGGAACCTAAATTTGATAACTAACGTCCATAACAGCGGAAATATTACGTCGTGTTTCCAATAGACAAGAACTAATCAATTAAACGTCAGGTTTATAGATCAAACGTTCTGTTTACAAACTGACAGAGCTTCGCCTCTACAATTCCAAAGTTACAAATGAGACACTCAAGCTAGGTATTTATAGTTCAACAAGTTCGGCCCATGAGGTGTAAGTTCGCCCGAACTTGCCTATGCAAGTTCGGCCGAACATGCCTAGACATGTACATTTATGGGCGAACTTGGCTACAATATACATAAATACTTCGTATACCTAGCCTATTCAGCTCTATACAATACAGACTTGATGTAAGACTAAGACATAGACATTAGCACCAACAATACACGTGTCTGATACTTCTGTTTCGATGCCGGTGTGCTCCTGCAGTCTCGTATAAAATTTGTATTTGTCGACCTTTTCAGTATTTTTTTTGGTGTCAGCTCGTTGCCGCTTATCGTTCAGCAGTCTTTCCGCAAAACAATATCTGCGCACTGTAAAGTTAGATAGGCGTTGCTAGGCATTTCAAAAGCCTAATTAAGTTAATACGTGTCTTAAACACTATTTATTATCGTCTTAAACGTTTGTTAATCACGTAGTTAAAAGCCGAAAAGTTTCGGTTTTCACATTTTCAGCTTTGGAATAAGTTATATACAGATCTTCAGGCAGCTCGTTACTCTTTTCAGTGAGCAAATTTAAGTTCAGCGCCTTTTCCACCCCATCTGGTTTTTTTCTTAGCCTAGCTATTCCACATGGGTGGTGGAACACGATCGTAACCTTTTCTTTGTTGTTAACATTCTTCTTACCTTCTTTGTTGTTCTAAATTTTTGGAAGATGTGATCAACGACATATAAACTGGTAGAGTAACTGATTAATAACTTGTTAACCCGTTCAGCTTCAATTTTTGTTTTCTTCAGTTCACTTTTTAGCTCAGCAATTGTGTTAATGTGGATGTTAATGGCCATTTGTTTGTCCATTACAGTTGCTTTAAGCATTAAAACTGTTTTGTGATCTTCTTTGATCACTTTCTCATACTGTCGAATGGTCCTACTAAGTTTATCATATGATTCTTTTACCGTGTTATAATCATATGACAACTTATCATTGTATGATTTAAGTTCATTAAAAGCTTTTTCTTTTTCAGAATATTCTTCGCATGCTTCGTGACATTTTAAGCATGGAATAACCACTTCGACAGTTTGAGCTTGGGTTGTTTCTTTTACTATTTCAACCTTTTCTACATGTTCTCCCACAATGACTACCTCTTTTATGTTAGCCATAAGAGCTTTGTTGGCAATGTCAGCAAGATTCTCCATTGTCACAAGCTTGGTAACGTCAATTACTTCTACACATTCTGATTTCGTCACATTTCTGCTCTCTTCTTTGTGAATTGAATCAAAATCCCCTGCAAAAGTTTGAAGAAATGTACCAGACAAAGAAGGTTTAGGAGTACCTTTTAGACATTCTTCTTCTTCTGCTGATGATCTGAAATAGTCTACAAGAACTTCTTCTATTTCTTCTTCTGAGACTTCTTCTGATGATTCAGGTTCCTCAATGATTTCAGCTACTAGAGCAAGACTTTCTTTCTTTGTAATGAAATTTTTCCAGTTGAAACCCTCATCTTCCTGCGTGACCACAAGAGCTTTATCTTTTGTGTTTGAAGGTCTGTCTTCAATTTGCACCAATCTTTTCTCGGGTTGTGGTCGATGGTAAATCGCCTTCTTGTAGTAATCATCCCCAAATAGATTATGATTCCTTTGACTTTGCAATTTGGACATTCACGCTTGAAGTGTCCTTTCTCCCGACATTTAAAGCATGTAACTTTGGATTTATCAAATCTGAGTTTTCCATCAAGACCTCTTATTTCATCTCTCCCGGTGATTTCCATGAATCGTTGAGCTCTTCGGACCACTGATGCCGTACACCACATGATATCTATCAACTCCATTTCTTCCGTATCAATTTGATCGTAATCTTCTTTGGTCATTTCCGGATTTCCGATTCTCCTAGCTACCAAGCTTTCGTAAGATTCCAATACAGCTGCAAGCAATACCATATGTTGTTTTGTGGTTTGCTCGTTAAAGTCTTGAGCATGCTCAAGATTTACTACAATGTTACCTTGTAAGACTCGTTGGTTGGAATTAGATTGATTCTGGTGGCTGTTCTGTGGTTGGTTGGAGTTTTGAGACGATTGTCGCCCTTGGGAAATATTTGGATTGAAGGAAGCAAATGACTGAAAACCGCTTGACTGATTGGAAGGTGGGCTTGTGATAGAATTGGCACTGAAAGCTATTTGAATCTTTGGGCTCTGAACAGGTGTAGTTGGATTTTCCTTGTAGTAATGATTTACATCCTGTTGCACATTCGTCCTCTTGCTTTTTGCGAATTTCTGCATTTCTTATTCATGCCCTTCCAGTTTATCAATAAACCTTGGCAAATTAAAGGAATCATATTCTGCACCATTTTTTAGGATGGTTAGATACGTAGTCCATTCTCCTTCAGGTAGCGAATCTGGCAATTTATCAACTAACTCTTTGTTTGTCTTAAAAATTCCCATTCGCTTCATTTGAACTACCAGGTGGCAGTATCTTTCTATTTGCTGCTTCATCGTTTCGCCTTTGATTAGATTGAATACCTCAAACTCTTTGTTCAACAATGCTTTCTTTCCCTTTCTGAGTTGAGTACTTCCTTGTGATCTCAGGTGTAAGGAAAGTCATAATGACTGAGCATCGTCATCATATTGTAAGAGAACCAGGATATCTTCTTTTACTGTCTGCTAAAGAAGGTTCATCATTCTTTTCTCATTGACGTACTTCTCATTTTATGGATCAGACAACCGAGCCCAAGTCTTTTCAAGACCATGTTCATTAAGCAGTGGTTGGTATTTGCTCTCGATTGCGGACCAACAATCAAAATGGTTTGCTTAAACCCAGTTCTTGAATCTTTCACTCCAACTTTCGTAGTCCTCCAAATTCATAAGTTTGGAGGTTTTGTAGTTGTTCCCATTTCATTTTCGAGGTTCATATTTTGAGCTGTTGGGGAAGTAGTAACTGCTTGTATGGCAAAAGCGTAGTGAAAATCTTCTTCACCTGACATCTTAGAAACACTTTGAACAAAAAAAAAACAGATTAGTTCTGATTAGACTGACGTAAACTAAACAATCAAGACAGATCTTCAGATTCCGTACAGAAACTTGCCAAATTTTTGCACGAAATTATATAAATAATTTTCGTACGAAATTTAATCCTTAGAAACTTGAATTGATTACACTATCACAACCACTGATTTCGTATGAAATGTTTGTATTACCGTACAAAAATTATAGTCTGTTTAAACACTTTTTCACAGTTTTACGTTTTTAGCAATTTCAAGCATGATTTTGATGGATTTTAGATCTGTATGTTTCAGGGATTCGTTAGACTTGATTTTAACACATCATACTAAAAAACTAGTCCAATTTGTCCATGAATTCGTCTAGATCTAACTGATGTATGAAGGAGTAGAAATAGAATTCTTTAGTGGATGAATCTTGATCTTTGAATGTTGAATCCAACTGAAACTTGATTGTTTGTTCTCAAATCAGACCTCAAGGCTCTGATACCACTTGTGAGTGTAGGATTGACCCTAACTCGTGAGCTACCGGACTGATTTGCTTAGCTAACATAGCCAGAATTCATTGTTAACTAAGTGAACAAACACACGACAAGATCAATGATACTATTTAACACGTCTAAATCTTTATATCAAATAACTTGGAACGATTACAGACACAAACGAGCAGGGCTTCGCCACTAGTCTCCAAAAACAGCATGCTAATACAAACACCCAAGACACCTATTTATACTAAACGTGTTTCATATCAAAGGGTCTTAGGGTGAGATTTCTTACGAAAATGAATTTTTCGTACGAAATCCACCAATTTCGTACGAAATCTTTACAACTCAAACAAAACTTAATATTCGACACTTGTGTGACATTTATGGTGTTTCGATCATGTAACGATTCCGAACAATTTATCAATCAATGAAATATTGTGTTTTATTTCCATGATTTTTTTTTTATCATAAAGATTGCACGTATTCAGTTTTTGCATGATTCTGAACTCTTAAACAACTTCTAGAAGTGAAATCGCAAACTGTTACGCAAACGTAATCAGTTTAACGTGACGTACACTCCGGAACAATGACATAAGCTAAACATACCCTAAATACTCTTTACATAACTTAGAAATAAGTTTTGAGGGTTTCGGTATGGCAAAATCAAGTTTATTCAACCTTAAGGGCTATTTTGCAAATTCTGTGAAACTATGCCGATTGGCGTATATCGTTATACGGAACATGTACGCACATCAAAAAAAATTTTAATCATTAAAGTCTTGCATTTTAGTGATTGTAATGCTAAAATATCATTCCTTGCGCATTTACGGTCATTTGCGCGTTCGTTACGATTTTCGTCGTAATTAACTGAAAACCGCAACCGTACAGTCGAACAAACCGACACCCCAGACATTTTTGGACATATTTCAAGTTCCCTATACTTTAACGTCCTTATAGAGCTTAAAAATATGGTTAACGGATGTTAGAAGTGCGAAAACGCGACGAAACGAGTTCAGGGGCCTATTCTGCCATTTTTTAAAATTTGGCTGCCTAGCCCCCACCGTAAGTAATGCCCCCACCGTAGCCTACGATGGTACCTGGGGACAGCAAGCTATTTTCATGGCAGCCAGCTGTTTTTCTTTGCTTGGAGCCCAAGAACTCGCTAATTTTCCACCAATTCACCTGCATTGAACATGTGTAAGGACACTAAGCATGTCATAACACCTCATGGGACACTTGGCTTGATTTGGTGAGTCCTTGATCACTATAAATAGCCTAGATCATCACCATTTCAATTTGCTCATTTCCATATTTCTTCTCCCTAAACTCTAAGTGGAGTTGCTACCTATTTAGGAGGCCTCCCATATGAGTTTTTCTAGTAATCTTGGCTTCCTTGAGCACAAGCAAGTGTTCTATCCTAGCCTTGTTATTTATTTTAGCTTCTTATGAGCTAAAAGTCAAACAATTGACTTTCTATTTGACTTTCGGTTCTGACCATAATTGGTCATAGCAAAGTTCAATTGAACTTTGCAACGTGATCGTAATCACGAAGGTTATAATCCCTTGCGGTTATACCTACTGATTACCACGTTTACTAGTCAAAGTGACGAGTCAAAGTTTCGGTCAAAATGAGCATTATGTGCATTTTGCGACTGAACTATTTTCGGGTATCAAAACACCAAGTTTTGATTCCAAAACATTTTTATAACTTAGTTAGACATGTTTTGACAGGCCTAACTCGCCACGTCTAGTTTAGTGCTTATTAGGATGTAAGTCGAGCGGTCGTGACCACCGCTTTGACTTTTGAATCCGACCCATTTGGTCGATCTTAGATTCCGGCCAAACACATATTTGTGACCATAGTTATATAGGGAATAACCCTCTGAGGTTATACCTTATGGTCACGTCGTTTGGTTAATGTTATGTTAAGTCGCTTATTATACCTTCAATAATGACCAGAACGCCCTTTTTGCGCATAAATCGATTTTTAAGCATATGTGACCAATGTTTTGACATATAAACTGATGTTGCAACTATATTAAACATGTTTTGGCATATGAGACTTATCATAACACATATCTAACCATCCGAACACGTATTTACGTAAATGATCTGTTAAAGTAGCGTAAACTACCTTAACGAGTCATAACGGGTCAAAAGCACTTAGGAATCCTTTTCAAATCAGAATGTAAACTTTGTTAAACCTTTTAATATGAGTACCAACAATCATTTGGTTTACAAGACCACGTTCTATCCGATCCGCCGATTAATGTCCCGATACTTACATAGTTATCCGACTTTAGGACACATTTGATTTCTCGAACTTTTGAGCTTGTTTGATCTTTCATTCAAGGTTACTTTGCAATCCCAAGTGAGTACGTAGCTCCACCCCTCCCGCTTTTATGTTTTTCAAATATTTTGGGGTGACTCATATGTGCTAAATTGTTTTCAAGTTTCAAATTACAAATGCTATGGTTTATATAAACACGACGATTTCAATAATGTGAACAAACTTGTTGGTGCGTTGTATAAATGACACGAATGACATTCATTAGCTTTGGCCAAGCCGACCAGTAGTAAGTTGTGGTACCATGGGACTGACAATCCCGTTACCAAGGTTCCCGGTGTTTGTGGGAAAGTTTGGCGAACGATTGAAACTATTTACTTTAACAAACCCTTTGGTGGTTTGTTATTGCAAATTAAAGATACCCTTTGGTGGTATAGACGAGTCAACACAGGTTTGAATGTATTCACCAAAACAACCAAAAGTTTTCACAATTAAAACAAGGACGATTTGTTTACATGGACGATGAACAATTGGTTTATGACACGAACAATGGACGAATGGTTTATGACACGAAAAATGGATGATTTGTTTATGGTAAGTGATTTAGATAACAGTACGTGTGTAATGTGATAAAAGCATGGTGGATACGCCGCTGGTACTTCCTATATATAAGTGCTTTTATCGTATTACATTCGTGGCGTTATTTGCATCACTTGAAACAAAGGTTTTCAAACAATGACACGCAATGATTTTCAATTTAAGATATAAACCATACAAATTTTCTTCAAGACGATTTACTACTCGAATTTACAAAACAATGTTTTGGTCAAGATTCATGGCTACAAGTCTTTTATAAACTATAACTAACTTGTGTTAGTTGGTTAGTTATCATTCCAATACCAAATACTTTTTGATAACAAGGTTTTCAATTAATGACTCTAGTAGTCTAACGAGGTATTGCAATACATGTTCAAGGCCATGAATTTGACACACTCACAAAACATATGTACTCGCCGATGTATTTTTGCTGACTCATTTTCACATATGTTTTAGGAAACCAAGTTTGATGTCGATGCATGCTCACGTTGGATTGGACGCAGACTTAGTGCCTTAAAATATTAAAGACAATAGTTTATTTAGTTTGTTTTAAATTCCAAGACAATGTAACTATGTAATTTCAATATTCAATAAAACGAAACTTCAAATACCATGTGTTGTTGTAACAATCTGCTAACGTGACTCCCCGACGTTTTCGCCGCGGTTTGTTGTTTTTACGCCGTCGGGGTGTTACAGATTGGTATCAGAGCACTGGTTATGGGGAATTAGATTATTAGTAATACTTTGACCTAGACTATAACCTTCCTAGGACCCTAACGCGAGTTTACTTGCGTTTAGATTCATAAAATAAAATACTATCACCTATCCTTAGGTGATTACAAAAAAAAAATACGAAAGTTACAAAATCTCTTTCCGAAAACTTTTTGCAAAGAAAAACATCTATACTTAGATGAATTATTTTTGGCTTTATGCCTTTAGAGTTTTCAAATCTCGTCAAAGTTTGGGTTTTATTAATGTAAATACATGCAATCTGGAAGGGTGGGTGCCTATACCCCGAGGTTTCTGTCCAAGGCTAGAGTGTTTGTACAAATCCACTTAATCAGAGCAGTCAATCTTACCTGGGAACTCTTGGGGTGAGTGTCCACTTTTAGGCTAAAGCATATCTTCGCGATACATTATAAAGACCCATTTACTTTATTAGTCACCGTGTGTCGTTTGTTTGTTTTGAGAAATGAACGAATGACCACCATCCTTGTTTCGTTGATATTTTCAACAGCTCTCTTGATTTATTTCAATCTCACATATCTTCCTTCATGTTTTCTTTTAGAATGCCTCATAGACCTGATGCAACTCAAAATGCCGAAATGGTAGCCATTATCGCTCACCAAATTGCTGCTGTACTCCCAAATCTTGTGACCCAACTTAATCAAGCGAATAACAACAACAATAACAATAACAATGCACCAGCTCCGTGCAACTATAAACAATTTTGTTCGACTAAACCACTATCGTTTTTTGGGTCTGAGGGAGCCATTGGGCTTCTGTAATTGTTTGAGAGTCTCGAAAGCACGTTCCGATTTGTTCATTGTCCAAGTGAGTGAAAGGTTGACTTCACATCGAGTGTATTCAAAAAGAGAGCTCTTACGTGGTGGAATGGTATAATGAAAGACAGAGGTGCCAATGTGGCCTTAGCTCAAACATGGGTAGAGGGCGCTCGAAAACGAATTCCATGATCTCAAACAGGATAGTGGTGAGCATCGTGCTTATACTGACCTGTACAAGGAATTGAGTTTACTCTATCCTTCAATGGTGACGCCTTTGGATAAGGCAATCGAGAAGTATCGATGGTTTGCCTGACCCTGTTCAGGACATTATTACCGGAAGTAACCCAACAACTGTCCGACAGGCCATCGAGCTAGCTGCAACCTTGACCGAGTTTCAGGTCATAAAGGGTAACCTTCACCTCAAAGGCGATAGGAAATTATCCACCAAAACCACTCAAGAGAAACAATAGGAAAACTAGGCTGAGCCTTCCGAATGATCTAAGAAGTGTAAGTTTTCTCAGAACTTTGATTTTACTGCAGAACCCGCGCCAACAGCTCCCCAAAACCAACCAGCTCAACCTCCTGTGAGGAAGCCATATGCTGGTACTGCACCGTTGTGCAATCGGTCATCACCAAGTTCCACAACCATGTCGTCAATGTACTACTTGTGGATGATTTGGTCACTTGGCCAACGTTTGTCGATCTATTCCAAACCATGCTGCACAGAACCCTGTCCAACCCCAAGAAAATCCCGTTCGACCTCACTTTCCACCTGGGTCATGTTTTAACTGCGGCAAGATGGGCCACTACAAGAACAATTGCCTGAAATTAGCCAATGCCAATCAAGCTCGTGGACGAGCATTCAACATTAACGCCAATGAGGCCAGTGCTGATAACGAAGTTGTTAACGGTACGTTCCTTGTCAACAATCATCCTGCTCCTGTTCTTTTCGATTCAGGTGCCGATAGGAGTTTCGTATCCTTAGCCTTTGAACCATTGCTTTCTATGCCAAGAGCTAAACTAGGAAAGCCCTTGAGAGTCGAAATAGATAGTGGCGAACCTCTTAAACTTGATTCTATCATTCGTGATTGCCAATTGAACCTCAATAACCACCTTTTCGCCATTAACCTCACACCAATGCAACTCGGGAGTTTCGACATCATATAGGAATGGATTGGTTAACCAAGCATCATGCCGAAGTTATTTTTTTTACAAGATAGTTCGAATAGCTCTTCCCTCTGGTGAAGTCTTAGAAGTTCGTGGAGAGAAACCCGCTAGTAATCTTAAACTCATGACCTGTAACCAAGCCCAAAAATACCTACGAAAGAACTATGTTTCCTTCCTAGCACATATCGTAGAGGAAAAAGGCAAAAACAAAACTATTCAGGATATCCCCATTGTTCGGGATTATCGTGAGGTCTATCTCGAAGAATTACTAGGTTTACCTACTGTACGTCAAGTCGAGTTCCGCATTGATCTAGTACCTGGTGCCAACCTAATTGCTAAGTCTCCATACCGTCTTGCACCGTTTGAGATGCAAGAGTTATCGAAATAGCTTCAAGAACTATCTGATAAAGGATTCATTCGTCCGAGCTATTCACCGTGGGGCTCTTCTGTCCTATTTGAGAAAAAGAAGGATGGATCTTTCCGTATGTGTATCGATTATCATGAGCTCAACAAACTCACAATCAAAAATCGATATCCCTTACCTCGCATTGATGATCTCTTTGATCAGCTACAAGGTGCTACTTTCTTTTCAAAGATGTATCTACGTTCTGGGTATCATCAAATTCGTTTGCTCGAAGGAGATATTCCCAATGAGGGTCCGTTGTACGGATTTTTGTGGTCCTAATTTGTCTAACCTAATGTAAACATGCGGAATCCGTTTGCGTAGGCGACATTGGAGACAAGTTTGTTACTTTTTAATCACTGTTTCATTAATGTGTAAACGTTACAGATCCTGGAAATACTTGGACAGAGCTTCGCCTCTGTCGTAACAAAATCTCTGAATCTTACAAATGAAATGACAAGTCTCCTATTTATAGGAGATCAAGTTTGCTGCAGGAGATGCAAGTTCGGGCGAACTTGCTTAGTCAAGTTCGGTCGAACTTGACTACAACACTTCCATTTCATGCGAACTTGACCCTATATATAAATAAATTTTGACATTTCGCTCCTAAATACTGACTCGACGTTATACGATAACGTAGGCAACAGACATATGCATCAACAGACTCCCCCTTGGATGTTGCTGTAGTAATCATTCTTCAATTAAGTTCCTGAGTCTTTAATGTTCTCTTGATCTTTATTTCTTGAATAACTTTAACTTCCTTGATCTTCATAGCATCTGCAATCCTTTTCTTTGTTCTTGCGCTTGTCTTGATAAAACTTGAATCACCATGCTTTGCTTTCTTGTATCTTCAATCAACATTTTTCTCTAGCTCCCCCTTAAAATCTACTTCCTGTTTCAAAGTTATTTAAACACTCAAAGAAACATTTCAGATTAAAATTTTGAAACTTTTAAACACTAACATTTAAAATTTTAATCTTCTTATCAGTTTTTAACCTCTCTCAGATAATCAAGTCCAATTTAATGACCTTGAATATCTGATTTTATGTTATCAAGTTCAACTTAATGATCTTGATTAACACATTTTGACTCTAAACTGATGATTTTGTTCGAATGTATGTTTCAAATTAATGAAATTTTTAAACTTTTTAAAACATATTTCAAAAGTTTTTTTTTTTAAATTTTGTTCAGCAATTTTAGATTTTGAAAATCAGCTTTTCATCACCAGTAGTCGAAACTAAAGGATAATATACTCTTTTTGTTTTTATGAAATGAATATCAAAACACTAAGTATGTAAAAACATATTTACATATATTTTTTTGTTGAGTTTGTGTTAAAGGATCATATCAGTTTTTGAAACATATCACTAGTACCGTTGACCTTTTTATGACACTAAGTTTTAAACAAATTTACCTAGATTGTCGATATGTTTGTCCTCTTAAACTTCAACACATTTCTCAATTGTTCCAAGATATGTTAGGTAGAATTATGAAACTTGACTTAACTATGGTTCCCATCTCAGAATATACTCCCGCATCAAGATTCCCTAGATTTCATCTTACAGGTGAGTATAGCGTAATTGATATCCGTATCTGGGTTGTGCGAGACCTTGAGAGCTCAGGTTAGTACCATCGCACCGACAGAGAGATGAAGGCTCGACTTATAAGGTAGTGTTCCAAAATGGAATCTTTTTGTACTGCAGTTGTAGTATCTTTCGATATTTTCAATTGAATGCAGTTTTTAGGGGATTTTTTGAAAAAAGCATTATAGAAGTTCTAGGCCATTGCTTACGCAAAACAGAAGAACTTGTATAATACCCCAGATATCAATAATCTATAAAGACCTCGTATCTCAGAATCAGGCAATCTCTCAAACGAAATTTCAGAGTACTAAGTCCATATATCCGAGAGATGTTAATCCACAAGATTAAGCAGTTGTAAAATTTAATTTATATCCCGGAAACAATTTACTGAACGTGTAAAGCCTATCAACACATCCATAGTAAGACTTGTTTAAACTTTTAAGCTTTACAAATCCTTAGCATACTGTGATAGTCCACTGATGTACTATCATTTCCTTTTATCCACAAAACTATTTTTATCTTTTTCAATGTTTTTGTACTTTTTGCATTTAATATGTTTTTGGATTTTCTGAAATTTTTTTCTCCTCTTCAAATTCAAAAACATATTTTTGAATTTTTTTGATTTATGGAAAAACATTGACCAACCGATGAGAATCACTTCAATTCGCCATCCATTACTGCTTCACAAATTTTCTTTTAAGCACTCTCCCCCTCATGATGACAAAAACCTTGACACTTTTGTGTTTATAACAATTTACTGAACATGAGTTTTGTCTTGTTTGACAGTAGCGTTCTGTGATAGTTTTCAAATTGTTCTTCAAAATTTGTAAACTTTCAAGTAAACGTTATTGAAACATGTTTTACGAATAATTTTCTCCAAAAATTTTCAAAAATTGTAAAGTAAACATTATTTGAAATGTAATAAGGCCTTTATATAAAACTTGATAACCCGGGCCGTCCTCATTGTGTGCCACGGAACTCCATTCTCAGTAATTTTGCTTTCATCTCATAGTTTCATGCACAAAAGTTCAAACAATTAGTTGAATAGTGACACCCAAGCATTTTTAGCCTTAGGCGTTATTTCTTCAACCTTAATTTTGACTTTCGTTTCACAATCATGTTTATTTTAAATTTCTCAAATTTCGGAAAGTCCTCTAAACTTTCAATTTCACTGATTGTTAACTTATTTTTCTTTTACCAACCATGTTTGATTTTTCATTAAAGCTTTCTTGAAATACAATGTAGAAACATTTTGTTCATTACTATTCGAGGATTCACCAGTTTCAAAATTTGAAAACTTAGTAATAACTGGTTTCACCTTGTTTGTAGTTTCTGTACATTGTTTCAAACCTGAGTTGGTACTCCAGAATTTTTGTTTTTCAATATGAACAGGTTTAGGATTAATTTGTAGACATTTTTTAGCAATGTGTCCATGTAAACCACATTTATGACACACCCTGCTATCATATCGATATTTTCCATCAAACCATACACTCAAATTATAACACTGATTTAACGTATGATAGCCATTTTTCCTGCTTCTTATGTACCTTTGATTTGACGTTGAAGCACTGTGGCCCGACCTGCACCACTTATTCTCAAATCTTTGTGAGTTTTGTTTTCAAATTTGTTTGATTTTTTATAATGATTGGATGATTGTACCGATGAACTTTTATTTTTAAAAATCTTAGAATTTTTAGAACTTTGTTTTTGTTCTTCATTCTGTTTAGAAGGTTTTTGCGTTGAGCATTCACCTTTTTCAGAAGATTGTAGAACAATTTCTTGAAATTTCTCTTTTAGTTTTAAAAATATTTCATGTTTATCATTTTTAGATCTTTCATCATCGATATCATCATCACAATCTTTAATTATGACATCGTCAATTTGTAACAATGTTACTTATTTTAATTTCCTTTTTATTATTATTGATCGGTTTTGGACATATATGATCTAACTTTAATGAGGCGGTCACAAAACCTTTCAATAATTTTGCTGAATTAACAGTTTTATTTTTAACAGTCTCAGCTTCTTTTTCAAGTTGAGCAATTTTATCAATATGAGAATTTATTGCTTTTTGATTTTCTATAATTAATTTTCAAAAACTATTTTTTCATTTAAACATCTTTATCTCATTTTCAAAATCTACTAACATTTATAATTTTTCATTTTCTAAAATTTTTATTTTGTTTTCAAAATTCTTTTCATCTTTTTAACGTTTTATTTTCTAATGTCAAACTCTTCAAATCATTCAAGAGTTTTGCATTACCAGATAATCGTTTAGATCTACATCAAATCCTTGGCAGACTGGTTTAGAACTTGAAGACTCTTTTCTTTCACAGTTCTTCGCCATTATACTCCCATCTCTCTTCAACTGAACATTTGAACTTTGTGCTTCCGATCATTTCCTTGATCATTAACACGATCAGGCTTCTTCTTGATTAGCACCTTCTTGTTCTTAATTATGTCAACATTTTCCAAATATTTAGCGCCTAGAGATTTCCACAAATACTGTGCAGTTTTGTACTCTGGTAACAAAAACAAGATATCTTCTTTTATCGATTGCTGTAACGAGGTTAGAATCTTCTTCTCATGGGCATATGCATCATTCAGTTGAGTTGTAAACTTTGATACTGAAAGCTCAGCTTCACGTTCATCGACTGGCCATTTAAATCCAGTTTGAATAGCAGCCCAGCCATAGAGATGATTTGCTCATACCCAGTCCTCGAATTTTTCATTCCAGGCTTCATACTCATCTATACTCATCAACATTGGTGGTTTCACGGACCCCATTTCGTTTTCCAAATTTATCTCTTGTTCAAAAACACTTGAAATATGATTAGCAAACAGACAATTAGTTAAATTTGACTTCTTAATCGACAATCAGTGCGCTAAAAACGTTTAAAATTTTTCGAAAAACTGTTTTATCAGATTAGAGCTTTAAACTCGTCTCGTCAATACGAATCTATCGATATATAATGTCCGAGACGTTTTTCGGAATTTTCATGCCTTTTTTTAGAAACTTTAGACAAGTTCGGGCGAACTTGTACGTTTTCAAACAAGTTCGAGCGAACTTGTGATGGTTTTCAAGAGAGATTATAAGTTCGGGCGAACTTGTATGAATTTCAACAATTTTGATCAAGTTCGGGCGAACTTGATTAAAATTGATGAAAAATAGCTATGTTCGAGTGAATTTGAATGAAATTTCTTGAAACATCAGTCAAAAAAGTTCGGTTTACGAGTTTACTGTCATGCCTTTCGGTTTGACAAATGCTCCGGCTGTTTTAATAGACTTGATGAATCGGGTTTGTAAACCTTATTTGGACAAGTTCATCATTGTTTTCATCGACGACATTCTTATTTATTCCAAGTCTCGATCCGAACACGAACAACACCTTCGATTAACTATGGAACTACTAAAGAAAGAACAACTGCATGCCAAATTCTCCAAGTGCGAGTTTTGGCTAAAAGAAGTTCAATTCTTGGGACACATAGTCAACGAGCAAGGTATGCATGTGGATCCTTCCAAAATCACTGCGAAGAAGGATTGGAACACACCCACTACTCCCGCCTAAGTTCGCTCATATCTAGGTCTGCTAGATATTACCATCGATTCATCACGAACTTCTCAAAGATTGTGGTTCCCCTCTCCGCTTTGACTCAAAAAAATAAAGCTTTTGAGTGGGGACCCAAACAAGAGGAAGCTTTCCAAACCCTGAAAATAAAACTCTGCGATGCTCCTATCTTATCTTTACCCGATGGCAACAATGATTTTGTTGTCTATTGTGACGCATCGAATCTAGGCCTTGGTTGTGTTCTCATGCAACGAGATAAAGTCATAGCCTATGTGTCAAGACAATTGAAAGTCCACTAGAAGAACTACACGACTCATGATCTTGAGTTAGGTGCTGTAGTTTTTCCTCCCAAGATTTGGAGACACTGCCTTTATGGTACGAAATGCGTGGTTTTTACCGACCACAAAAGTCTCCAACACATATTCAATCAAAAGGAGCTGAACATGAGACAACGACGCTGGGTCGAACTTTTAAACGACTACGATTGCGAAATTGTAGGTCCACTTGGAGGATCAAGATAACCTATTTCCTTGTTTGTTAACACACACACGAGTGCGGAATCCAAGTGTGAATGCAAACCGGAGCAAAACAACGTATGTAAAGCAAACATAAGTAACAAAAAGATTCACTATCTTTAGATTAATGGAAGAGAACAAGTTTACACATGCACATAGTGAACAAACTCTCTAAGTGCTCTCTTGGTGAAACTGTGAAATGAGGTTCTGTATATATAGGCCCACAATACTGCATAGCTACGAAGAACCAGCAGTCCAACGAAACAATCAACTGTCCAATGAACAATGGTTCTTCGTTGGACTCATCTACGAACAACTTCAGCCAACAAAGAATGATTCTTCGTGGCTTATAGAGACAACAAACCATGATTGTTCGTTGATGATCATTCCTACGAAGAAGCAAGGGTTCTTTGTAGGGACCTGCATATTAGAAACATTTCAACCAACAGTTCACTAAGATGACAAACACTATCAACTAACAGACAGCAACATGCAGCTGCTTTACAACACCAATAAACTAAACGTCATGCTAAGTCAAGATAGGAGGATATCTTGACTTGGCCGACTCGACCAAACTATACAGATGCAAAACAAATACCGTACAGACTACCGTTAGCTAAGAACAAGCTACAGACACAAAACTGTACCAACAAACTCCCCTTTGTCTATAGCTTGGTCTTTGGTCTTCATTCTTTGTGCACCTCGGTCCATGAGCTTCCGGCATGAATGCCTCGGTAGAAACAGAAACAATTGACGCGTTGAAATAGCAACTCTTGGTACGCATCCTTGTCTTCATAGAAGATATCATGTTGAAGGAGGGTCTTGATGTCGCGGGATGACATGTTCACGATCCACATCGGATCAAGCATACGGAAGTTGTCTTCATTGTTCTTGAATACAATAACCGCTTCTTGAGTGTCGGAGTCGTAACACCAAAGCTTCATATTCCCAAGAAAATCTTGAGGCATGGGCATGAGAGGAATCTTCTCCAAAGCTTTTACCGGCTGATACACAAGCTTGTAATGAGTTGTGTTGGTGTCCGGATCCAGCATATATTTTATCTGCTCATGCATTGGAAATGGAGGCATGTACATCTCATCCTTCCAACCTCGTGTTCGCTCAATTTCGATCTTCTTTGCAAACAACGATGCTCCTTCATAGTTGGATTTGTTGATCAGATTTAACTTGGATAGCGCTGCAACATCATAAAAGGGCAAAGTTAAAATGCTCAATAAAGAATTAAAGTACTGGATTCTGTGTTCTCTTTTCACCGCCATGTAGTGAATGTCTTTCACAAACATCCAACTCAGGATCCTTCCATGTGGCTGATCCTTCTGGTACTTAAAGTAATCAACTTGAGCAGCAGGAGGAGATGGCTCTTTCGCCTTTGCAAGAAACTGCTTTCGCCATTCTTCAAAAGAATCAGCTGGAATGTCAGATGTATCTCTACTTTTCAACTTTTCATCGATATCATCTACATTCTCACGAAGCCAGTCGCTATCAAATGGCTCAAACACAGACCCGTCATCACATACATACTTTGACTTTCTAACGTCTCCATCAAACACAATTTCTTCCAACCCTTCGACATTTTCTACTTCGGGTTCACTAGGAATTTCCTCAATGGTAGCTTCGTTTACCTCTTTCAATTCTTTGAGTTTCAAAATCTGTTCTTGAGAGAGTTCAGAAACAAACTCCCATTCCTCTAACTCCTCACCAGTAGCAGGATGTAGAGACTGTAGCTGTGGCACATCAAAACCAACAGAAGTAGAAATAACCTTCAGCAACAACCACATCATCTTGATCTTCCACAAGAACCATCTGCAAAACTATGTTATCCAAGGCTTCTTGAACACTTCCAGAGCCGACAACTTGAACAAAACTTGAAGCACCAGCTGGGGTAGACGCAGAACCTTCTGGTTGAGCAGACGAAGCAGACACATCAGGGTTTCCTGGATCTTCACTATCATGATCCCGTTTTTTTAGAACCTCCTGTGTCTTACATCTATCAGCCCACAATATGTTGACCCATTTTCTTGTCATTTCATAGCAACCAGCCACTTATTTTACATTCTCAGCTATGGTCTTGTTTCTTGTGTCATACCACTTGGTTATCTCCGTGTACTTCCTAGAGAGCTTCTCGCTAGAACGTAGTAACTTAGTGCTCCGATCTTTCATCCTGTTCGTCTCTATACCTCGAGTGTTCTCAACTGCACGCATTTGCTGTAACTGGTTAGCCCTTTCGGCATCAACAACTCGCAGTTGAGCATTTTCAGCTCTCAACTGGTTGACTCTACCTGTTGCTTCTTAACAATCTTAGTCAGGGTGTTGATCTCCAATCGTTGCTTAATGAAGTCGTTCCTTGTAGCAGACATGAAATCCATGTGTCTGTCTATATGAGTCTGTGCTGCTTGAAGTTGTAGAAATAGAAAGCTAGATCGCTCGCTTTCAGACATTCTTGCAAACTTTGCCTCAAGAGATTCTGAACTTTGCTTGCGAGTTCATTCACGAGCAGCTTGAGTATCAACAGGGGCTGTAAACTGAGGAGGAGGTTTATGTGAACTAACTGTAGCAGTTGAAGTTCCCGATGACCTACCAGGAGAAGCTACCAAGGCTTCAGTCTCCTCGGCAGTGAAGACTTCTTCTGGTATTGGCCCTGTGGAGGGATCAGGTTGAGGAACAGATTCTGATTGAGCTGGCGAGGAACCAACTGTTTTCCGACTCTTTTTCTTCCTACGGATAGCAGCTTGTTTCTTTCGAGCCCTCTCAGACTCAGTATCAGAAGGCACATAATTCGGGTCAGCTTCAGTTCTTTCAGTGGTAATCCTTCTAACCCTTCGAACACCACGATCGTCAAGATAATATTCATAACCAGGATCCGGAGGATTATCTTCTTCTTATACATCTATGGCACCTTCCGGTTGTTTTTCCAAGTTACCTCAAGTTGACACAACACCACTATCACCACCATCACCACAATATCAACCATCACCACCGTCATCACTATCATCATCATCCCTCTTTTTCCCAAACCTATCTTTAAGCATCTTTCTTAAAGTAGGCTCTTCATTGTCGGAGTCATTGTCATCATGTCGCCACTTGTCATTCTTCGGTGCTACGTATGAATCCTTTTCAAGAAATCCAAAAAACCTTCGAGGAGGATCGCTTTCCTTGTAACTTTTAGCAGCGTATCCTTTAAAAACCTTCAATGAACGTTCTGTCATTGGTTCCATTTTCAGAACTTCATTATCCTCTCTAGCTATATCGGGATGTTGAGCATTTAACACCATCTGCAGAAATCTGGGATACATCCAGAATTTGCTTCCCGTTGACACGGCTCCTGTTCTTGATAATTTTTCTTTCATGTTGGAGAAAATATACTTAGATATGCTAAACGGCTTATTCAGCACCAAAGCCACCATTAACCCAACTAAGTCTGGATTTACCATATCATAACCGCTTCGTCGATTGCGCAAACATTGTATCAGCACATGCAACAGAAACTTATAACGAAGAGGTAAGCCCGACTTGTTAAACTGACTTCCAAATATATCTCCAGTACACTTCATACGCAACAATCAACCTCTTTGACACATTATCGGAACTTAATATGGCGCATCAGGGTCATCACGAAGATGTAATACTATGTTGAGAATCTCATGTGAAACAATAACAACTTGATCGCTCACACGTCCTCTTATAACTTCCTTTCCATCAATCTCTTCAACTTTCGTTGAGTCCCCACGCTTTGATCAGGGACTTGTAAATGACAGTTTGATGAGTGATTGCGTGATTGATCCTTGATTCTCTTAGCCATTTCCTGATTCCGGCATAATCAGCCAGTTTGTTTTCCGGATCCAAGTATGCGACCATATGATGTCGAGATTCCGACATAATTTCAACCTCACTTTTAACCTCCCTCTTTGTAGCGGGCTTTCACTTCTGACCTTTAGGAGCCATTCTATACAAAAATATACCCACAATGTGAAGAAAGATAGATTAAATGTTGAAAGCAGAATCATAACATGTTAACTGTGAAGGTACAAATTTACTGTGAACTAAAAATGTTTTTACGAACCATTTTGTTTCCACTGTGAATTCATTCTTTCCACGAAGAACCACCTACGAACATATAGATGGACGAAGTATCATATGCATCCAACGAACAATCATGGTCAACGAAGACTCCATTCTTCGTTGACTATGATTCTTCGTCAACTTCTTACCAGCGAACATCCCTGGTCAACAAAGAACCAATCTTCGTTGACTATGATTCTTTGCCGACAACTTACCAGCGAACAACCCTGGTCAAAGAAGAACCCATTCTTCGTTGACTATGATTCTTTGCCGACAACTTACCAGCGAACAACCCATGTCAACGAAGAACCCATTCTTCGTTGACTATGATTCTTTGCCGAGGGGATTCTTCGTCACAGTTAATTTCATGTCAGAGACAAACAGGCAGGTTTTAAGAAATATCTGACAAAGAAGATCAAAACCCAGTTCATTAACTAATATTCCCACATTCATGTAAAGACCCAATAAACTGATATTCATGAAATTTTTCGAATACATTGAGTTATTCATTTAACCTAGACTGTTGGAACAATCATCGAAACAGTTCACGATTAAATATTTCATTTCATTCAAACACAAACACGACTCATTAAAGACTCATGGTTCTTGAAGATTTCTCATGAACAGTGGTATTTCCTTGGTATGAACTTTGATTCTTCTTAGATTCAAAAGACCTTGTTAGTTAAAGTTTCATGGGTTAACCAACAACGTAACATTGATTTTACCTAAAACAAAATCAGTACAAGTGTTTAACAAGAAGAATCTGAGGTTTTGATTGTGTATCTTAACAATGAAGATGATGAACAATAACTTCGAGACAAAAAAGGGTATGGTGAAATTTTGAAAGTGATAGGGTTTGGTGAGGGGCCATGCCTTTTAACTGTCCCTGTCCCACCGCCTTTCAACGAACAATGCCATTATTCGATGAACAATCGACTTGCTCGATGAAGAGTCATTCTTCGTCAAGTGCTTTTACGAAGAATCACAATAGGGCCAACGAACAATCCAGTAATTGGGCTTAACCATTGGGCCTAACTCATTTCAATTTAAGAATCATTCTTTGTAGATCTGGTTCTTCATTGAACCAGATTCTTCACAGAGCTGAATTCTTCGTCGATCACCAGTACAAACTTATGAATTTATTTTAACAGAACAGATTTTGAACATTTTTGGATTTATCAAAATGCATTGTGACCTTTATGAAGTTGTGTTGTTTAGGCAAGGTTGATTTTAGGACTTCAACGGTAGAAACCATTCGAGCTTCAATATCGACTAAACGAAAATTAACGAAAAGACTAAAATATCTAAAATAAAGCAACCTATGTTAAATGACTACGAACTACACTATACACTACTTAAACATCTTTTGCGAGTTTAAAGGTAAGAGAATCATACCAACTTATGGTTTGGTCAAGCACGATTTTCTAACTTCATTTTACTTTCGATAAGCATTTTACCTCGATTACCGATACTGTTGTCCACATAAACTCAACTTATCAGAAGTAATCACGTTTGAAAGATATGATTTAATGTATGATTTATACTTACTAGCCGGTGTTCATCCACTTCACGACACATTCCCGTATCAAGACATGCACAAGAATTCGTTTTCCCGGTGAGTATACCGCTTATCATCTGTTTAACGTATATGATGTGAGATACTCACTTATTTTTCGATGAAAACAAGCCCTATGTGATAGAATAAACTTATTTATTAGGAACTTAATTTTCGGATGCATGCAGGGCACAGGTGCAAGTCCGTGAACAGGTTAGTACCATCGTACCGACAAAGAGACGAACTTAACACCCGTAATAAACTGTGATATTTTATCACTTATTCGATTTGGTGGATGTGATATGATTATCACTAATTGATAGTCGTATGCAATATTTACACGTATGTATGGTATCATGGAAGTTCTTGACTTGCGTCCTGTTATTTTTTGGTAAAAGAGACAACCATGATATCCAGATGATAAATAGCATAAGCACCACGCATTTCAGAACCTTGGCACACTATCAAACGAAATTTCAGTACCAAGACCATATGCCAATGAATGGTTCCCACCTGACTTTCAGTTTGTTAAGTTTATATCAACCTACACATTTTAGTTTGATTGTAAGTCTACCGGTACATCGTTAGTAAAGCTACTTATCATTTCATTTTACATTTTACCGCACTTGACTAACCACCGGTTTATCATCATCTTCTCTTATCTTTCCAAGAAACTCATTTTGGTTTTTCAATTTTCTATTGTTTTTTGTGTTTTTTTTTGAAATTTTCTCCCCCTAAAATGCAGAAAGTAAATAAAAGAAAGACATATTTTTGAATTTTTGAGATTTTCTCATGTTTTTATATTTTTTTGAAATTTTCTCCCCCTAAAAAGTAGAAAGATAAATAAAATGAGAATATTTTTGTTTTTTTGATGTTTTTAGGAAAATATTTACAAAAACGATTAGTCGATGATGATTTACTCGGGTTTCACCTTAATGCCATTTATCAACAGCAAATAATCAAATCGAGATTTATCAAAAGCTTTTGTAAATAAGTTGGCACATTGGTGATCGGTGTGGATTTTAACAACGTCGGTAAGTCTCTTTTCATAAGAATCTCGTATGAAATGATACTTAATCTCGATGTGTTTCGTTTTCGAATGCTGTACATGATTACGGGTGATCTGTAAAGCAGCCTCATTATCAACATGAATAGGAGTAGTTAGAAATTCAAATCCGTAGTCGCGCATTTGCTGTTGGATCCATAACACCTGGGAGCAGCAACTAGAAGCCGCAATATACTCAGCTTCACAAGTTGAGGTAGCTACACATGTTTGCTTTTTGTTGCCACATGACTAAGCGATTTCCAAGAAACTGACATCCTACGATGTTGATTTTGCATCAATTTTGCAGCCACCGTGATCCGAAACACTGAAAGCGATCAACCCGAAGTTATCATCCTTAGGGTACCAAAGACCAGTGTCTGGACATCCCTTCAGATAACGAAAAATCCTCTTGATTGCAATGAAGTGAGAAGACTTTGGATTTGATTGATAACGAGCAAGTAGACATGTCGGATACATAATATCAGGTCTTGAAGCTGTGAGATACATGAGAGATCCAATCATTGCACGATAGAGAGATGGATCCATACTATCACCCAACCCCTCAGGAGTAATCCCATGATTCTGAGCTAATTGAGTTCCAACGAGCTTTGAATCTTCCATCTGGAATCGCTTGAGAATATCCCCGACGTACATTGTCTGATGAATGAATCCCTTCCTTAGATTGATGTACCTGCAAAGCTAAGAAAAAGTTCATTTCTCCCATTGCGCTCATCTCGAATTTCTCTTGCATTACTCGTTCGAATTCTTTGCACATATCATCATTTGTAGACCCGAAGATGATATCATCCACATACACTTGAACCAGCAACAAATCCTCACCCCTTTCCTTGATGAAAAGAGTGCAGTCGATCAAACCTCTTCGAAAACTATTCTTGAGAAGATACAAAGACAAAGTCTCATACCAAGCCCTCGGAGCTTGATGAAGACCATACAACGCCTTGTTTAGAAGCCAAACCTTATCAGGATGCATTGGATCTTCAAAACCAGGTGGTTGCTCAACATATACCTCTTCTTCAACCACACCATGAAGAAATGCACTTTTCACATCCATTTGATACACAGTGAACTTCTTGTAGGACGCATAAGCCAAGAAAATCCTTATTGCCTCAAGACGTGCCACTGGTGCATAAACTTCATTATAATCAATGCCTTCTACCTGTGCAAAGCCCTGAACAACCAATCTTGCTTTGTTACGCACAACAACACATCGGTTATCCCGTTTGCACTTGAATACCCATCTTGTGCCAATCTTCTTGTAGTTCTCAGGTCTGTCAACAAGTTTCCATACTCCCAATTTCTGGAACTGTTGAAGTTCTTCATGCATGGCTTCCACCCATGAATCTTCCTTCAATGCTTCTTTCCAAGACTTTGGTTCTACTTGGCAAACATAGCATGTGAAAGACCAATCGTTTTACTCCCCGGATTCTCTAATAGTTGCATACAATCCAGCGTTCTGATTGTTTCTCAGCTGGTTACGTGTCTGCACACCGCTTTGAACATTTCCTATAATATTCTGCGGAGGATTAGTACTATGAATTCGAGTTTCTGCCACATCAGGAACACGAGCATTGATACCCAAATTGTTGAAGTTCAAATCAACTACCAGATCAATATCTGGCATCGCCGAAGACGTTGAAGCATTACCTTCACCAATACCTTCATTGTTATCCACAAAAGCACCTTCAGAGAAACCTTGAACAAGAACTGATGTAGCTTCATTTGCATCGTGATACTCTTCATCTTCGGATGAAACGTTGTAATCAGCTGCATCTTCAAACACCTCATTTTGACCAATATTGTTAACCGATGCCAAAGCTTGAGGATTAACAATAATGGTCTCACCGATGACGAATCAATCGTAGTGTCACTTTCCAATAACATATGTGCTACTGCGGAAGCTTCATCAAAGGTTCGCAGATTAAAGGAACCAAAAAGACCATCATAGTCAAACATCCACGGATCTCCCAGAGCCCTAACAGACTCAGTGTATCGTTGAACCTTAACTTCACCCCATTCCTCTATCTTCCGAGTAGATAAATTTCAGACTCTAAAATTTGGAGTGGCATACCCAATGAAGAAACCTTCGATCGCCTTTGCCCCAAACTTACCATCTGGCTCAATCATAGTGCATGGAGCTCCAAAAGGTTCCAAATACGACACATCAGGTTTCCGTCGATGCAGCAGTTCAAAGCAAGTTTTACCATGTCTCTTCACTATAAGAACCCTGTTTAGTGTATAACACGCAGTTGCCACTGCCTCCCCCCAAAATTGAACTGGAAGTTGTGATTCCACTAAAATAGTTCTAGCAGTTTCTATAAGCGTCTGATTCTTCCTTTCAGCAACACCGTTCTGTTGAGGAGTATAGCGAGAACTGTATTCGTGCAAAATACCTTTGGAACACAGTACTCATCCATAACCCTATTCTTAAACTCAGTGCCATTGTCGCTTCGAATTCTCCTTATCTTCAAGTTGTACAAATTTTCAATGAGGGTAAAGAGATTCTTGAGAATATCTGGAGTCTCGCTTTTGTGTGCCATCACCGCTATCCATGAAAATCGTGAGTAGTCATCCGTAACTACCAAGCCAGTAAGCATCACCAAAGGTTGTCTTGTGTTTCATAGGTCCGAAAAGGTCAACATGAAGACGTTCCAATGGCATGTTAATATTATTGACTTTATTGACAGGGTGTGATTTCTTCACTTACTTTCCTTTCTAGCATGATACACAGATGTCTTGAAGATGAAAGTTTTTAACAGGCACACCATTCACAAGATTTTTTTCACCAGATGGTTCATATTCATCAAGTGAATATGTCCCATTCGTCTGTGCCATGAGATAGACTCCTTCTCGGTGGCTTTAGAAACGACACAGGTAACTTGTACAGTTGTCGTAATCGCTTGCTCATATCAAGGATGTACAAGTCATTTATCCTTGGAGCCGAAAGAAGAATCCATTCCTTTGGGATTTTAAAACCGTGTTTCAACACATAGCAGCCAGCATCATCAAAATGCATGGTAATCTTCTTGTCGCAAATTTGAGACACACTAAGAAGATTATGATCAATTTGTTGCACATAATTGATCTTGTCGAAACTCACCACACCATTACAGATCATACCCTCTCAAGTGATGTATCCACCTTTGTCTCCAGCAAAAGCGACACAGCCTCCTCTAATGTTTTTCACATCATACAGAAGTCTAAGATCACCTGTCATATGCCTAGATGCTCCACTATCAACGATCCAATGATTGTTAATAGTTCCTCCTGAAGCACCCTACACATGTGGTTACACAATTAGTTGGAGATGGGGACCCAAGCCTTAGTGGTCTTGGGTCGTCCCTTATCATCAAGAAATGTAATTTCAATTTCTTGATGATTCGGAAATGAAATACCTCCCCCTGAGATTGTATCCGACTTAGGTTTCCAATATGACTTTTGTGACTTACCAGATTTATTTGCATTATTTACAGATTTTGAAGATTCTGGTTTTGGCACATTTGATGGACTCGGTTCCCTTTTAACAATTTCTGATTTTAATGCCTTTTCAAGAGTTTTAACATTTTTCCGTTTTTGTTTAGCTTCTTGTTCTTTAACGACTCGTTTATCTTGTTTAGGAGATATCGATCGTCGTTGTTCTACTTTCTCAGGTGGAGCAATATCCACAAACTTTGGTTTGGGTGAGTTTGTACAATTTTTGATGATGTGTCCAAACTCACCACATCTAAACATGATATCCTCTCAACAAACTTAGGAGATGAATTTTTCTGACTAGAGGTAGAACTTGTTAGCCGTGAGGTACTTGGTTCACTATCACACCCGTTGGTATGTTGAGTGTAATTGTTTTGTGCATTTCGTTTTAAAATCTTGACTTTGTTAACAAAATCCGTGTTAGATAAGTTTTCAAAAGTCTCGATTTTATCAGTACCCATTGGACTCACAAATTTTACATCCTTTTGCTTCTTCTTGTTTGGAGTCGATTTCCGATTGCCCTTAGGTTTTGAGACCTTAGAGTTATCGAATCCATTTTCTTGTTGCTTTCCCTTGGAAGCCGTTGGTTGTTGAGGTTTGAGAGGTAATTTGTCGCATTGAGTTACAATAACATTCGAACTTTTCTTTCCCAAAAACTTATTTGTTGAGTTTTCAAAAACTTGATCAATAAAGGATGGATTGACATTTCTGATAGGGAAGTCCTTGTTTGAGTAAAGTCTCTCATCATCAGCCAACGTATAGAGCAGATTGTTACTTTCAAAGGTAGCAATAAGCGCTTCGATTGACTTAGCAGGATCAATCTCTTGTTTAACAACAGGCTTAACAACTGGAGTGGGAGGATCACATAACATGTGATCCTCAACTGGAATTTCCACTCCTTTCTTATTGTCAAGAGATTGGTCTTGCTCCATCATGTCTAATTCATCGTCTGATGTTTCTGCATCCTCAACTACTGGATCACTTTGTTCAGAGGATGAATTATCAGACTGCTTGATTTCATTAGAAACCTCGTCTAATTTGAACCCTAATCCTGCTGCAAACTCATCAGGATTTAGTGGTACAGAAGGTTCAAATCGAGGCATTTCCTCTTCATCGGGCATCTTGGAATAGTTGTGTCTTAAAGGGGGCAGACACGACTGATATCCGATGCATGTCACATTTCCTTCTAGCTTTTGAACATCGAAGATGTGATCAAGCACATACTGGGAATTTGAGTAACTTTCCAGTTTGAGCTTGATCGCTTCATATTCACATTTTGCAATTGCTAACTCCTTTTTGGTTTCTTCAATGATTTTAATATAGTTATGAATAACCTTTTGTTTGTTTAAAACCGTTTTGGTTAACTCAGAAACGCTTCTTTTTAAAGTGTCAATTACATCTTTAAAATCTTTTTCGTTTCTTGTTAAGGCCAAGTTAGTTTCTTTGCATTTCGACAGTTCAATTACTAAATTGTGATTATGAAGATTTGTTGTTTCAAACTTCTATTTTAGAACAGAGCAATCATTGCAGACTTGAGTAGTATCAGATTGTACCTGACTTGTTGAGACTGACACATTTGCCATAAATGCGGTGTTGCAAGAGAACGATCCATCCTTGTTGAACAGCTTTTCAACTTCCCTTCCTGAAACTTCAGCCTTCTTGACTAGCGCCGATTTCTGGTTGTTCAGCTTCTCAGCTTCTTTCAGTACACCCTCAACCTAGCATCAATATCCAATTTTACTTCAAGATCCGAACTATAACTTCAAACACTTGAACTTTCTTCATCTGAAGTACCGCTGTAACCTGAGTTGTCATCATCTTCGGAAGCTTCATCCCTTTAGACCTATTGCACATGATTGATGACCTTGGCATAGCATGCAGTACCCCCTTGATTACCATCACCCAGTTGAACAGACCAATCACATCCTTCATCAGCTTGTACCACCAATGCTCGGTTTGTATTGGAAGACCCTGCTTGATTTGAGTTGTTGACAGCCACTATTCCTCTTTAATTATTGACTTGGGTGGTGTTGGATGTAGTTTGATTTCTGAAAGGGTTTTGGTTTCCTTGCTTCGTAGGACTTGTGCATTCTCGTTTGAAATGCCCTTTCTCACCACAATTGAAACAAGTAACGACATCCTTATCAAAGCCGTACTTAGTATCCTTTTTGCACTCCAGACTTGTTCTCCCCGTTCAAGCCATATAATCCTTTGCTCTTCGAACTGCACTTGCAAAAGCCCTTTGATATCCATAAGATCCATCTCGTCTTTGTCAATTTGTTGGTAGTCCTCATTTGTTAAATTAATGTTTCCAATTTGACCAGCCACCAAACCACAATAAGCACTAACCATGGTGTTTAGAAATTCCGTGTGTTCCTTAGCAACTTCTACACTTACCTTGGAAAGATGTGAGGTATCAAATCTAATAGTGTTGGGACTTTGAGATTGGAAATTGTTTCCATAACAGGCTTGTTGAGCACCAAAATCTTGAGGTTTTGGTAAGAAGGCACTAGGATCAAATCCTTGACTATATGATTAGGTTGATTGATCTGGTTTTGGTGGTGGTGGCATGAACGGATTTGCATTTGATACAAATGCCGTTTGTAATTTCGGTTGTGAAGAAGTACCAACAACTGGAACCCTTTTTGCTTTTCGAATTTCCTCTTCATCCTTGTTTTCTAACTTTTGAACGAATTCATAGATTGTAATTGTATCTAACACTCCAGTGTGTTTGAGCAAATCTATGAATTGACCCCACTTTGGTGGTAACGCATCAGCAAACCTTGATACTATTTCCTGTTGAGATGCATTCACATGATATGAGTACATTTCACTTAGCAAGTGATAGAATCAAGTTGTCATGTCATTTAGCGTCTCATTTTCCATAAACAGGAAACCTTCAAACTCCTTCTTCAGCAAGTCGTGCCGAACTTTTCGTGTAGATGCATTTCCCTCACCTCTTGCTTCTAATGTATCCCACAGATTCTTGGTGGAAGTACAATAGATGAACTGATGATAAATATCTTTGTGAAGAGCTTGTGTGAGAATTGCAAAGGCTTCTTCTCAAGGTCATAAGCCTTCTTCCAATTCGGTCATGCTTGCCAAAGTAGTCGAGTTAGAACCAGCTTCTTCAAGTGTGACATTATAAGGCGTGGTAAACCATGTCCATAATTTAGTGTTTTGACCAAGGACATATGTATGAAAACGTCCCTTCCATGCAGGATAATCATTCATATGATTCAGTTTGGGTGGACGATTGTTACTACCCGCTTCACTTTCGCTTACCAGTAAAGTTTGAACGCTTTGGTTTTGGTTTACGACACAAGCCCACTGACTAGCGGTAATCACTGAGGCTTGTTGAGGCATAAGTCCTTTGACCCATGACATGTCGGAGCTTGATTGTGAAGTACCTTGACTTGTACTGGTCGTACTGCCCCAATCCCAAGGATTACAACTCATTTTGATTAGTTAAAAAACTATTAACTTGAAAATATAAAGTTGTTAAATTTGAGCAAGTTATGAACTCTCTGTGAAAAATATAACACACTTTCAATGAAGGATCAGATCGACGAAGAATGAGTATCCACGAACACTGTTGTCTACGAAGAATCAGTGTCCAACGAAGAACTGATTCTTCATTGGAGACTTGATCAACGAAGAATAAAGATTCTTCATCAGAAAGTAATCAAGGAAGGATTATTCTTTGTTGAATGATTGTTCGTAGGAGATGGTTCGCAGGTATTTTATTGTTCGTTGTCAATGATTCTTCACAGGGATTTGGTTGGTGAGATTTTTCCTAAAATAGAAACATCCTTTCTCTAACAAAGAATGAAGCAAAGATCTTGTTTCCAGTTTTAGTTAAAAAGTGGGAGAACTCAAACAACCTATTGTCCAGTGGTTTTGTTATCTTACCAACCTTTTCCGGTGAGTTTTCCGGTAAGGTATCACCGGAAAGTTTTCCGAAAACACAATTTTGACGAAAAATCCTACCACAAAGTTAACCTTAACAAGTATACACTTGTTTTAGTCGAGTTTATGCAAATATTAGCCTCAAACAACAAGTTAAAAACATGTTTGAGAACAATTTTCTGAAAATCTATGTTTTCTAGCTTTCAAGTTTGAAGAACCGTCAAGAACACTTCACTAACAAGCTTACATACAAGGTTTTCCTAGGTTTTGAACAAGGAAGAGAGCCAAAGCTCTGATACCACTTGTAGGTCCACTTGGAGGATCAAGATAACCTACTTCCTTATTTGTTAACACACACACGAGTGCGGAATCCAAGTGTGAATGCAAATCGGAGCAAAACAACGTATGTAAAGAAAACACATGTAACCAAAAGATTCACTATCTTTAGATTAATGGAAGAGAAAAAGTTTACACATACACAAAGTGAACAAACTCTCTAAGTGCTCTCTTGGTGAAACTGTGAAATGAGGTTCTGTGTATATAGGCCAACAGTACTGCATAGCTACGAAGAACCAGCAGTCCAATGAAACAATCCACTGTCCAACGACGAATGGTTCTTCGTTTGACTCATCTACGAACAACTTCAGCCAACGAAGAATGATTCTTCGTGGCTTATAGAGACAACGAACCATGATTGTTTGTTGATGATCATTCCTACAAAGAAGCAAGGGTTCTTCGTAGGGACCTGCATATTAGAAACATTTCAACCAACAGTTCACTAAGATAACAAACACTATCAATTAACAGACTGCAACATGCAACTGCTTTACAACACCAATAAACTAAACGTCGTGCTAAGTCAAGATAGGAGGATATCTTGACTTGGCCGACTCGACCAAACTATACAGACGCAAAACAAACACTGTACAGACTACCGTTAGCTAAGAACAAGCTACAGACACAAAACTGTACCAACAAAAATTCGCTACCATCCTGGTACGGCGAATGTCGTAGCTGATGCGCTTAGCCGTAAGGAACGTTTCAAGCTTCATTGTGTTCGAATTCAATCCTATATATAAACACGTATCCTACAAGCACAACGTGCATGTGTGAACCAAAGCTTGTTGAAAAATGAGCTACCTAAAAATCTCAAACTTCAACTCAAAACGAAAGACAATGGATTACTCTATTATTTGAACTGTTTGTAGGTTCCAAGCCAAGACAATCTCCGCACCTTATTGATGGACGAAGCTCATAAGTCTCGTTATTCAATCCATCCTGGTGCAGACAAAATGTACAAGGATCTTTGTACCAAGTATTCGTGGTCGGGCATGAAGAGCGACATTGCTTTGTATGCATCAAAATGCCTAACTTGTCTTAAAGTCAAGGCTGAACATGAACGTCCATCTGGTTTGCTTGAACAACCAGAAATACCAGTATGGAAGTGGGAGAACATTGCAATGGATCTCATTACAAAACTACCGCGCACATCTAGAGGTCATAATGCTATCTGGGTAGTCATGGATCGTCTAACAAAGTCAGCACATTTTGGCAATTCGTGAGGATTACTCTGCTGACAAACTCGCCAAGATTTATGTCGATGAGATTGTATCTCGTCATGGTGTTCCTTTGGACATAATATCTGACATAGACGCTCGGTTCTCATCTCACTTTTGGAAGACCATGCAATTTGCTATGGGAACCAAACTAAATCTAAGCTCAGCTTATCATCCTCAATCAGATGGACAAACCGAGAGAACAATTCAAACAGTGGAGGATATGCTTAGAGCGTGTGTGATCGACTTTGGTGGTAGTTGGGATTCGCATCTACCGTTGATCGAATTCTCCTACAACAATAGTTATCATGCCAGCATCAACATGGCGCCTTTCGAAGCTTTATACGGTCGAAAATGTCGTTCACCTGTCTGTTGGAATGAAGTTGGAGAGTCAAGAAAATACACGATAACCTTCTGACAGCTAGAAGTCATCAAAATAGTTATGCAGACAAACGGCGCAAGCCCTGGGAATTCCAAGTTGGTGATCACGTCCTACTCAAGGTATCCCCTTCGAAAGGAGTGGTCAGATTTGGGAAGAAAGGAAAACTTGCACCACGATACGTTGGACCATTCAAGATCATTGAAAGAATCGGAAAGGTGGCCTACCGACTTGAGCTACCTGCTAAACTTGGGAACGTTAACCCAACATTCCACGTGTCCAATCTAAAGAAGTGTTTAGCTGACACAAATCTTCACGTCCGTCTCGATGAAATTCACGTTGATGACACTATGCACTTTGTCAAGAAACCAGTGGAGATTTTGGACCGTGAAGTCAAGAAACTTAAGCGTAGACGAATACCGATTGTTAAAGTTCGCTGGGAATCCAAATGTGGCCTAGAATTTACTTGGGAATGAGAGGATTAGATGAAAGCAAAGTACCCACATCTATTCTCACAAGTTTCCTCTAGTTAAATTTCGGGACGAAATTTCCTAAAGTAGGGGAGACTGTGACATTTGTGGTGTTTTCAATCATGTAACGATTTCGAACAATTTATCAATCAATGAAATTTGTGTTTTATTTTCAAGATTTGTATTTTTATCATAACGATTGCACGTATTCAATTTTGCACGATTCCGAACTCTTAAACAACTTCTAGAAGTGAAATCGCAAATTGTTACGCAAACGTAATCAGTTTAACACGATGTGTGACAATTGTGCCTTCAATTGTCATTATCAAGTCCCGAACAATTTCATAAGCAATAAAACCTTGGGTTTTATTCATTGAATTGTGAAACTTATCCATAACAATTGCACAATATCAATACCATTTCAAAGTCGAGCTCTTAAACAATTCCTGGAAGGTAATACGTAAACTGTTATGTAAACGTAATCAGTTTAATTCAACGTATATTTTGGATTATTGACATAAGATAAACATACCCTAAATATCCTTTACATAACTTAGAAGTAAGTTTTGAATAGTTTGGTATGTCAAAAATAAGCTTATTCGACCACAGGGACTATTTACGACAAACTATGAAAGTCTGCCGATTCTACTAGCGTCGCACACTCTTGTACAAGGTCACAAGCTTAACCTAACTTAAATAACCTTTACATAACTTAGAATTAAGTTTTGAAGTCTTCGGTATGGCAAAAACATGCTTTTGCAACTTTAGGGGTTATTTTGTAAATTCCGCGAAACTATGTCGTTACGCGTATCTCTTAATCCGGAACACGTACGCACATCCAAAATTTTTATATTCATTAAAATCTTGTAGTTTAATGATTGGAATGCAAAAATATCGTTCGTTACGCTTTTACGGTCATGCACGCGTTCGTTATGATGTTCGTCATAATTAACCGAAAACCACAACCGTACGACCAAACGAAACGACAATCGGAACATTTTTGAACATATTTCAAGTTCTATATGCTTTATCATCCTAATGAAGCTTGAAAATCAGGTTAACGGGTGTTAAAAGTGCCAAAACGCGTCAAAAACAAGTTAAGGGGCCATTTCTTCCATTTTTGAAACTTTAGCCCCTGCAGGGGCCTTATGGACCGTAAGGCAAAACCACATACGGTCCGTAAGGGGTGCCTAGCACATCAGAAAGGTGGCAGCAGCTGGTTAACTCCTTGATTGACTCACCAAACGAACTGCCACCCTTTTCTCTGTTTCTAACAAGTGTTAGGGCAAAAATCCACTTCAGTGAAGATTCTTGGACACTTATCTTGATCATATAACTTCAAAATTAACTATAAATACCATGATATTGTTTATTTTGAACTTTTGCAACTTTCATTCATGCTCTCATCTGCCATTCTCTGAAGTTGCAACCATCTTTGGAACTTCCTCTGTGATTCCTTGGTTATCCTAGGTGTTTGTAAGTGCTTTCATTCATGTTTTATTCAATTCTTTTAGTTTAATTGGGCTAAAAATCACACAATTTGACTTTCTGTTGACTTTCAGTTTTGATCATGAATTGGTCAAAATAAAGTCCAATTGAACTTTGCTTTATGATGGTGATCATGATGGTTATGGTCCTTAGTGATCATACCTACTGATTTCCATCTTTTCAAGTCTTAGTGACGAGTCAAGGTTTTGGTCAATGATCCGATAAATGAATTTTGATGATGAAACTAATTTTGGGTGTCAAAACAGTTTGTTTTGGTGCCAAAACTCTTTTACAACATATTTAGAAATATGAAAACATGTCTAACTCGTCACTCTTAGTATAGTGCTTGTCTAGGATCGTTTGTTGAACGGTTTTAACCACTGCTTTGACTTTCGAATCTGACCCGTTTGCTTGATATTTGAACCAAACCAAATACATATTTGTGACCATAGTTGAATAGGGAATAACCCTCTGAGGTTATACCTTACGGTCATGTCATTTGGTTAGTGTTATGATAAGTTGTTATGATCTTCAATAATGACCAAAATGCCTTTTTTGCAAATAAATCAACTATAAACATATGTAACATAAATTTTGACCTATAATCTGATCAAATAACATTTTCAAACATGTTTAAGCATTAAAGACTTATCATAACACATATCTAACCATCCGATTACGTAATTACGCAAATGACGCGTTATAATGGCTTAAACTACCTTAGCGGGTCATAACGGGTCAAAAGCATTTAAAAACCCTTCCAACTCAGAATGTTAACTTTATTAAACCATTTCATATGAGTTCCAATACTCATTTGGTTTACAAGGTCTCATTCTATCCAAATCCTTTGATTTCAAGTCTCGATATTTACATAGTTATCCATTTTTAGGACACGCTTGATTTCTAGGATCTTTGAGCTTTGGTTTTCTTTGCAAATTCCAAGTGAGTACATAGTCCCCTCTTTTACGTTTTATAAATGTTTTGGGGTGAAACATATTGTGCCTATAATTACTTTCGCGATTTCATGACATTATTTACATGCATTGACTACAAAGTACATACAGTACATGATTTCCGTTGCATTTTGCTATGTATGTCGACTGAGCATGCTAGCACATTGATTTCAAAAATACTTTTTTCTGCGTATGTTGACTTAGCATATGAGCACATTGATTTATATTGCATTTTGCTATGTAAGTTGACTGAGCATGCTAGCACATCGATTTCAAAGATACTTTTTGCGGCATATGTTGACTTAGCATATGAGCACATTGATTTACATTACATTTTGCTGTATGTTGACTGAACATAATGGTACAAGGTTTTCAAAGACATTTCTTGCTATGTATGTTGACTGAGCATAAAAGTACATGGTTTTCAATGACATTTTTGCTCACATTTTTATTTACATATTGGTGCGTTGAACTTGATATTGATACATTCATTAACATTGATGCCGACCGGTAGTATGTTATGGTACCATAGGTTTGACACCTATTCCCGCTTTCTAGTGTTGAAAGTATCCATTGGGGAATGACTGAATCCGATAAACATTTGATAAACCTTTGTCGGGTTTATCCGACAATCAACAAGGTTTGAATGTATTTGCAAACAATCTTAATATATGTTTTAACAATAAAAGCAATGGTTTATAAAACATATCTTTTGATTTAAACAAAACCTTGTTTATTCAAAAACATTATTTTATACATGACGATTTGTTTATACAAGACATTGGTTTACATGAAATTGGTTTACATGACAATGGTTTACATGATATCGGTTCACACACATTTTGTTTAGACAAGACATTGACTATACAATACATTTTCAACATACCTCGGCATATTTTACACATCGGCATTTTTTATCTGCATTACATATTTTGGTTATTGATTTAACCATACACTATTTCTTTTATATCATATGATTTTCACATGATTAAAGAAAAACATTTTGTATGGATTCATGGCTATTTTTGAACCATTTAAACATTTCTCTAAATATCTAAAGACATGATTCTAAACCTCAAAACCTATGTTACTCACAGGCATTTTTATGCTGACGTACCTATTTTCACATATGTTTCAGGTTTATCTGTGTGATGATTGTTGTTGCATGCTACACATAGGACAGACTCGGTCTTTAGTGACATTAAAATCTGAAAAACAAATTTGATTGTATTTCTTTTCTATTAATCCAAAATGATGTAATTCGATAAATTCAATAAAACAAAATTTGAAGAACCAGGTGTTGTGAAACAATTTTTAACGTGACTCCCCAAGTGTATCCACCGCGTGTTGTTTTACGCGATTTGGGGTGTTACAGATTGGTATTAGAGCACTGGTTATAGGAAATTAGGTTATTAGTAATACTTTGACCTAGTCTATAACCTTCCTAGGACCCTAACGCGAATTCTCTTACGTTTAGATTCTTAAAACTATATCATCACCTATCCTTAGGTGATTGCCTAAAACAAGAACACAACACCTTTTTGAAAGTTCCAATTTTTCTAAACATCATAAGAAATCATCTATCCTTAGATGATTTGTTTTTGGGCTTCATGCCTACAAAGTTTTCAAAAATCTCGTCAAAGTTTGGGTTTTATTAAAGTGAACACGTGCAATCTGGAGGGGTGAATGCCTGTACCCTGAGTTTTCTGTCTAAGGCCTAGAGTGTTCGTACAAATCCGCATTATCGGTATGTCAAAAACAAGCTTATTCGACCACAGGGACTATTTACGACAAACTATGGAAGTCTGCCGATTCTCGTAGTGTCGCACACTCTGGTACAAGGTTACAAGCTTAACATACCTTAAATAACCTTTACATAACTTAGAATTAAGTTTTGAAGGCTTCGGTAGGGCAAAAACATGCTTTTGCAACTTCAGGGGCTATTTTGCAAATTCCGTGAAACTATGCTATTACGCGTATCTCTTAATCCGGAAGACGTACGCACATCCAAAATTTTTTTTAATCATTAAAATATTGTATTTTCATGATTTGAATGCAAAAATATCGTTCGTTACGCTTTTATGGTCATGCACACGTTCGTTATGATGTTCGTCGTAATTAACCGAAAATCGCAACCGTACGACCAAATGAACTGACACCCGGAACATATTTCAACATATTTCAAGTTCCCTATGCTTTATCATCCTTATGAAGCTTGAAAATCAGGTTAACGGGTGTTAAAAGTGCCAAAACGCGTAAAAAACAAGTTCATGGGCCATTTCTGCCATTTTTGAAACTTCAGCCTCAGCAAGGGCCTTACGGATCGTAAGGCAAAACCCCATACGGTCTATAACGGGTGCCCAGCACATCAGAGAGGTGGCAGCAGCTGGTTAACTCCATGATTGACTCACCAAACGAACTTGCCACCCTTTTCTATGTTTCTAACAAGTGTAAGGGCACTAATCCACTTCAGTGATGATTCATGGACACTTGTCTTGATCATATAACTTCAAAATTAACTATAAATACCATGATCTTCTTCATTTTTAACTTTTGCAACTTTCATTCATGCTCTCATCTGCCATTCTCTGAAGTTGCAACCATCTTTGGAACTTCCTCTGTGATTCCTTGGTTATCCTAGGTGTTTGTAAGTGCTTTCATTCATGTTTTATTCAATTCTTTTAGTTTAATTGGGCTAAAAATCACACAATTTGACTTTCTGTTGACTTTCAGTTTTGATCATGAATTGGTCAAAATAAAGTCCAATTGAACTTTGCTTTATGATGGTGATCATGATGGTTATGGTCCTTAGTGATCATACCTACTGATTTCCATCTTTTCAAATCTTAGTGACGAGTCAAGGTTTTGGTCAATGATGCGAGAAATGTGCATTTTATGACGGAACTAATTAAGGGTGTCAAAATAGTTTTTTTTGTGCCAAAAATCTTTTACAACTTAGTTAGACATATCAAAACATGTCTAACTCGTCACTCATAGTATAGTGCTTGTCTAGGATCGTTTGTTGAACGGTTTTGACCACCGGTTTGACTTTCGAATCTGACCCGTTTGGTTGAACTATGAACCCAACCAAATACATATTTGTGGCCATAGTTGAATAGGGAATAACCCTCTGAGGTTATACCTTATGGTCATGTCATTTGGTTAGTGTTATGATAATTAGTTGTTATGATCTTCAATAATGACCAAAATGCCCTTTTTGCAAATAAATCAACTATAAACATATGTAACATAAATTTTGATATGTAATCTGATCAAATAACATTTCAAACATGCTTAAGAATTAAAGATTTATCATAACACATATCTAACCATCCGATTATGTAATTACGCAAGTGACGCGTTAAAATGGCTTAAACTACCTTAACGGGTCATAACGGGTCAAAAGCATTTAAAAACCCTTCCAACTCAGAATGTTAACTTTATTAAACTATTTCGTATGAGTTCCAATACTCATTTGGTTTATAAGGTCTCATTCTATCCAAATCCTCTGATTTCAAGTCTCGATATTTACATAGTTATCCATTTTTAAGACACGCTTGATTTCTCGGATCTTTGAGCTTTGGTTTTTTTTTATCCAAGATTACTTTGCAAATCCCAAGTGAGTACATAGTCCCCTCTTTTAGGTTTTATAAATGTTTTGGGGTGAAACATATTGTGCCTATAATTACTTTCGCGATTTCATGACATTATTTACATGCTTTGACTACATAGTACAATAGTACATGATTTCCATTGCATTTTGCAATATATGTTGACTGAGCATGCTAGCACATTGATTACAAAGATACTTTTTGCGGCATATGTTGACTTGCATATTAGCACATTGATTTACATTGCATTTTGCTATGTATGTTAACTGAGCATGCTAGCACATTGTTTTCAAAGATACTTTTTGCGGCATATGTTGACTTAGCATATGAGCACTTTGATTTGCATTACATTTTGCTATGTATGTTGACTGAGCATACAGATACATGATTTTTAAAGACATTTCTTGCTATGTATGTTGACTGAGCATAATAGTACATGGTTTTCATAGAGATTTTTGCTCACATTATTATTTACATATTGGTGCGTTGAACTTGATATTGATACAATCATTAACATTGATGCCGACCGGTAGTATGTTATGCTACCGTAGGTTTGACCGCCATTCCCACTTTCTAGTGTTGAAAGTATCCATTGGGGAATGACTGAGTCCGATAAACATTTGATAAACCTTTATCTTTATAAGGGTCTATCCAACAATCAACAAGGTTTGATGTATTTGCGAACAATCTTAATATATGTTTTAACAATAAAAGCAATGGTTTATAAAACATAACTTTTGATTTAAACAAAACCTTGTTTATTCAAAAACATTATTTTATACATGACGATTTGGTTTATACAAGACATTGGTTTACATGACAATGATTTACATGATATCGGTTCACACACATTTTTTTAGACAAGAAATTGATTATACAATACATTTTCTACATAACTCGGCATATTTTACACACGACATTTGTTTCTGCATTACATATTTTGGTTATTGATTTAACCATACACTATTTCTTTTATATCATATGATTTTCACATGATTAAAGAAACTAATTTTGTATGGATTCATGGCTATTTTGGAACCATTTAAACATTTCTCTAAATATCTAAAGCCATGATTCTAAACCTCAAAACCTATGTTACTCACAAGCATTTTTATGCTGACGTACCTATTTTAACATATGTTTCAGGTTTATCTGTGTGATGATTGTTGCTACATGTTACACATAGGACGGACTCGGGCTTTACTGACTTTAAAATCTGAAAGACAAAGTTGATTGTATTTCTTTTCTATTAATCCAAAATGATGTAATTCGATAAATTCAATAAAACAAAATTTGAAGAACCAGTTGTTGTGAAACAATTTGTAACGTGACTCCAAGTGTTTCCGCCGCGTGTTGTTTTACGCGATTTGGGGCGTTACACGACGTACACTCCGGAACAATGACATAAGCTAAACATACCCTAAATACCCTTTACATAACTTAGAAATAAGTTTTGAGGGTTTCGGTATGGCAAAATCAAGTTTATTCAAGCTTAGGGGCTATTTTGCAAATTCTGCGAAACTATGCTTATTCGCGTATATCGTTATCCGGAACATGTACGCACATCCAAATATTTTTGTAATCATTAAAATCTTGCATTTTAGTGATTGGAATGCAAAAGTATCATTCGTTGCGCATTTACGGTCATTTGCGCGTTCGTTACGATTTTCGTCGTAATTAATCGAAAACCGCAACCGTACGGCCGAACGAACTGATAACCGGGAAATTTTTGGACATATTTCAAGTTCCCTATGTTTTAACGTCCTTATAAAGCTTAAAAATGTGGTTAACGGGCGTTAGAAGTGCCAAAACGCGACAAAACGAGTTTAGGGGCCTGTTCTGCCATTTTCGAAAGTTTGGATGCCCAGCCCCCACCGTAAGATACGCTCCCACCGTAGCCTACGGTGGTACCTGGGGACAGCAAGTTGTTTTCATGGCAACCAGCTGTTTTTCTTTGCCTGGAGCCCAAGAATTCGTGATTTTTCCACCAATTCACCTGCATTGAACATGTGTAAGGACACTAAGCATGTCATAACACCTCATGGGACAGTTGACTTGATTTGGTGAGTCCTTGATCACTACAAACAGCCAAGATCATCACCATTTCAATTTGTTCATTTCCATCTTTTTTCTCTCTAAACTCTAAGTGGAGTTTCTACCTATTTAGGAGGCCTCCCATCTGAGTTTTCCAGTAATCTTGGCTTCCTTGAGCACAAGTAAGTGTTCTATCCTTGCCTTGTTATTTATTTTAGCTTCTTATGAGCTAAAAGTCAAACCATTGACTTTCTGTTTGACTTTTGGTTCTGACCATAATTGGTAAAAGCAATGTTCAATTGAACTTTGCAACGTGATGATAATTACGAAGGTTATAATCCCTTGCGATTATACCTAATGATTACCACATTTACTAGTCAAAGTGACGAGTCAAAGTTTCGGTCAAAATGCGGATTATGTACTTTTTGCGACAGAACTATTTTCGGGTATGAAAACACCAAGTTTTGATACCAAAACATTTTTATAACTTAGTTAGACATGTTTTGACATGTCTAAGTCGCCACTTTTAGTTTCGTGCTTATTTAGGGTCGTAAGTCGAGCGGTCCTGACCACTGCTTTGACTTTCAAATCCGACCTGTCTGGTCGATCTTAGGATCCGGCTAAACACATATTTGTTACCATAGTTATATAGGGAATAACCCTCTGAGGTTATACCTTATGGTCACGTCGTTTTGTTAATGTTATGTTAAGTCACTTATTATGCCTTCAATAATGACCAAAACGCCCTTTTTGCGCATAAATCGAATTTTAAGCATATGTGACCAATGTTTTTACATATAAACTGATGTTGCAACTATATTAAACATTTTTGGCAAATGAGACTTATCATAACACATATCTAACCATCCGAACACGTATTTACGTAAATGATCCGTTAAAGTAGCGTAAACTACCTTAACGAGTCTAACGGGTCAAAAGCACTTAGGAATCCTTTTCAAATCAGAATGTAAACTTTGTTAAACCTTTTCATATGAGTACCAACCCTCATTTGGTTACAAGACCATATTCTATCCCATCCACCGATTAATGTCCCGATACTTACATAGTTATCCGACTTTAGGACATATTTGATTTCTCGGACTTTTGAGCTTGTTTGATCTTTTATTCAAGGTTACTTTGCAATCCCAAGTGAGTACATAGGAACGTGCGTATGGATAGCTTGAGTAGTGGACTGTAGTAGAATAAGAGCTGTAGTAGCTCATAGTATCGTACATGAACTTCGAGTTTGTAATATGATACATGATGTATGTTGTAACCGAGGTTCCCTCTTTATGTTATATCATGTTTTTTAAATTATGGGGAATTACCATGAGTCTGCCGCACCCTGCAATTTGTCTTCCGCTGCCAGTTGGGGTGTGACATGTCCATTCCTACATGAGCATGCATCAGTATCGTCAAGCATTGTTCCCTGAAACATATGTGAAAACAAGTCAACATAAAAGAATGCCGGCGAGTACATAGGTTTTGTTAGTGAGTCACCTCGTCGGGCTACTCGAGGCATTGAATGAATACTTGTATCAAATGTGTTTGATATTGCAATATAGTTAACTGTCACACCCTCAATTTCCACTTGCGGAGTTTTACCGCGAGGCGTGTGAACAAACCAGAATCTGAATCACTAGTACGTCGAACGACTCTACATGATTTGATTATACGTTTTTCAAAATCGTTCATTGTAGATTTTATATCAATTACCAATATTTAGCAGAGCGTTAGTTTTAAGGTTTGAGCGGAAGCATAAATAAGTAATGATGCGGGCGCCAACACAAACGCCAAAACAACTTGAAAAATCCCAAAACATTATTAATAAATAAGACTCTATAATGATGTCTTGTTCAATGCGTGTGCGTGCACCTAAAGCTCCTAGCGTCCTGAGAAACATGTAAAGAAACAAGTGTCAACATTTAAAGATGAGTGAGTTCACAGGTTTTCATAAATTCGTTTGTTCGGTTTTAGTTTGTTACTCCGTTATCCCCAACCCGGGATAACTAATCAGTTCCATTATTCCAATCCCGGAATAATATGTTGTTGCTTCCAATATTCCCAAACCGGAATATTAAGTTGTTGTTTCCATTATCCCCAACCCGGGATAATAAGTTGATGTTTCCAATATTCCAAACCCGGAATATTAAGTTGTTCCGTAATTAAGTTCAATATTAATGTATATAGGTAGCTAGCCTAAAGTCATGTCACTAAGTGTTCGCGATCGAAGCTGACTGTGTGCCTCCGTTTTGCCAGGCCTATCACATGACCATGGCGGTGTTAGGCCAATCATACATCCGTTGACCATACCCGGTCGGCTAGCGCGACTAGCTCGGATGGGGCTCGTCAGACCCAGTAGTACTACTTATAATTCCCCCGCTATTTAACCCAAATACTAACGATCCGAGGAGATTGTCGAGGACTTAAGTGATAAAGCTGCATAGTGACCATAACATTACATTAACATTAACTTAGTTACCGTATAGTTATGTGACGTTAAATTCGTATAACGTAAAGAGTTTGAGTTTGAGAGTGTATACATGTTTCTCCCCCTGTTGTTTACAAACCGGATAAAGTTAGGGGCCGTGAACTCACCTTTATTTGCTCGGTTAGTGTGGCAAAGATGTTATAAGAGATGGGACCGCTAGTTGCGTCCTAATCAAACCAATTAATTCCACGTCAGTGTGTAATCACACCAATACAAATTCCACACGCAATTGACTCACAAGGTGATACAAACAACCAACATATCTAACACTCAAACATGCATGCAAGTATTCTCATATAATCATAGTAATCAAACAACTTATCATGAACACATTCCAAATCCATGCAACACTTTAATGCATAAAATTACAAGTTAACAACTTTCTGCTTAACACTCAATTATTCAGCTGTTTTCTAGGATTTTTATAAAATAGTTCCAGCATTCTAAAAATTCCAATATTTTTACAGTAGGTGACATCTATACCATAGAAATTTATATAATTTTTCCAAGTCCTAAATCTTTACCCAGTAACCATAAATATTAATTCATTAAGCTGCAGTCAGATTTACCGCTTTCTGACTGCAGTCCATGGAAGAATTTATTTAAAAATCACTGATCGTCCGATTAACAAAATTCCAATTGGAGTTGCCCGGAAATTTCTATACCTAGTTGCTGTACAAAAATCATGACTCAACTCCCTACTGATTTTAAAATCTAGCTTGATAAACAACTAGCAAAATTCCAGAATTTTAACAGCTTTAGCTACTGAACTTGTTTAGCCATTTAAAAATATCAAACGACTTCAGAAAATTATGAATCCAGCACCATTGGATTCCTTATTCAAATCTCTACGTTCTAGACATCAGAAAATCCGTTTTTCGACAACTAACGACCAAGTTACAGCCTGATGAAGTCGGCTGTGACTATGACTCAGCATCCTGTTTCAGCATTATTGTTATTACAACTTATCTACACCGTTCCTATTGATCGACCTAAGCGAGCAAAAACCGATTTTTGATCCTAGTTTACTACTAACGACTTATCCATGCAAGCCCTACTCAATAACTATAATCTTTATAAACAAATCACAGTTGTAAGCTATTGATTCCGAAAACAGTCATGTATACCCACACAATCAATTCAGCCGATTACTTGCAAGCACATATAATCCGAAGGCAACTAATCAATTAATCATATGTCCGAGACAACAATTCATTCAAGCATATGTCCGAGACAATGAATCATTCAACCATATGTCCGAAACAACTAGACATTCAAACATGCATATTTATCCGAAACAACTAGACATTCAAGACACGTATATCCGACTATGATCCAGTAACATATGATAAATTCTAGACTTTTAATGATAAGGAAATCGAACCGTAAGTATGTTAAGGAAACCCGGGTGATCCTGGATAGTTGCGACCGAGACTGGAGATGTCGATGATTGCTGCTGCGACCGAAAGAAAAGAACAGAAAAACTGTTGCTTGCTGCGACCGGGATGATGATGAGGGTAAGGCAGTTTGTTTGCGACTGAAAAGATGAACAAAAGAGCTGATCTCGATCGGTTAGGAGGAGGAAAGGGAGCTGCCGACGGCAGTTTTGGTCTAGGGTTTTGTGTATTCTGAATTGAGCATGCATTGTTGATATATATAGGCAAGGAGAGAGATGAGGGTTGCGGTTTTTAGATAAACACTCGTGGCCGAGGGACTTGGGTTGGCTTGGTTTGGGTTTGGGTCTTGCGGCCGAGAGATTAAGGTTACGGTTGGGTTTGTGTATTGTGGCCGAATAGTTAGAGTGCCGAGAGACTAGGGTGAGTTAATTTGATTTGGGTTTTGATCTTGTGGTTTCGAGTTTGATCTTGCGGCCAAGTATTGGAATGAGTTTTAAGTTTAGGTTTGATCTTTGATTCTTGTTCTCTTTTGGCCGAAGACTTGGGTTCCAAGTTTCCTAGTTTCACAAGGGGTTCGGTTTGTGTGCATATTTACAATAATTACTTAATAACTAAACAATCACATAACACTCATCACGCATTCATTCACGTTTAATACTTAGCACGCATATTATTCGACAAGTGTCACGTATAATTTATCCGAAAAACCCGGGATATCACATTATCCCCATGTTGAAAGAATTTTCGTCCCGAAAATTGAGTAAACTCGGTTTAGCATGTAACGTACATGTTCAGAGTGCCACGCACAAAGAGTTAGTTCGTTTATAATGGTACGCAACGTTACAAGAAATTCCCAAGTGTCATACACAAAGAATTTCCAAGTGTCATGCACAAGAATTTAGTCAATAATAGTACACGAAAGTATAAGAAGTTTCCAGGTTGTAACATCATCCCCTTGTTGAAAGAATTTTCGTCCCGAAAATTTAGTTACTGGTATCGTTAGTTTGCTACTCAGTTGCAAAGAGGTGTGGGTATCTGCTTTTCATTTGGTCCTCTCTTTCCCACGTGAACTCCGGTCCACGCTTAGAGTCCCAACGAACTTTAACGATCGGAATCTTGCTGTGCCTCCGAGTCTTGATCTCACGATCCATGATCTCGATAAGCTTTTCCACGAAGTGTAGTTGTTCATCCACTTGGATCTCATCCAATGGAATAACTAAAGTTTCATCTGATAGACACTTCTTCAGATTTGACACGTGAAATACGTTGTGAACTCCACTGAGTTCGGCAGGAAGGTCTAATTGGTATGCTACGGGTCCAATTCGTTTCAAGATTTCAAACGGGCCTACGTACCGTGGGTTAAGTTTGCCCCGTTTTCCAAAGCGGATTACACCCTTCCAGGGTGACACCTTTAGTAGGACGCGATCGCCTACTTGGAATTCGAGCGGTTTGCGTCGTTGATCAGCGTAGCTTTTCTGTCAATCTCGTGCTGCCGCCATGCGGTTTCTGATTTGTACGATCTTTTCAGTGGCTTCAAGTATTAACTCAGGGCCTGTGAGTTGACTGTCACCGACTTCTGCCCAGCAGACCGGTGATCTACATTTACGACCGTATAATGCTTCAAACGGTGCTGCCGAAATACTCGTGTGATAGCTGTTATTATATGAGAATTCTACTAGAGGCAGGTGAATTTCCCAATTATTTCCGAAGTCTACTACGCATGCCCTAAGCATGTCTTCCAAGGTCTGTATGGTCCTTTCGCTTTGACCATCAGTCTGAGGGTGATAAGCTGTGCTCATATCCAAGCGTGTTCCCAACGCTTTCTGGAGTGACTGCCAGAAGTTTGACGTGAAACGAGCATCTCTATCTGAGATGATGGACGTTGGCACTCCGTGCCGAGAAACTACTTCCTTAATGTAGATGCGAGTCAACTTCTCCATCTTATCTGTTTCTTTAATAGCTAGGAAGTGTGCGGACTTAGTTAAACGATCCACAATCACCCAGATGGTATCGCAACCACCCAAGGTTCGCGGAAGTTTAGTGATGAAATCCATTGAGATCTGATCCCACTTCCACACTGGGATCTCAGGTTGTTGGAGTAGCCCTGATGGCTTTTGATACTCCACCTTGACTTTTGCACAAGTCAAACATCTACTCACGTAGGTGGCTATATCGGCTTTCATGTTGGGCCACCAATACGCAACTTTAAGGTCTTGATACATCTTATCCGAACCCGGATGGATAGAGTATCGAGATTTGTGAGCTTCATCCATGACTAGCTCTCTGAGGTTCCCGTAGAGAGGTACCCATATGCGATTCATGAAATACCGGGCTCCATTGGGCTTTACTTCCCAATCGCGTTCCATTTTTCCCACTGATTCGGCTTTGATGTTTTCCTCCTTAACTGCTTCTAACTGGGCGTCGCGTATTTGATCGGGTAGCCCCGAATGAATAGTGAGTTGTAGTGCTCGTACGCGACGAGGTTTCAAGTGTTCCTTCCTGCTGAGGGCATCAGCTACCACGTTAGCTTTACCCGGGTGATACCGAATGGCACACTCATAATCGTTAAAGAGTTTGACCCAGCGACGCTGTCGCATGTTCAACTCCTTCTGATCAAAGATGTGCTGGAGGCTTTTGTGGTCAGTGAAGATTGTGCACTTCGTTCCATAAAGGTAGTGTCTCCAAATCTTAAGTGCAAACACTACTGCTCCCAATTCTAGGTCATGCGTCGTGTAGTTCTTCTCGTAAACTTTCAGCTGTCGTGACGCATACGCGATGACCTTATCACGTTGCATGAGTACGCATCCCAATCCCTGAATGGAAGCATCACAATACACTACAAAGTCATCTGTCCCTTCCGGCAAGGACAGAATGGGTGCACTGCAAAGTTTCTGCTTCAGCAGTTGAAATGCTGCTTCTTGCTTGTCACCCCAATTATACTTGATACCTTTTTGGGTGAGGGTAGTAAGCGGTTGTGCAATCTTTGAAAACCCCTCGATGAAGCGTCTGTAGTAACCAGCCAATCCTAAGAATTGGCGGATTTCCGTCGGTGTCTTAGGTGCTTCCCAGTTTTTGATGGCTTCAATCTTGGCAGGGTCTACGTGGATACCCTTTTCATTCACGACGTGCCCGAGAAACTGAACTTCCCGGATCCAGAAATCACACTTCGAGAGCTTGGCATATAGCTTTTCCTGTTGAAGTAATCCTAGCAGTAATCGTAGATGCTCAGCATGCTCTTCTTCACTTTTGGAGTAGATGAGTATGTTATCGATGAACACAATGACAAATTTGTCGAGGTATGGTTTACACACGCGGTTCATGAGATCCATGAACACCGCAGGTGCGTTAGTGAGACCGAATGGCATGACCAAGAACTCGTAATGGCCATACCGAGTGCGAAATGCCGTCTTAGCGATATCCTCCTCCCTGACGCGTAGCTGGTGGTAACCAGACCGTAAATCAATCTTGGAGTAGTAGCTTGACCCTTGAAGTTGGTCGAATAGATCGTCGATGCGAGGTAACGGGTATCGGTTCTTGACTGTAACCTTGTTGAGTTCCCTATAGTCGATGCACATGCGGAAAGTCCCGTCCTTCTTCTTGACAAACAGGACTGGAGCTCCCCATGGCGAAACGCTTGGTCGGACAAATCCTTTTTCCAACAGCTCTTGAAGTTGGGTCGACAGCTCCTGTAGCTCGGCTGGAGCTAGGCGGTATGGAGCCTTGGCGATAGGAGTTGCATTGCTTGCCAATTCGATTTCAAACTCCAATTGTCGATGTGGTGGAAGACCAGGTAGTTCTTCTGGGAATACATCGGAAAAATCACGGACGACAGGGATGTCTTCTATACGTTTCTCGTCCTTAGGCTGTTCGGTAATTAATGCGAGTAAAGCGAAAGTGTTCTTTTTCCGAAGATACTTCTGCGCTTGCATAAATGAGATAATGTTGGTGACGGCGCTTGCCTTGTCGCCTTGTACCGTCAGGATTTCGTCGTTCGTGAGTGGAATACGGATAGACTTTTCGAAGCAGAGAACTTCAGCCCGGACGTCGGATAGCCAGTCCATTCCGACTACCACGTCAAAACTACCCAGGGTAGTGGTCATCAGATCAATGGTAAAAGTGTGGCCCGCGAGTTTGAGTTGATAGCCGGATACGATTTGGGTCACATCTACCGATTTACCATTGGCTAATTCTATCACATAAGGGGTCTCTAATGGTTTAAGCGTGAGATTTAGGTTCTTCCTAAAAGACTCAGATATAAAGCTCCTATCTGCACCCGTATCAAAAAGCACAGAAGCAAAATGTTCATTAAGGGGAAACTTACCGGTGACCACGTTCGTGTCGTTTCTGGCCTCTCCGCGGCCCAATGTAAATGCGCGACCTTTGGCACCTCCTGTGCCACCGTCCCCATTATTGTTGTTGTTATTATTGTTGTGGTTGTTGTGGTTGTGGTTGTTACCACCATTATTGTTGTTGTTGCGCAACTGTGGGCAGTCTTTTCTGAAATGAGCGGTGCTACCACATTGATAGCATCCCCGGTTTATACCCTGCTGCTGACCCTGAGGCTGATTCTGATTTTGTCGGGACATGATTTCCCCATGACAATCCTTTGCCGCATGTCCCATCTTGCCACATCTTTGGCAGCGACTTCCGGCACAAGGGCCGTTATGGTGAAGATTGCAGCGGTTGCACTGCGGCTTTCGACCTACATAGCCGCCTGCATTCTGGTTGTTCTTGTTGTGGTAGTTGTTGTTGTAGTTGCTGTTGTTGTTGGAACGATTTTGATGACCCCGGTGGCTGTGGTAGTGATTGAACCGTTTCTGGTTCCCTTGCTGTGGATGAGGTGACGAAGACTGTCGAATGGTGGAGTCTTCAAACTTTCTTTTGTTATCTGAGGCAACTTCAGTGGTACCCCGTGCTGGCAGTTTCTTCTGTTCCACCGCTTTATCGGTGAGTTTGTGAGCCAATCGGATTGCTTGATGTTCTGTTACAGGGTTACTAGCCATTACCATACCCTGAATTTCCGGAACCAGACCCCCGAGATAGAACTCGAGTCTTTTCTCCACCGTGTTGGCCAATTCGGGACACAGAAATACCAAATCATGATGTTTTGCGGTGTAAGCTTCAATTTCCGATCCCACCATCTTGTGGTTCCACAAAGCTTGCTCTAACTGTTGCACTCTGTCTCGTGGACAGTACTCCTCTTTAATCAGGGCCTTGAACTCAGTCCATGCCATTGCATTTGCAGCTAACAGTCCACGTGTTTGGACTTGGGCATTCCACCATGTCAGTGCCCCATCTTCCAGTGTTGAGGCTGCGTATTTTACTTTGTTGGCCTCGAGGCAGTTGCACATTTCAAAAACGGATTCCGACTTTTCGATCCAGCGGACCAGTCCAATGGGTCCTTCCGCCCCCGAGAATTTGCTAGGCTTTGCGTCAAGGAACATCTTATAGGGATTAAAGCCCCCTCCTGCTGACAGATAACAGGAAGTCAGCAAGGAATTTTACTAGCCTCATTATTAGATTTTCACGCGAAAATTTAATAATGGTTACCTGCCGGCTGGTTCTGAACACCCGCTAATGCTGCGTTCACATGCTCCTGAATCATGGCAGTTAGCTCTTCGGGCGTCAAGTTAAGGTTTCCACGTCTTCCAGTCGCCATTTAGATCTTCGAAACACAACACAAACACACCCCGATAAGTCTATATGTCCAATATAGTTATCCTACTTCGTACTTTAATAATTATTAAATTATGTCAACTCAATATGTTAAATAGTCAAAAGAAATACTTGATTAATTGAAATTTCAACGTCTTACAAAAGTGCAAATCAAACATACGAATTCACTATAAAGTCTCAAGTTTAAATACAAGTGGGAAAATAATAAACTGAAGGAAAACAAATAATATAAACGAGACGTGTCAGTCGTCTACATCTCCATCCCCCAAGTTACTGTCGTTGCCGTCATCCTGTACGGCATTTCCAGCTTCCCCAGCTGGGTCCTCCTCCGGATCCTCTTCAGGATCCTCCTCTGGATCCTCCTCAGGCACTGGAGGGGCAGGTGCTGGTTCAGGTGCTTGATTTTGCAGTTCCTGAATGTTCCAACTGTTTTCCAGGACTCTGTCCTCCAGCCAGTCGGCTCTTATCTGCTCAGCACGCAGATCTCTGGCTATGGTGTTACGAGCTATCTTGCTCGTACGATGCTCTTCCTCGAGCTAGTCGGTCTTTCCTGTAAGGTGTCGGATCATCCATCCTTGTGCTAAGATGGTTTCCTGTATTCTTTCTAACTGTTTTTGTTGTGTATGCACTAGGATTCTAAGCATGTCGATTCCTATTTCTACAGGATTGACCGGTTCAACCGGTACAGCACTAGTTGGGCGTAACGACGACTCCTCCCCCAGAGCGAGCCTCTTCCTCGCCGCTGAGCGTGTCTCTACGCCATAAGGTAGTATGGGTTCCCCCATTGGTGCCTTTCCTGGTGCTCTTGGTGGCGTAAGTCTGTCGGACGATGATGACGATGAGGATGATGACATTGCCTGTTAGGTCGTGTAGTTAGTTATGAGTTGTTTTCATTCCTTATCATGAAGGCATAATCTACCAAACACAGTTGTGGTATATTACATAACAAGATATAATAATTCGGTGCCAAACTAAGTCTAGTGTCGTGATATCAGCTATAGTTTAGGTCTACTTCTAATGCAAACCTGGTTCTCTATAGCTAGTGGCTCTGATACCAATCTGTCACACCCTCAATTTCCACTTGCGGAGTTTTACCGCGAGGCGTGTGAACAAACCAGAATCTGAATCACTAGTACGTCGAACGACTCTACATGATTTGATTATACGTTTTGCAAAATCGTTCATTGTAGATTTTATATCAATTACCAATATTTAGCAGAGCATTAGTTTTAAGGTTTGAGCGGAAGCATAAATAAGTAATGATGCGGGCGCCAACACAAACGCCAAAACAACTTGAAAAATCCCAAAACATTATTAATAAATAAGACTCTATAATGATGTCTTGTTCAATGCGTGTGCGTGCACCTAAAGCTCCTAGCGTCCTGAGAAACATGTAAAGAAACAAGTGTCAACATTTAAAGATGAGTGAGTTCACAGGTTTTCATAAATTCGTTTGTTCGGTTTTAGTTTGTTACTCCGTTATCCCCAACCCGGGATAACTAATCAGTTCCATTATTCCAATCCCGGAATAATATGTTGTTGCTTCCAATATTCCCAAACCGGAATATTAAGTTGTTGTTTCCATTATCCCCAACCTGGGATAATAAGTTGATGTTTCCAATATTCCAAACCCGGAATATTAAGTTGTTCCGTAATTAAGTTCAATATTAATGTATATAGGTAGCTAGCCTAAAGTCATGTCACTAAGTGTTCGCGATCGAAGCTGACTGTGTGCCTCCGTTTTGCCAGGCCTATCACATGACCATGGCGGTGTTAGGCCAATCATATATCCGTTGACCATACCCGGTCGGCTAGCGCGACTAGCTCGGATGGGGCTCGTCAGACCCAGTAGTACTACTTATAATTCCCCCGCTATTTAACCCAAATACTAACGATCCGAGGAGATTGTCGAGGACTTAAGTGATAAAGCTGCATAGTGACCATAACATTACATTAACATTAACTTAGTTACCGTATAGTTATGTGACGTTAAATTCGTATAACGTAAAGAGTTTGAGTTTGAGAGTGTATACATGTTTCTCCCCCTGTTGTTTACAAACCGGATAAAGTTAGGGGCCGTGAACTCACCTTTATTTACTCGGTTAGTGTGGCAAAGATGTTATAAGAGATGGGACCGCTAGTTGCGTCCTAATCAAACCAATTAATTCCACGTCAGTGTGTAATCACACCAATACAAATTCCACACGCAATTGACTCACAAGGTGATACACACAACCAACATATCTAACACTCAAACATGCATGCAAGTATTCTCATATAATCATAGTAATCAAACAACTTATCATGAACACATTCCAAATCCATGCAACACTTTAATGCATAAAATCACAAGTTAACAACTTTCTGCTTAACACTCAATTATTCAGCTGTTTTCTATGATTTTTATAAAATAGTTCCAGCATTCTAAAAATTCCAATATTTTTACAGTAGGTGACATCTATACCATAGAAATTTATATAATTTTTCCAAGTCCTAAATCTTTACCCAGTAACCATAAATATTAATTCATTAAGCTGCAGTCAGATTTACCGCTTTCTGACTGCAGTCCACGGAAGAATTTATTTAAAAATCAATGATCGTCCGATTAACAAAATTCCAATTGGAGTTGCCCGGAAATTTCTATACCTAGTTGCTGTACAAAAATCATGACTCAACTCCCTACTGATTTTAAAATCTAGCTTGATAAACAACTAGCAAAATTCCAGAATTTTAACAGCTTTAGCTACTGAACTTGTTTAGCCCTTTAAAAATATCAAACGACTTCAGAAAATTATGAATCCAGCACCATTGGATTCCTTATTCAAATCTCTACGTTCTAGACATCAGAAAATCCGTTTTTCGACAACTAACGACCAAGTTACAGCCTGATGAAGTCGGCTGTGACTATGACTCAGCATCCTGTTTCAGCATTATTGTTATTACAACTTATCTACACCGTTCCTATTGATCGACCTAAGCGAGCAAAAACCGATTTTTGATCCTAGTTTACTACTAACGACTTATCCATGCAAGCCCTACTCAATAACTATAATCTTTATAAACAAATCACAGTTGTAAACTATTGATTCCGAAAACAGTCATGTATACCCACACAATCAATTCAGCCGATTACTTGCAAGCACATATAATCCGAAGGCAACTAATCAATTAATCATATGTCCGAGACAACAATTCATTCAAGCATATGTCCGAGACAATGAATCATTCAACCATATGTCCGAAACAACTAGACATTCAAACATGATATTTATCCGAAACAACTAGACATTCAAGACACGTATATCCGACTATGATCCAGTAACATATGATAAATTCTAGACTTTTAATGATAAGGAAATCGAACCGTAAGTATGTTAAGGAACCGGTGATCCTGGATAGTTGCGACCGAGACTGAAGATGTCGATGATTGCTGCTGCGACCGAAAGAAAAGAACAGAAAAACTGTTGCTTGCTGCGACCGGGATGATGATGAGGGTAAGGCAGTTTGTTTGCGACTGAAAAGATGAACAAAAGAGCTGATCTCGATCGGTTAGGAGGAGGAAAGGGAGCTGCCGACGGCAGTTTTGGTCTAGGGTTTTGTGTATTCTGAATTGAGCATGCATTGTTGATATATATAGGCAAGGAGAGAGATGAGGGTTGCGGTTTTTAGATAAACACTCGTAGCCGAGGGACTTGGGTTGGCTTGGTTTGGGTTTGGGTCTTGCGGCCGAGAGATTAAGGTTACGGTTGGGTTTGTGTATTGTGGCCGAATAGTTAGAGTGCCGAGAGACTAGGGTGAGTTAATTTGATTTGGGTTTTGATCTTGTGGTTTCGAGTTTGATCTTGCGGCCAAGTATTGGAATGAGTTTTAAGTTTAGGTTTGATCTTTGATTCTTGTTCTCTTTTGGCCGAAGACTTGGGTTCCAAGTTTCCTAGTTTCACAAGGGGTTCGGTTTGTGTGCATATTTACAATAATTACTTAATAACTAAACAATCACATAACACTCATCAGGTATTCATTCACGTTTAATACTTAGCACGCATATTATTCGACAAGTGTCACGTATAATTTATCCGAAAAACCCGGGATATCACATTAACCAACCACAACTAGTTGGTTAAAGTTTGTGAAAAGTCTCGTAATCATGAATCTTGACTAAAATGTTTCTTTTGTATAACCAAGTGATAATTTGATTTAAAAGAAAACTTCATATGGTTTATATCTTTAATTGAAAATCGTTGCGTGTCATTGTTTGAAAACATGTTCCAAGAAATTTAGATAAGGCCACGGTGGTAATACGATGAAAGCACTTATATATAGGAAGTACCAGCGGCGTATCCACCATGCTTTTATCACAATACACCCGTCACGTTATCTAAATTACTTATCATAAACCGATCATCCAAATCGTCATTGTTATAAACCAAATCGTCATTTTCATAAACAAATCGTCATTGTCATAAATAAATAGTCATTGCCATAAACCAATCGTCATTGTCATAAATAATTCGTCCTTGTTTTAATTGTGAAAACTTGTGGTCGTTTCGTTGAATACATTAAAACCTTTTTTGACTCGTCTATACCACCAAAGGGTATCTTTAAATTGCAATAACAAACCACCAAAGGGTTTGTTGAAATAAACCGTTTCGGTCGTTCCCCAAACTTCCCCACAAACCCCGGGAACCTTGGTAACGGGATTGTCAGTCCTATGCTACCATAACTTACTACTGGTCGGCTTGGCCATAGTTAATGAATGTTATTCTTGTCCTGAATACAACGCACTAACAAATTCGTTCACATTTTTGAAATCGTCTGTTTAAATAAACCAAAGCATTTGTAACTTGAAAACTTGAAAAGAATTTAGCACATATGAATCACCCCAAAATATTTTCAAAATGTAAAAAGAGGGAGCTATGTACTAACTTGGGATTGCTATTGTAACCTTGAACCAAAGATCAAGCAAGCTCAAAAGTCCGAGAAAGTAAGCGTGTCCTTAATTCGGATAATTGTGTAAACATAGGGACTTTATCGAAAGATCGGATAGAACGAGATCATGTAAACCAAATGAGTGATGGAACTCATATGAAATGGTTTAACAAAGTCTACATTCTGATTTGAAAAGGTTCCTAAGTGCTTTTGACCCGTTAAGGTAGTTTAAGCCACTTTAACGCGTCATTTGCGTAACAGCGTGGTCAGATGGTTAGATATGTGTTATGATAAGTCCTATATGCCAAAACATGTTTGATTATGTTATAACATCAGTGTATAAGTCTAAATTTATGTTACATATGCTTATAGTTGATTTAATTGCAAAAAAAGGTATTTTGGTCATTATTAAAGATCATAACAACTAATTATCATAACACTAACCAAATGATATGACCATAAGGTATAACCTCAGAGGGTTATTCCCTATTCAACTATGGTCACAAATATGAATTTGGTTGGGTTCAAAGATCAACCAAACGGGTGGGATTCGAAAGTCAAAGCGGTGGTCAAAACCGCTCCACAAACGATCCTAAACAAGCACTAAACTAAAAGTGACGAGTTAGACATGTTTTGACATGCCTAATTAAGTTATGAAAGTGTTTTGGTACCCCGAAAATAGTTCCGTAGTATAGTGCGCATTTATTGCATCATTGACCAAAACTCGCCACAATGACTAGTAAACGTAAGTAATCAGTAGGCATGATCACTAAGGACCATAACCATCATGATCACGATCACGTTGAAAAGTTCAATTGAACTTTGTTTTGACAAATTCATGGTTAGAATTGAAAGTCACACAGAAAGTCAAACTCTTTGATTTTTAGTTCGAATGCACAAAAAGAATTGAACAAGATCTGAAAGAAACATTTACATACACTCTAGGAGAGCCTTAGAACTCAGAAAATGATCTCCAAATGATTGCTTCTTCAGATGAGAGCAAGGATGATGGTTACAAAAAGTTCAACTGGCTAGAACCCAATGCTATTTGTAGTGGATTTGGAGTTATAAGATCAAAACATGTGTCCATGAGTCATCAATGAGTTGGATTAGTGTCATAACACATGTTAGATGCAGGAGAATGGGTGGCAAATTCGTTTGCTTAATCAACAAGAGGGTTAACCAGCTGCTGCCAACAAAACTAATGTGTTGGAGCACCCTTACGGACTGTATGGTCCATAAGTAGGGTGCTGGGCACAAGTTTCAGAAAATGGCAGAACAGGCCCCTACGCACGTTTCGTCGCGTTTTGGCACTTCTAACACCCGTTAACCAATTTTTAAGCTCTAGAAGGACGTTGAAGCATAGGGAAGTTGAAATGTGCTAAAAAATGTCCCGGATGGCGGTTCGTTTGCTCGTACTGTTGAGGATTTTGGTTAATTACGATGAAAATCGTACGATCGCGTGCATGACCGTAAATGCGTAACGAATGATATTTTTGCATTCCAATCATTTAAATACAAGAATTTAATGATTAAATTTTTTTTTGGATGTGTGTACATGTCCCGGATTAAGAAGTACGCGTAACGACATAGTTTCGCTGAATTTGCAAAATAGCCCCTGAAGTTGTTGCATAAGCAGGTTTTTGCCATACCGAAGCCCTCGAAACTTATTTCTAAGCTATTTTACGGGTATTTAGGTTATGTTTAGCTTATGACCTTGTTCTAGAGTGTGCATCGCTACAAGAATCGGCAGACTTTCGTAGTTTGTCTTAAATAGTCCATGTGATCGAAAAGGCTTGTTTTTGACATACCAAACCCTTCAAAACTTATTTCTAAGTTATGAAAAGGATATTAAAGTATGTTAAGATTGTATCATCATTCCGGAGTGTACGTCACGTTAAACTGATTACGTTTATGTAACAGTTTGCGATTTCATTTCCAGAAGTCGTTCGAGAGTTTGTTATCGTGAAAAAATCGAATATGTGCAATTGTCATGATAAAAATACAAAACTCATAATTAAAACACCTAATTTCTTTAATTGGTAACTTGTTTTGGAATTAAAACACCACAGTCTCGCCTAGTTTAGGAAATTTCGTCCCGAAATTTAATTCGAGGAAACTTGTGGAAGAGATGTGGGTATTTAACTTTCATTTGATCCTCTCGCTCCCAAGTAAACTCTGGGCCACGTTTGGATTCCCTGCGAACTTTAACAATCGGAATTCATCTTCGTTTAAGTTTCTTTACTTCACAATCCAAAATCTCCACGGGTTTCTCGACAAAGTGCATAGTATCAACAACATGTATTTCTTCGAGAGGGATATGAAGATTTGCTTCTGCTAACATTCTTTAGATTGGACACGTGGAATGTTGGTGAACGTTCCCAAGTTTAGGAGGTAGCTCAAGTCGGTAGGCTACCTTTTCGATTCTTTCGACTATCTTGAATGGTCAAATGTATGGTGGTGCAAGTTTTACTTTCTTCCCAAATCTGACCACTCCTTTCCAAGGGGATACCTTGAGTAGGACGTGATCACCAATTTGGAATTCCAAGGGCTTGCGTCGCTTCTCCGCATGCTGTCAAAACGTTATCGCGTATTTTCTTGACATTGTCTGTTGTGTCATGAATAACTTCAGGCCTAGTAAACTGAGACTCTCCAACTTCATTCCAATAGACAGGTGAACGGAATTTTCGATCGTATAAAGCTCGAAAAGCGCCATGTTGATGCTGGCGTGATAACTATTGTTGTAAGAGAATTCTATCAACGGTAGATGTGAATCACAACTACCACCAAAGTCGATCACACAGGCTCTAAGCATATCCTCCAGTGATTGTATTGTCCTTTCGGTTTGTCCATCCATTTGAGGATGATACGCATTGCTAAATTCAGTTTGGTTCCCATAGCAGATTGCATGGTCTTCCAACAGTGAGATGAGAACTGAGCATCTCTGTCAGATATGATGCCCAAAGTAACACCATGATGAGATACAATCTCATCGACATAGATTTTGGCGAGTTTGTCAATAGAGTAATCCTCACGAATTGCTAAAAAGTGTGCTGACTTTGTTAGACGATCGATTACTACCCAAATAACATCATGACCTCTAGATGTGCACGGTAGTTTAGTAATGAGATACATCACCATGTTCTCCCATTTCCATACTGGTATTTCTTGTTGTTCAAGCAAACAAGATGGATGTTGATGTTCGGCCTTGACTTTGAGATAAGTTAGGCATTTCGACACATACAAGGCAATATCCCATTTCATACCAGGCCACCAATACTGGGTACGGAGATCCTTGTACATTTTTTCTACACTAGGGTGGATTGAATAACGAGACTTATGAGCTTCGTCCATCAATAAGGTGCGAAAATTGTCTGGACTTGGAACACACAAAGGGTTCAAACAATAAACTAACCCATTGTCTTTCGTCTCGAGTTGGAGTTCTAGATTTTGAGGTAGCTCATTTTTCAACAAGCCTTGATTCACACATGTACGTTGTGCTTGAAGGATACGTGTTTGGATATCAGATTGAATTCGAACACAATGAAGTTCGAGACGTTCCTTGCGAATAAACACATCAGCCACAACATTCGCCTTACGAAGATGGTAGCGAATGTCACAATCGTAATCGTTTAAAAGTTAAACCCAGTGTCGTTGTCTCATGTTTAGCTCCTTTTGCTTGAATATGTGTTGGAGGCTTTTGTGGTCAGTAAAAACCACACACTTCGTATCATAAAGATAGTGCCTCCAAATCTTGAGTGCGAAAACAATCGCACCTAACTCAATATCATGAGTGGTGTAGTTCTTCTCGTGGACCTTCAATTGTCTCGACGCATATGCTATGACTTTATCGCGTTGCATGAGAACATAACCAAGACATAGAATTGATGCGTCACAATAGACAACAAAATCATCGTTTCCATCAGGTAAAGATAGAATACGAGCATCGAAGAGCTTTTGTTTCAACGTCTGAAAAGCTTCCTCTTGTTTGGGTCCCCACTCAAAAGGCTTGTTCTTCTGAGTCAAAGCAGTGAGGGAAACCGCGATCTTTGAGAAGTTCGCAATGAATCGACGGTAATAACCAGCAAGACCAAGAAATGAATGAACTTCTGTGGGTGTAGTGGGTGTGTTCCAATCCTTAATCGCATCGATTTGGAAGGATCCACATGTATACCGTGCTCGTTGACTATGTGTCCTAAAAATTGAACTTCTTTTAGCTAAAATTCGCACTTGGCGAATTTGGCATAAAGTTGTTCTTTCTTTAGTAGTTCCACTATTAATCGAAGATGTTGTTCGTGCCCGGCTCGAGACTTGGAATAAATGAGAATGTCGTCAATGAAAATAATGATGAACTTGTCCAAATAAGGTTTACAAACTCGATTCATCAAGTCCATGAATACAACAGGGCATTTGTCAAGCCGAAAGGCATAATATTGAACTCGTAATGGCCATATCTTGTGCGGAAAGTAGTTCTGGGAATATCTTCCTCGAGTACACGAAGCTGATGATACCCAGAACGCAGATCAGTCTTGGAGAAACATGTAGCACCTTGTAGTTGATCAAAAAAGTCGTCAATTCGAGGTAGGGGATATCGATTCTTGATCATGAGTTTGTTAAGCTCATGGTAATCGATACACATACGGAAAGATCCATCCTTCTTTTTCACAAAGAGGACAGGAGCGCCTCAAGGTGAATAGCTCGGCCGAATGAATCCTTTGTCAGGTAACTCTTGAAGTTGTTTCGATAATTCTTGCATCTCAGACGATGCAAGACGATAAGGTGATTTGGCTATAGGGTTGGCACCAGGTACAAGGTCAATGCAAAACTTAACTTGATGTGCTAGAGGTAAACCTGGTAATTCTTCAGGAAACACCTCAGGATAATCCCGAACAACAGGGATATCTTGAATGCTTTTACTCTTCCCTTTCTTTTCCGCTATATACACTAAGAAAGCCACAGAGTTCTTTCGTAGATATTTCTCGACTTTGGTACAAGTCGGTAGTTTTAGATTAATAGTAGGTCTTTCTCCATGAATTTCCAATACTTCACCAGAGGGAAGAGGTATACGAACTATCTTGTCAAAAAAAATAACTTCGGCATGATGTTTAGTCAACCAATCCATTCCAATAATAATGTCGAAACTCCCAAGTTGCATTGGCGTGAGGTCAATAGAAAACAAATGATTGTTGAGGTTTAACTAGCAATTTCGAATAACATGATCGAGCACAAGAGCTTCACCACTAGCGACATTTACTGTCAAAGGCTTTCCTAGTCTAGTTCTCGGCATCGAAAGCATAGATTCAAAAGCTAAGGATAAAAAATTTCTATCGGCACCCGAATCGAAAAGAACTGAAGCAGGATAATTGTTCACAAAGAATGTAGCGTTAACAACTTCATTATGCTCGTCCACGAGCTTGATTGGCATTCGCTAGTCTCGGGCAGTTGTTCCTGTAGTGACCCATTTCACCACAATTGTAACATGAACCAGGTGGAAAGTGAGGTTGAGCAACAATTGCAATTCATGACTAAAGAAGATGATAAAATGGACCTTTGTGACAAAGATGTGTACCAGTTGCTCACGAAATAGATTATGCTTGAGATCTCGTGATCACAGGAAGTTCAAAATTTTCAGATCATAATACAGATTGATGCTCAAGGGTTTAAAAGCCTGATCTTTGATGTGAGGTTGATGCATACACGACCACTTATCTTTAACTCTGCAACGCAAATGAATTATTTTCGTGAGTAATCCGGAAATGAGGATGTTTTGTAGTTTCAAGGCGTCTGCTTCAGCGAAGATAGTTATACATCTGTTATTGTGACTGTAGACGAAGAATGTGATTTTGATCACGGGTGAACGTTTCTCAGATTTGATGTGTAACCAGATAATTTGATTCCGATGAAGATTTGCTAGTTGAAAAGATTACCGATTTGCTGATCTATCTTTACAGGACCATGCTTAAGATATGATTATGGAAATCAGGATTTTTCAGATTTTCAAGGGTATTCATTGATTTGAAGGTTACTGGTGTGGAAATTCGAAGTTTATATCAATTGTCGGTTGGGTCTCGAAGATCAGAGGGTCAAGCATAAGAGATATGTGCTAAACCGAACACGGATGTGGTTAACAAAGAAACAGAGAAACTGCATTGATTAGCTTTCGAGTTGATATTTATTCAACAATATTTGTCGATCAAGCAAATCAGAGGAGGTCGGAAACCGTGCAAACAAAGTTCTGAACTGGAGATTTTAGGGGGAATTTAATGTTGATAATGCAAACCTGGATCATCAATTAAGGGGGAATCTGTTGACGCCTTCTACGACATTGACAGATACCTTGATTGAAGCTGCAGAATATTCAAACACGGCTCAGAGATTTCAAGATCAAGAAAAAGCTTCGACAGAAACGGATAAGGAGGAATCTGTTGGTGCACTTTGTGTCCGTCACTATGCGATAGACTAGTTAGAGCGTGTGTTGAATATTGTATAGATCAGATACAAACACATGACACGAGCACGAAAGTCAGATGAGAAAATGGACACATTTGGTACGAATTCTGTCAATTTCGTACGAAATGGTCAATTTTCGTACAAAAATATGTAACATTTTCGTACAAAAATTTTCGTACGTAAATGCTCATTTTCATACGAAAATCCTCCTCCCTATATATATGTGTTGTGTGTTCATTTGTTTGTAAGTTTTGGAATCTCCTTGAGGGGAGAGGCTGGCGGATTTTCTCCAGGAACTCCGCCAACCTGACAAGATGTATGCTCTTTCGGTATGAATGAATAAACGTATGAATTCTGTGGCATTCTACTTCTACTCCATTTTGTAATAACGTTCTACCGAATCGGTTATCATGTGCCTAAACTTCCGTCTAGAACCGCCGTGATACGGACCCACAGCTAGGTTGGGAAAAAACCGACAAATGTTGGCCAAATGACCAAGTTTTCCACAGGAGGCACACTGACGACGTGGCTGGTGAGTTTGGTGATGACCATTGCATCGGTTGCACAACGGTGCAGTACCAGCATACGGTATCCTTGCAGGAGGCTAAGCTGGTTGTTTAGGAACGTCCACGATTAGCATGGGAACCTAAATTTGTTATCTATTGTCCGATTAGGCGGAAATTGATGACAAGTTAATCAAATAACAAGAATTTCTCATTTTAAATGTTGTTTTCATTGATCTAAAGTTCAATACATTTGAGAACCGAATCCGATAGAGCTTCGCCGTCTCTATGCCAAAATCTCTCCAAGTTACAAATGAAATCCCAAGGCACCTATTTATAGATGTCCAAGTTCGCTGGTAAGGGATGAAGTTTGGGCGAACTTGACTTCTCAAAACAATCTTCGAGCGAACTTGTCCTACAATATACATAAATACGCCTCGTTTCTAACAGATTAAGCCATATTCGCTCAGACTCGGTACATAATGACGTAGGCAGCAGACATATGGACCAACAGACTCCCCCTTGGATGTTGCCGCAGTCGTTGACTTTAAAAATCTTTTGAGTCTTTCAATCTTTAGTTCTTGTATAAACGTTAACATCTTGATCTTTATATCCCCTTCCTTTTTCTTGAGCTTTGTCTTGATAAAACTTTTAATCAACATGCTACTCCTAGCTTTAAGCTTTAGTCTTCAGACTCCCCTTTGCTTTGGTCTTTAGACTTCAAACTCCCTCTAGCTTTGAGATTTCTGAAATCTTTGATTTTTGCTTTATCAACTCCCCCTCAATCTTTGATTCCTGTCTAAATACTTTTTGACATTCAAATAAACATTTCAGATTCAAAATTCTGTTATAAAACCTCAAAGTTTGAATCTTCTTTTTAATCTTTTTCAATTATTAGTTATTCATGTTCAATTTAATGACCTTGAATACTTTTAACATTTAAGAATTTGTCCTTTTGAAAAAAATTCAATTATGAAATCCACTTGTTTGATCAAATCCAAATTAATGACTTTGATTAACCATGTCAACTGAGTCCAAGTTAATGACCTCAATTTGACCCGTAATGAACAAACTGATGTTTTCTTCAAATTTTAAAGTTTCAATTTAATGAACTTTCTATGAACATTTTTTTCAGCACCTTACCAGACTTCGATTATCTGTTCTCCAACATTGGCTCATTGAAAACTAATGTAGAAACAAAATCTTTTTGAATTTTGGAAATTTTATGCTAAAACACACTGAAAATCTTTTTGATTTTTATCTGAAAAGCAAGTAAAGTATTTACGGAATTTTTAACAAGTAAAGTAAACTATGTCCAAACATATTTACAGACATATTTTTGTGAATTCGTGTCTAAAGATCATATCAGTTGTATGAGACATATGACCAGTACCGTTGACCTTTTTGATGACTTTAAGTTTTAAACTCGTTTACCTAGATTGTCGATATGTTTGTCCTCTTAAACTTCAACACATTTGTCAATTGTTCCAAGATATCTTAGGATATCAATTATGAAACTTGACTTATCTATGGTTCCCACCTCTTGAATATACTCCCGAATCCAGATTCCCTAGATTTCATCTTACCGGTGAGTATAGCGTAATTGATATCTGAAGCTGGGTTATGCGAGACCTTGAGAGCTTAGGTTAGTACTACCGTACCGACAAAGAGATGAAGGCTCGACTTAAAGGTGTGTTCCATTTAAGGAATCTTTTAAGCACTGCAAATGATTAGATCTTTCGATACTTTTGAAGTTTTGCATGCAGTTTAGGGGTTTAGAGCAAAAGCATTATAGAAGTTCTAGGCTATTGCTTCTGCAAAATCAGAATAACTTGTATAATACCCCTGATATCAACTATCTATAAAGACCTCGTATCTCAGAATCAGGCAACCCTTCAAACGAAATTTCGGAGTACTAAGTCCATATATCCAAGATGTGTTAATCCACAAGATTAAGCAGTTGTAAAATTTAATTTATACCCCGGAAACAATCTACTGAACGTGTAAAGCCTATCGACACATCCACAGTAAGAGTTGTTTATCACTTTTAAACTTCACAATTCTTTAGCATATTGTGATAGTCCACTGATGTACTATCATTTCCTTTTTGACAACAAAATTCTTTTTGCAACTTTTTCATATGTTTTTGATTTTTCTTCTTTCCTTACTCCCTATAAAATCAAAAACATATTTTTTTTAGATTTAAAGAATTTTTTCTAAAAAATAACAAACCAATGAGGATCACGAGAACTCGTCGTCCGATCCTTTTTTTCATCTACTGCATTTGCACCTATTCAACAAAACAAAATAGTCATAAAATCAGTGTTTCGTTCAACAGAGTGGATTTGCAGAAATTAACTTTTGACAAATTTTCTTTTCAACTTCTTCTTTTTTAACCACTTGTAATTTCAAAAACGACAAAGATTAAGACATTCTAGATAAGTTAAAACATCATGAAGCTCCATTATCCAGATTTGACTTTGACAAGCGGATCTTTTGGAACTCCTGCACATAAAGCAACTATTTGAATAAGGAAACCTAAACCTTTTTGGTTTTGGGTTTGACATGATAAGCATCATAACCATATTCAAACTCTTCATCGTATTCAAAATCATCATCAAACATTTCGTCCAATGTTAATTTTGAAAATATTTTGTCCTACAATATACATAAATACGCCTCGTTTCTGACAGATTAAACCTTATTCACTCAGACTCGATACATAATGACGTAGGCAACAGACATATGCACCAACAGGTTGGTTGGGAGCGGCTTAAGCAGGTTGTGTAGTAACGGCAAAATTCTGTGAAGCCTTATGCTTCCTTGATCTCCTGGATGGTTTGGTTTTGTTACCCTTAGGTTTCTCTTGGGTTGACTTAGCAGAGGATTTCTTATCGCCCTTGCGATGACGTTTACCCTTTTGACCTGAGACTCGGTCAAAGTTTCAGCTAACTCAATGGCCTGGCGAACGGTAGTGGGGTTACTGCCAGTGAGGATATCCTGAACTGGATCCGGCAAAGCATGGATATAATTTTCAATCGCCTTATCCAAAGGTGTCACCATTCCTGGACAAAACAAACTCAACTCTTCGTATCAGTCAGTATAAGCACGGTTTTCCCCACTATCCTGCTTGAGATCGTGGAATTCATCTTCGAGCGCCCTTTGCTCATGGCGAGGGCAGAATTCTTCATCATAAGAGTCCTAAGCTCTTCCCAAGTTTGTGCCATAGCCACATCGGCACCACTATCTCTCATCTAACCATTCTACCATGTAAGAGCCCTCTTTTCTTGAATACACTCGACGCGAACTCAACCTTTCGCTCATTTGGACATTGTACGTGACGGAAAGTACTTTCAAGACTCTCGAACCATTGCAGGAGCCCAGTAGCTCCTTCTGACCAAGAACGATAGTGGTTTAGCCGAACAAAATTGTTTATAGTTGCACTGAGCAGGTGCATTGTTATTGTTATTGTTTGCTTGGTTTAGTTGGGTCATGAGATTCGGGAGTACTACAGCAATTTTTTGAGCGATGAGTGCTGCCATTTCGGCATTTTTAGTTGTATCACGTCGAGGAGGCATTCTAAAAGAAACCATGAAGGAAGATTTGTTAGATTCACATTGAAATAAATTCAGAGCGGTATTGAAAATATCGACGAAATAAGGTTGGTGGTCATTCGTTCGCTTCTATAAACAAACAAACGACACACGGTCACTAATCAAAGTAAATGGGTATTTATAATGTATCGCGATGAAACGCTTTAGCGGTAATGCCTCGTATTTCCGCAATTTCATATTTTATGAAAATACGTGTCGTTTCTTTATGTTAAGAATCACAATCGAAAAAACGAGTTAGGAACAACAAACCGAAGCGTTTAACGCAATTAACGAACGTAAATGTCAAAACCAACTTCCAACACATTATACGTATTTTTTTTAACTTTAAATAAAATATTACCACGTTCCACGACGTTCGGGTAAAAAACGAAATGGACTTTAGAAACGAGATCGGGCCACGCAAGAGACTAGACACGCTTAATGGCCCTGGCCCAACCCACCTAAAAACCCTACATATATAAACAACTTAACCTTCTCCTTCCACACATGACCTCCACTCCAAACCCTAGCCCCCACCACCAATCTCTCCCCTATCACTTTCACGATTCCGGTCACCGGATCTCTGGCTACGGGACACCCACCACAACTCCACCTCTCCATCGATCTCCCTGCTTTGACTCCCCTAAGAACACTAGTCGTCGGAGCCGGCTTCTGACCGGAGCTCTGTTCGTTTCTGGCAAATACCACACACCACCACCACTCTCCTTTCATCCTATACCCGCTCACTCACCGGACACTTTCCCCTTGGCCTGTGACACACACATCGAAGCACGAGATGAGAGAGAGAACGAATAGAGAGAGAGATCAGAGACAAAGAGCGATGACGGCAGTGGCACAATCGTCGGCGGTGTTGGGATCCATGTCACGTCGGTGTCGGATCGGTTTGGTTTTGGTTTCAGGAGGTGTTGGTGCGGAGTGGTGGTGACCGACGACAGTTTTGGGTTTCCGGTCTGGGTTCCAATCTCGGGTCCAAGTTGGTTCAAGTTGAGTCTCGGTTCAAGTCGTGATTGGTTCAGGTTCGGGTGCACGTCAGTTCAGCTACGAGTCTTAGTTTTGGTTCGGTTTCGGATCGAGTCAACACCGGTCAAACCGGTCAGATTCCAAATTGGTTTCAATGTGCGGGTCAGAAGTGGTCAACTTGAGCAAAACCAAGTCAACATTAGCCAACTGCAGTTCCGGTTCAGTTTCAGGCGTCGTGTTGGAAAACCTCAGTCAACTGAGGTCAAACTCAGTCAACCCGAGTTACGGTAAAAGCCTTCACAATGCAAGTTTCATTTATATTAATTCATATGTATTATTTAGTTAAAAGCGAGCTCGAACCTTCGTATTATAGCTTATACTTGTTTAGTATTCGACGACTTTACAAAAGATATTCATATAATGTAATTGAATTAATTGATGAGTTTTGAAGATATATGGACACTTTGGTTGTCCGGATGGTCTAAAAACAGAGGAGACTCTGCCCGTTTTTCGTTAAATCCGTAAAGCAAAACATGTTAACTTATAAAAAGCGAAACTTAGCAAATTAAACTAACTTTTATAAAAATAAATATAAATGTATTTATTTCACCTACACTGTGGTAACTTTCTTTTACCCATGCGAGGTGACCTCGGTATTCCATCTTTCGACCGTCGACTATTCACGAAATTACCAAAGGAAGCTTCGCTAAAATGTGAGCATACTCGACCCCTTTTAACGTATTTTAGGTTGCAACATGTATAACGAATCCACTTCACACCACCGATTATAATCAAATACACCCATCGAACATGCTTGTTGTTATGCTTAGATTGCTATTACTTGTTAGTTTACTTGTACTTACCTGATGTTATGCTTAAACTGTTTACGCATGCTAGTTTAAAAGTTGTGAATTCGTACAATATGTTATGCCTATGTTGTTTGCGAATGCTTATATAAATGTATGATTCAACTTGAGTATAATTGCCATGTGGAAACTGAAACAAACTTATACATTTATACTTCTTTTCAAACTTGTATGCTCGCCAGTGCTTTTGTACTGAATCATGCTTTTACTACATGTTGCAGGTTGCGATCACCGAATCTAGTAGGATTACCTAGAAACGCACTTAAATTTTATTATTCATTGTATTGTAATTTATTTTCAAAATCGTTGTTTCTTGTTCCCCATACTTGTATCAAATCGTTATTGTTGAAAAGATATTTGATTATTAGATTCCACTGTTGTGATTTAATTATTTCAATCTTGATGTGTATTAGATTTCAAACATGAAAAAAAAGCAACTATTAATTATTTAATGCGAATAGTGTTATGAAGCCTCTTACAATCTCGTTTTCGTCTCACTCCGATGTTTCCGCCATCGGTTGGGGTGTGACATTAGCCTATCACTGGACACTCATCCCAAGAGTTCCCGTGTAGGAGTGACTGGTCCGATTAAGTGGATTTGTACGAACACTCTAGCCTTAAATAGAAAACTCAGGGTACAGGCACCCACCCTTCCAGATTGCACGTGGTCACATTAATAAAACCCAAACTTTGATGAGATTTTGAAAAACTTTCAAGGCTTAAAACTGAAATTGATTCATCTAAGAATGGATGTTTTCTCGTAAAAGTTTTCGGAAAAGATTTTTGTAACTTTTGTATTGTTTTTGGTAATCACCTAAAGATAGGTGACAGTATTGTGTTTTAAATCTAAACGCAAGCAAACTTGTGTTAGGGTCCTAGGAAAGTTATAGTCTAGGTCAAAGCATTACTAATAACCTAATTCCCTATAACCAGTGCTCTATAACCAATCTGTAACATCCCGATTGTTACAACAACACATGGTATTTGAAGTTTCGTTTTATTTAATTATTAAATTTACATAGTTGCATTGTTCTTGAAATACTAAACAAACTAAACAAACATAACAAATTTTCTCTTGTTTTAAGTCACTAAAGTCCATGTCCATTCCTACATGAGCATGCATCAGTATCATCAAGCATTGTTCGCTGAAACATATGTGAAAACGAGTCAGCATAAAAGAATCCCGGCGAGTACATAGGTTTTGTGAGTGAGTCAAATTCATGGTCTCATATACATATTGCAATACCTCGTCGGGCTACTCTAGCTGTTGAATGAATACTTTTATCAAATCTGTTTGATATTGCAATATAGTTAACCAACCACAACTAGTTGGTTAAAGTTTGTGAAAAGTCTCGTAACCATGAATCTTGACTAAAATGTTTCTTTTGTAAAACCAAGTGATAATTTGATTTAAAAGAAAACTTCGTATAGTTTATATCTTTAATTGAAAATCGTTGCGTGTCAGTGTTTGAAAACATTGTTCCAAGAAATTTAGATAAGGCCACGGTATGTAATACGATGAAAGCACTTATATATAGGAAGTACCAGTGGCGTACCCACCATGCTTTTATCACAATACATCCGTCACGTTATCTAAATTACTTATCATAAACCAATCGTCCAATTGTCTTCGTTAAAACCAATCGTCCAAATCGTCATTTTTATAAACCAAATTGTCATTGTCATAAACCAAATAGTCATTGTCATAAACCAATCGTCATTGTCATAAATAAATCGTCATTGTCTTAAACCAATCGTCATTGTCATAAATAATTCGTCCTTGTTTTAATTGTAAAAACTTTTGGTCGTTTCATTGAATACATTCAAACCTTTGTTGACTCGTCAATACCACAAAAGGGTATCTTTAAATTGCAATAACAAACCACCAAAGGGTTTGTTAAAGTAAATAGTTTCAGTCGTTCCCCAAACTTCCCCACAAACCCCGGGAACCTTTGTAACGGGATTGTCAGTCCTATGCTATCATAACTTACTACCGGCCGGCTTGGCCAAAGTTATTCTTGTCCTCAATACAACGCACCAACAAGTTCGTTCACATTATTGAAATGGTCTCGTTTATATAAACCATAGCATTTGTAACTTGAAAACTTGAAAAGAATTTAGCACATATGAATCCCCCCAAAATATTTGCAAAATGTAAAAAGAGGGGAGCTATGTACTCACTTGGGATTGCTATTGTAACCTTGAATCAAAGATCAAGCAAGCTCAAAAGTCCGAGAAATCAAGCGTGTCCTAAATTCGGATAATTGTGTAAACATAGGGACTTAATCGGAAGATCGGATAGAATGAGATCTTGTAAACCAAATGAGTGATGGAACTCATATGAAATGGTTTAACAAAGTCTACATTCTTATTTCAAAAGGTTCCTAAGTGCTTTTGACCCGTTAAGACCCGTTAAGGTAGTTTAAGCCACTTTAACGTGTCATTTGCGTAAACGCGTGGTCGGGTGGTCAGATATGTGTTATGATAACTCCTATATGCCAAAACATGTTTGACTATGTTATAATATCAGTGTATACGTCAAAATTTATGTTACATATGCTCATAGTTGATTTATTTGCAAAAAGGGTATTTTGGTCATTATTGAAGATCATAACAACTAATTATCATAACACTAACCAAATGATATGACCATAAGATATAACCTCAGAGGGTTATTCCTAATTCAACTATGGTTACAAATATGAATTTGGTTGGATTCAAAGATCAACCAAATAGGTCGGATTCGAAAGTCAAAGCGGTGGTCAAAACCGCTCGACAAACGATCCTAAACAAGCACTAAACTAAAAGTGACGAGTTAGACATGTTTTACATGTCTAATTAAGTTATAAAATAGTTCTATAGTATAGTGTGCATCTATCGCATTATTGACCGAAACTTTGACTCGACCACAATGACTAGTAAACGTGGTAATCAGTAGGCATGATCACTAAGGACCGTAACCATCATGATCATGATCACGTTGCAAAGTTCAATTGAACTTTTTTTTTACCAATTCATGGTCAGAATTGAAAGTCACACAGAAAGTCAAACTGTTTGATTTTTAGTTCAAATGTACAAAAAGAATTGAACAAGATCTGAAAGAAACATTTACATACACTTTAGGAGAGCCTTAGAACTCAGAAAATGATCTCCAAATGATTGCTACTTCAGATGAGAGCAAGGATGATGATTTCAAAAAGTTCAAGTGGCTAGAATCCAATGCTATTTGTAGTGGATTTGGAGTTATAAGATCAAAACATGTGTCCATGAGTCATCAATGAGTTGGATTTGTGTCATAACACATGTTATATGCAGGAGAATGGGTGGCAAATTCGTTTGCTTAATCAACAAGAGGGTTAACCAGCTGCTGCTAACAAAACTAATGTGCTGGAGCACCCTTACGGACTGTATGGTCCATATGCTTACGATCCGTAAGCAGGGGTGCTGGGCAGAAGTTTCAGAAAATGGCAGGACAGGCCCCTACGCACGTTTCGTCGCGTTTTGGCACTTCTAACACCCGTTAACCTGATTTTTAAGCTCTATAAGGACGTTAAAGCATAGGGAAGTTGAAATGTGCTCAAAAACTTCCAGGATGTCGGTTCGTTTGGTCGTAAGGTTGCGGTTTTTGGTTAATTACGATGAAAATCGTAACGATCGCGTGCATGACCGTAAATGCGTGACGAATGATTTTTTTGCATTCCAATCATTTAAATACAAGATTTTAATGATTAAATTTTTTTTGTAGGTGTGTACATGTCCCGGATTAAGAAATACGCGTAACGGCATAGTTTCGCAGAATTTGAAAAATAGCCCTTGAAGTTGCATAAGCAGGTTTTTGCCATACCGAAGCCCTATAAACTTATTTCTAAGCTATGTTAAGGGTATTTAGGGTATTTTTAGCTTATGACCTTGTTCCAAAGTGGGCATCACTACAAGAATCGGTAAACTTTCGTAGTTTGTCGTAAATAGTCTCTGTGATCGAAAAGGCTTGTTTTTGACATACCAAACCCTTCAAAACTTATTTCTAAGTTATGCAAAGGATATTTAAAGTATGTTAAGCTTGTGTCATCGTTCCGAAGTGTACGTCATGTTAAACTGATTACGTTTACGTAACAGTTTGCGATTTCACTTCCAGAAGTCGTTCGAGAGTTTGTTATCGTACAAAAATCGAATATGTGCAATTGTCATGATAAAAATACAAAACTCATAAATAAAACACCAAATTTCATTAATTGATAACTTGTTTTGGAATTATTACCTGATCAAATCACCGCAAATGTCATATCTACCGTCGGTTTCATGGTCTAGGTTCACGTTTTTTAAGGCCCAGTAGGCTTTATGCGCTATTTCTACTAGTGGAAACTTATTCCATAGAAGAGCTTATATGGGGTGGTACCTATTGTTGTTTTATAAGCGGTTCAAAAAGCCCATAAAGCATTGTCTAATCTATCGGCCCATCGTTTTTATTTAATCCTATGGTTTTTTTCAAGTATTCGTATTAAACCTGATTGGTCACTTCGGCTTGACCGTTCGTTTGGGGATGATATGCGGTTGAGATTCGGTGATAGACCCCATATCTTGTTAGAATTTATTCAAGTTGATGGTTACGAAAATGGGTACCTCTATCACTTATTAATGCTTTTGGAGTACCGAAACGAGAGAATAGTCTTTTCAAGAATCTTACCACTACTCTTTCATCATTGGTTGGAAGCGCTTCGGCTTCGGCCTATTTTGAAAAGTAATCCACGGTCACAAGTATATATTTATTTCCCTTTGATGGTGTGAAAGGTCCCACAAAGTCCATTCCCAATACGTAAAAAGTTTCACAAACAAGAATGCCATTTTGCGGCATTTCGTTTTTGGAAGAAATATTACCTGATCGTTGGCATGCATCACATGTCCTGATAAGACTTTATGAATCTTTGTATATCGTCAGCCAATAGAATCCTGAATCAAATACCTTTCGGCGGTGCTAGTTTCTCTATGATGTCCTCTGTATGGCCTTTCAAGACAATGGCAAAGAATCTTTCTTGCTTCGTTACCATGGACGCATCGTCGGATAAGTTGGTCGGCACAAATTTTAAAAAGATATCGATCTTCCCAAAAATAGTGCTTTACATCGGCAAAGAACTTTTTTCTTTTATGATATGACCACCCTTTCACCATTATCCCACTAGCCAAGTAATTGGCGTAGTCGGCGTACCATAGTTCTTCTCGATATTCCACCATTTCTAAGGATTTTGTTGGGAATTTTTCATTGATGAGCTCATCCCTAGTTGACTCCAAAGCTAGATTTCTAAGGGAGATAGATGATCGGCAGCGGTGTTTTCAGCTCCTCGCTTGTCTTTTATTTCTATGTCGAATTCTTGGAGGAGAAGAATCCACCTGATTAAACGTGGTTTGGCGTCCTGCTTTTTAAAGAGGTAACGAATGGCTGCATGGTCTGTATAAACTACCGTTTTAGAAAGAACAAGATAAAAACGAAATTTATCAAAAGCAAACCTACGGCTAGTAACTCTTTTTTAGTTGTGATGTAATTTTCTTGTGCATCTTTAAGAGTTTTACTTGCATAATATATAGGGTGGAAATGCTTATCTTTTCGTTGTCCCAAGATGGCTCCAGCTGCAAAGTCACTTGCATCACACATGATTTCGAAGGGTAATTTACAATCTGGTGATACCATGATTGGTGCATTGGCTAGCATTTCTTTTAGTGCTAAGAATGCTTGATTGCAATACTTGTCAAAGGTGAAGGGTGCATCTTATTCAAGTAATTTTGTTAGAGGTCTTGAAATTTTTGAAAAGTCTTTGATAAATCGTCTATAAAATCCGGCATGCCCTAAGAAACCTTTAATGGCTCTAATGGAGGATGGGGGTGGTAATCGGGAGATAGTGTCTATTTTGGCCTTATTGACCTCCATTAATTCGTTTCAGATTTTGTGACCGAGTACTATTCCCTCTGTTACCATGAAGTGACATTTTTCCTAATTAAGGGCGAGGTTAGTTTCCTCACATCAGGTTAGCATTCGTTCAAGATTATCGAAGCATTGGTGGTATGAATCTCCAAAGATAGAAAAATCATCCATGAAAACTTCCATGGTTTTTCTATCATATCATGGAAGATGGCCATCGTGCAACATTGAAAAGTTGCAGGGGGCATTACATAGACCAAAAGGCATGCGTCGATAAGCAAACGTTCCGTAGGAACATGTAAAAGTTGTTTTTTGTTGATGCATATGTCTGTTGCCTACATCATGTATAATATTGACTCTATATTTAGGAGCGAAATGACAAAGTTTATGTATGTTAAAGATCAAGTTCGCTTGTAAATGTAAGGTTGAAGTCAAGTTCGGCCGAGCTTGACTAAGCAAGTTCGCCCGACTTGCACTCCCACCAGCGAACTTGTGATTTGTATAAATAGGAACCTTGGCATTTTGGAGGCGAAGCTCTGTCAGTTTGTACTCTTGACGTTTGATCAATAAAACTGATGATTAACTAATTCTTGTCTATTGGTAAACACGACGTAATATTTCCGCTATTATGGACGTTAGATATCAAATTTAGGTTCCTTAGCATCGAGGATCGGTCCTACAAGTGGTATCAGAGCTAGAACAGCCTGATTTGATAGTATCAAGACAAGAACACTTCTATTTCATCTCCATTCTTTTATTTTTCTTAACTATTTTTATCAAAAATGAAGAATTCACGGTCAAAATCTTTTCAATTTTGAATATATCATGTAAAATACAATAAAGATAAACCCTGAAAGATTGGAGACCAAAATCAATCGAATCGATGTCAAAATTTTGAAAAAAACATGTTTTCCAAAACATTGTTCATGGAACTTGTTAGCCAAGTTCGGCCGAAATTGTGCTAAAAAACTCACTTTTTCAATAATTTTTTACCAAGTTCGCTCGAACTTGAGGTGTTTTTAAGAAAATTTTGCAAAGTTCGACCGAACGTCATAAATTTCAAAGATTTTTAGCTAAGTTCGCCCGAACTTGCTAGTTTCTCAACAAAGTCATTTGCTAAGTTCGCTCGAACTTACAAAATCTTTACAAAATCATCAACAAGTTCAACCGAGGTTGTTAAAAGTAAAATTTTTCAAACAAAAAATCACAAGTTCGACCGAACTTGTGATCAAAACTGAGAATTCTTCATTTCAACTACAAGTTCGACCGAACTTGTAGTAGAACTAATATTTTCAAAAGTTTTTGAGTATTTTCAGTGTACACGTCACGTTATTCATGATGGATGATATTAAAAGAGGTTTTATGTCTGGAGCTAGTTTGACAAATGCCAACGTGATCAACATGTCAATCTTGATAACGAGATGGGCACGACTGTTAAACCGCCCAAGCTAATGAGCATGGACGAGTATGAAGCATGGAAAGAGAAGTTTACATATTGGGTTCAAGCCATGCACTTCGCAGGCTGGGTGTCGATTGAAAGAGGTTACAGTGTTTCGGTGGATGAACATCAGCAAGTTCTTGAAAAGTACAATTACACGACTGTACAGAAAGACAAATATATTGCTGAAAAGAAGATGACCAGTCTTATCCAACAATCCGTCAAAGAAGATATTCTCGTTTTGCTACCATAATAAACAACTACAAGAGATCTCTGGCTCTTACTTCAAAAGAAGTATCAAGGAAGATCGGAGATGATAAAGAGCAAGAAAGCGCTCATCATGAAAGAGTTCGATATCTTCCACATGCTGAAGGGTGAAACCATGACCTCTTGTAGCCGGTAAAATTGCCACTATTCTGGAGTCATACAAAACTCTTGTAGCCGGTAAAATTGGAAATCCTGAAATGACGGCAGAAGATTATGACCAAGTGGATGAAGAAGAACTCGAGTTGATGGATATCAAGTGGTGTTTAGCATCTATCATTTGAAGGGTCACAAAGTTCGTTGCTCTCACTGGCCTAGATATCAGAAACTCAAGGAACAAACTAGGTTTTGACAAGACGAAAGTGACGTGCTTCAGATGTCGCCAAAAGGGACATTTTAAGAGAGAGTGCAAAAATCCTGAAGCAACGGGAAATCAAAGTCCATTCGGAGGAGGCAATGAGTATTACAAGAAGTCACTTCAGTACAAGCCTTTCCCGAAGAAGAATTAGGTTGAAATCCAAGAGAAACCGAATAGCAGCAACACTGAAAAGGCTATGGTTGAATCAAATGAAGATGGCGGTTTCGACTGGAATTCCTACATCGGTAAGAAGACCGGAGTTGCATTAATGGCTGAAATTGTTGAAGATACTTCTGCAGAAGAAGCAGCAGCTTTGGAGAATATTCTGCTGGAATAATATCTGCAACAACAACGTGAAGAAGATGAGTATATCCACATGCAGAAGCAAGGATTTTTATCTCCTAATTCTTGTGAAAATTTTGTAGGTCACTTTGATGGAAGTTCTCAAGAGCAAGTTCCCGAGAAGAAATCAACTGATGAAGTGGTCATTAATGTTACTCAAGAAGTGAGCGCCGAAAAACTCAAGGATATTGCCGACAAAGCTTTGATGGCAAATCTAACCAAGGTAGGTCCAGAGGTAAATGAAGTTGTCAAAGTACAAGTTGTAGAGGTTGAAAAACCTTGTACAAAATGTACCAAACCATGTTCTGAATGTGCTGAAAAATCAAAGATCATCGCTGAAAACAATGTGCATAATGAACTTTTGAAATACAATTATCGCACAATGACGGAAACGTATGACAAAATGAAAAATGATTATGGTAGGCTCGATAGAAATAATATCGAACAACATGATACCATAAGGATGTTAAAAGGAACAGTAATGGATAAGAAAAAAAGCGATTAATATCTATATTAATACCATTGCTGAAACTAAGCAACAACTTCAAGACATGAAAATTGAAATAGAGCATGTTTAAAAACTTTTAAGAAGTTACACCTGTAACGCATATGTCATTGATCACATCCTTCCGACAATTCCATCGGAACAGAAACATAAAAAGAAAATTGGTAAAGAATACAACAATGTTCCTCCACCTCTATGCGAGAAGCATTGTCGCAAATCTGCTGATGTGATGGATAAGGCACTCAATATTGAGTTGTTATCTGAAAAGAAAACTGAGTTGCTAGAGAACATTGATGTAATCTATACTAAAACAGATGATGACAATGCTGTGGTTAAAAAGGTTGTTGAAAATGTTTTGAACGATTCTGATGAAGGCAGCTTTAAAAGCGCGACTTGAGCTCAAAGAATTCTTATTCACAGTCCGAAGATGACAATAAAACATCGGAGAATGATCTATGTGATGATCCTAATGTTGTCATGTACAAGATTAAGGAATCTGATAGATTATACTTTGATGACAATTTTCCGATTCAGAACGTGAGGGAAGAATTGTTAGACAAATTCTTTAAACTCGTGGAAGTCAAATCAGATGATCTTGAGATCAATGAAAAGAAATTCTATACCAAATCTAAAAGAAATAACTACCGAAGGAATGCTGGTGATCATCCGGAAAACCGGAGAGCTGGGTTCGGATTAGAGGAATTAGATGAACTTAAAAAGAAAACGTCACCAATTCATGAATACAAAAAATAAAAACATGAATTTTATATATGGGACGAACACGGTTCATGAGGAAAGTTTGATCGGGAAACAATCAAACGATGAGTTCAAGAAACAGAAAGAACTTCGAGAAAAAGCCAAAATTGCAAGTGGTGCCAAAACAAGTAGTGTAAAACCCACAAAAGGACATCCACATGATTATCGGACTTGTTTCAAGTGCAACGAAATTTGTCATATTGAACGTTACTGTCCGAAATCAAAGCCGGCTTATCTTCGAAGGAAAGAAAGTTCAAATGTTGTGAAACCGAAGCAACCAGTGTTTGAAAAACCTGTAAAGATTTTGAAAAGAAATGAATCAAAAGCTGAAGTCAAACCTAAGTTTGAAAATTCAATTTTTGAAAAAGGTGAAACTTCAAAGGCTAATGAAAACAATTTTTACATCAAGAAGGCTAACATAAATTCTCAAGCCTGGATTGCCAAGAAACGGTCCACAAGATCTGAGATCACTAAGTCTGAGCTTGTTAAGACTAGTGATAGCATGAAAGAATCATAATCTGAAATCATAATTGAAACCACATCTGAAAATGTCAAAACTACAAGTGGTAACAATTCAAAAGATATAAAGACAGTAAAGTTTTCAAACATAAACATCATAGAAAATCCAGATGATGAATGTGAATTTGATTATGCAGATGAGTGTGGATTCGATTATGCTGATGAGTGTGTGTTTGATTTTGATGATGGTTATCCAATTCAACCCGAGACCAAAAAGGCTTGGGTCTCGCTTTTTAAATAGATTGTTGAAATGTGAAGGGGCTCCAGAGATTCGTACTTTCCAAGTGGATTTTGGATAGTGGAGCGTCCAGACATATGACGGGAATGAAAGCGTTGCTATTCGACATAAAAGCTATGAATCGAGGATATGTTGGATTTACGGGTAACCAGGATGGAAGGATAGTCGCCGAGGTAAAACACTCCAATGGCGTCGTTTCATTCGATCGCGTGAATTATATTGAAGAGTTGGAAAATAATGTTCTGAGCATATCGCAGATTTGTGACAAGTAGTTCACGGTGCATTTCAACGACAAAGAGTGTGGCACCCGGGTAAAATCCACAATCATCTTAACTCGTCTTTCACTCTCCTGTGTCTACTTATCAAATTTCAGGACGAAATTTCTTTCAAGTTGGGGATGATGTGACAACCCGCAATTTCCGGTTAATACTGTAATCTAAAAACACAATTAATTTAGATATGAAATCATGCTTTGTTTGTAATTACGTGATATTATGTACCATATGTAGAAAATTACATATCTTGGGGTGCATTGTGAATAGATTAGAAACCTTAATAAAACTCCTACAACCCTAAACCTCCCACACAAATCAATCTTACAGCGGTTTCTAATCATCATCTCTCTTATCATCTCTGATCATTTGGTGCACACACAATCAACCTCTCAATCTTTCAAGAGCAAACCCTAGAATCAAATTAAGGTAAGGATTATTTTATACGTTGTTTTTATCACTCTATTGATTTCATGCAACCCCTAGTTCTCAAAACAGAAGTTCTGTGTTTATGTGATCATGTTTGTATGAATATTTGCGCATGAATGTTAACTTGCTGTATGATATTATTGGAATCGATATGCCCAAGACACATATTAAATTGATGTAGCTAGTACGTTATGATCCAAGTCGGGTCATACCCAATAACAAGCTAGACAAACACTTATAATATTTATTTATGATATGATCAAACAAATAAATATTAACACTTCGAATATTTAGAAATTGGTTTTCTAAATAATTGCACTTGAGAAATAAGATGGATAATTTATTTAAGAGTATATTTTATTTTGTAATATAATGGGTTAAATAACATTATAAAAGATTTTGTAAGATATATGAATATCTTGCAAATCTTCCAAGATCTCACACTATCCATGATTAGATTTTGTAAGATATATGGATCTATTGCAAATCTTACAAAATCTCCCACATCCAAGATTAGATTTTGTAAGATATATGAATATCTTGCAAATCTTACAAAATCTCACACAATCAAAGATTAGATTTTGTAAGATATTTGAATATCTTGCAAATCTTAAAAAATCTCACACAATCCAAGATTAGATTTTGTAAGATATACGGATATCTTGCAAATCTTACAAGATCTCACACAATCCAAGATTAGATTTTTTAAGATATATGGATATCTTGCAAATCTTACAAATCTCACACAATCCAAGATTAGATTTTGTAAGATATATGAATATCTTACAAATCTTACAAAATCTCACACAATCCAAGATTAGATTTTGTAAGATATATGGATATCTTGCAAATCTTACAAGATCTCACGCAATCAAAGATTAGATTTTGTAAGATATATGGATATCTTGCAAATCTTACAAGATCTAACACAATCCAAGATTAGATTTTATAAGATATATAGATATCTTGAAAATCTTACAAGATCTCACACAATCCAAGAAAAGATCTTACAAGAGGTTATATATATGGATGATTTGGTGAGATTTAGAGATGGCACACACACACACACTTTCTATTATTAAAATCAAGTGCAAAAACACTAAAATTCTCTCTAGAATTTTCGGCCAAAGGTTGGTTGATCAAGAGTTGTTCACAAGTGAAAAATCGTAGCAACATATGGTGTTTGTTGGAAGCTTGAGGTATACAAGCTTGAGGTCTTCTCCTTTGAAGATTTCCATTCAAGATCATCACCTTCTTCATATCTCTTGCTACTTGGAAGGTCGCGTGTAACGGACCAAACACCTAACGCATAAAGACACTTAACACTACCGAGCTAACTAAGGTGAGTTCACTGCTCTTTTACAAGCATGCGTCCAGTGGGGACAAACAAACAAACTAATATCCCTGGAGGGGATACTTTGCAAACCTTTTATCCCTGGAGGGGATGGCTACTATTCCTTGGGGGAATACTTTGTTATAACTTTTGTAGTTTAAATTCCGATGTTAGTTAATAAACTGAACGCTATCATGGAAAGTCCCTACTTACATACCGAACTAGTTGCCTAGAGGGCAACGGGGTATTAGTTGATAGCGCTATTAGGCTTGACAAACCTCACATCATGCCTTGGAGGACGAGCGTGAACTAATGACCTTAAACACGTTGATCAATGATGATAGACATTGATGAGGGCACCAAAAACAGAACAGTCAATCGGTACAGAGTTTATTAGCCGTAACATGTCTTTAAACTAAACACCAACTTGTTTTCGCTAAACAAAACAAAACTGTAAACAAAACTAAACACTTTTTCTGCATGCTTGCAGGTTGTTAGATGATTCATGCATGGGAACTTGCAGTCTGTGAAGCTTGAAGTGTCATGGGGCGCACTACTTGATTGCAAACAATAAAACTTTACGCTTGAAACATTTTGATTTTGATTTTTTTAAGATATTTACATTTGCTTCCGCTGAACACATATGTTATGTTTGAAAAGTTCAATTCAAATTTCACTATCATGTTGGACATGAGTATTGTGTATTATGTAATTTATGATTAGTTCAACATGATTAGTGGCTGGATCCTGGGTAGTCAGACGCCTCGCGGTATAAACCCACGGGTGGTAATTTTGGGGTGTGACAGTTTGGTATCAGAGCTACTGGTTATAGTGAACTAAGTTTTAAAAAGTTTTTTCTAAAACAAGACTATAACCGAATTAGTTTCGAAAGTGACCATGACACTACGCTCCAGATTGCAAGGTTCGTCTTTTATTATCGCTTACATTATACATTTAGCATGTACATATGCATTTCACTGCATATAGACACACATACACGACACTATAGTACGATTTCATGCGTTACTTATCTATGCCGTGACGGGTCATTATTATGGCATTACTTCTATATCTTTCGTGATATCTACCGTTTTGATAGCACTCACTTTGACATTCAAATCTAAGAATCTTTTGACACAAGTTAGGAAGCACTGGGTAAACATGCAAATCGAATTATCATAACGGGTGCACACGTAATAGTAATTGAGGATGCATGTGAGTCCTAGTGAGACCCAAACGTGTGTAAAGAGGTTCTAACCCATTATTCGACATAATTGGGGACTCACTTATTCATAGGATCCATAGCGATGATGGACTCCTACTCGATCTTTATCCTTACTCTTTCTACTTTTCTCGACTACTTGTACTGAATATGATGTAGCATGCGCGGTGGACGTGGCAACATTTTCAAGACTCGGGTGGAGTTGACAGATGTCATCAACACACGAGTGGCAGAGGCTTTAGTCTAATAGCAAGCTGGTACGACACTTACAACAAGATGATTCTTGTCCTCATTTCGTGTATCCGAACTCACATTTGTGCGTGGTACGTTCTTTTCATTGTCGCACCTTCAAACGGTCTTCCTCTACTAATCAGAACCAAGAAGCTAATCAGAATCAAGGCTCGTAAGCTGGTAGATAACCGAGGTGTAACAAACGTAACTATTATCACCACGGGCAGTGTACTAGAACATGTCAAAGATGCAACGAGGTAGGTCACCTAGCTAGGGATTGTAGGGCGCTGTTCCCTAAACAACAACAACAACAAAGGCAACAACCACAACAGTAACAAGCTGATCGTAAGAGTTGTTTCCAGTGTGGAAGCGAGGATCACTTCAAGAAGGACTGCCCTCAGTTGAACCAGAATGCCAACAACACAGGGAATCGCAACAATAACACTGGGAGTAACAATAACAACGATAATAACAACAGAGGAGATGGTGCTCGCGGGAGGGCATTTGTGATTGGCGCGCGAGACGCCAAGAATGATAACACCCTGTGATCGGTATGTTTGCTATAGGCAACCTCTTCGTATGTCTTATTCAGTTATTGCATCGATTTGAGTTTCGTGTCCTTGAAACTTAGTAGACTGTTAGTGTTGACCGTAAACCGCTCTAGAACCCAAAAATGTTTAGGAACTGAATGACGGTTAACCAAGTGGAACATCCTATATTCTTGTTGGGTGCAAACTCGATCTCTAGGTTAAGTATATGACATTGACCTCATTCCTGTTACTTTTGGTAGTTTAAATTTAATGCATTCCCTCACTCTTCCATGACTTCTTAGCGAATTTCGGGACGAAATTCCCTTTCAACTTGGGGATGATGTGGTACCTGGGGAAAATCCATAGTCATCTTAACTCGTCTTTCACTCTCCTGTGTCTACTTATCAAATTTCAGAACGAAATTTCTTTCAAGTTGGGGATGATGTCGACCCATGATTTCCGGTTAATACTGTAATCTAAAAACACAATTAATTTAGATATGAAATCATGCTTTGTTTGTAATTACGTGATAATATGTGCCATATGTAGAAAATTACATATCTAGGGGTGCATTGTGAATAGATTAGAAACCTTAATAAAACCCCTACAACCCTAAACCTCCCGCACAAATCAATCTTACGGCAGTTTCAAATCATCATCTCTCTTATTATCTCTGATCATTTGGTGCACACACAATCAACCTCTCAATCTATCAAGAGGAAACCCTAGAATCAAATTGAGGTATGGATTATTTTATACGTTGTTAATCTCACTCTACTGATTTCATGCAAACCTTAGTTCTCAAAACAGTAGTTCTGTGTTTATGTGATCATGTTTGCGCATGAATGTTAACTTGCTGTCTGATATTGTTGGAATCGGTATGCCCAAGACACATATTAAATTGATGTGGCTAGTACGTTATGATCCAAGTCGGGTCATACCCAATAACAAGCTAGACAAGCACATATAATATTTATTTATGATATGATCAAACAAATAAATATTAACACTTTGAATATTTAGAAATTGGTTTTCTAAATAATTGCACTTGAGAAACTAATGAATAAGATGTAATTTATTTGAGAGTATATTTTATTTTGTTATTTAATGGGTTAAACAACATTATAAAAGATTTTGTAAGATATATGGATCTCTTGCAAATTTTCCAAGATCTCACACAATCTAAGATTAGATTTTGTAAGATATATGGATATCTTGCAAATCTTACAAAATCTCACCCAATCCAAGAGTAGATTTTTTAAGATATATGAATAACTTGCAAATCTTAAAAAATCTCACAAAATCCAAGATTAGATTTTGTAAGATATATGAATATCTTGCAAATCTTACAAAATCTCATACAATCCAAGATTAGATTTTATAAGATATATGAATATCTTGCAAATCTTACAAAATCTCACACAATCCAAGATTAGATTTTGTAAGATATATGAATATCTTGCAAATCTTACAAGATCTCACGCAATCCAAGATTAGATTTTATAACATATATGGATATCTTGAAATCTTACAAGATCTCACACAATCCAAGATTAGATTTTATAAGATATACGTATATCTTGCAAATCTTTCAAGATCTCACACAATCCAAGAAAAGATCTCACAAGAGGTTATATATATGGATGATTTGGTGAGAATTAGAGATAGCACACACACACACACACACTCTTTCTATCATTAAAATCAAGTGCAAGAACATAAAATTCTCACTAGAATTTTCAGCCAAAGGTTGGTTGATCAAAAGGTGTTCACAAGTGAAAAATCCTAGCAACATTAGGTGTTTGTTGGAAGCTTGAGGTATACAAGCTTGAGATCTTCTCCTTTGAAGATTTCCATTCAAGAACATCACCTTCTTCATATCTCTTGCTACTTGGAAGGTCGCGTATAACAGACCAAACACCTAACGCATAAAGACACTTAACACTACCGAGCTAACTAAGGTGAGTTCACTGCTCTTTTACAAGCATGCGTCCAGTGGGGACAAACAAACAAACAAATATCGCTGGAGGGGATACTTTCCAAAACATTTATCCCTGGAGGGGATGACTACTATTCCTTGGGGGAATACTTTGTTATAACTGTTGTAGTTTAAATTCCGATGTAAGTTAATAAACTCAAACGCTATCATGGAAAGTCCCTACTTACATACCGAACTAGTTGCCTGGAGGGCAACGGGGGTATTAGTTGATAACGCTATTAGGCCTGACAAACCTCACACCGTGCCTTGGAGGACGGGTGAACTAATGACCTTAAACATGTTGATCAATGATGATAGACATTGATGAGGGCACCAAAAACAGAACAGTCAATCGATACAGAGTTTATTTCGTAACATGTCTTTAAACTAAACACAAACTTGTTTTCGCTAAACAAAACTGTGAACTCGCCGGCTTAATCGCTGATACACTTTTTCTGCATGCTTGCAGGTTGTCAGATGATTCATGCATGGGAACTTGCAATCTGTGGAGCTTGAAGTGTCATAGGGCGCGCTACTTGATTGCAAACAATAAAACTTTACGCTTGAAACATTTTGATTTCAATTTTTTTGAGATAGTTACATTTGGTTCCGCTGAACACATATGTTATGTTTGAAAAGTTTAATTCAAATTTCATTGTCATGTTGGACATGAGTATTGTGTTTTATGTTATTTACTATTAGTTCAACATGATTAGTGGCTGGATCCTGGGTAGTCACACGCCTCGCGGTGTAACCCCACGGGTGGTAATTTGGGGGTGTGACAAAGAGTGTATTATCTTGAAGCCGAGATTCAAAATACCAGATGAGTGGATTCTGATGCGAGCTCCACGTGAGAATGATTTATATGTTCTTGATATACCACTTCATCAAAATCAACACAATGTTTTGTGACAAAGGCTACTGAAAAGGATTCTATTCTTGGGCATCGTAAGATTGGGCATATTCATTTGCGAAAAATGAATTACTTGGTTCGTAATGATCTTGTAGACGGTGTAAATCTTCAGAACTTTCATATGTCTGATCACTGCTTAGAATGTAAAAAGGGAAAGCAGATCAAGAAATCTCATCCGAAGAAAATTCTTAACTCAATCAAGTTGCCATTAGCACGTCTCCACATGGATTCATTTGGTCCTGTAAATGTTCGAAGCATCTCAGGAGACTTATATTGCTTGGTCGTGACAGATGACTATTCGAGATATTCTTGGGTATTCTTTCAGGAATCAAAAGACGAAACGTTCGAGAACTTGGTTATTCTATTCAAGAAACTCGAGAACCTTTATCATCTGCCGGTCAGACGCATTAGAAGTGACAACGGCACAGAGTTTAAGAATAACAAAATGAAAGAATTTTGCAACGAAAAAGGGATTCTGCACAAGTTTAGTGCTCCCTATACTCCACAGCAAAACGGAGTAGCTGAACAGAAAAACAGAACTTTGATTGAAACTGCGAGAACCATTCTTGTAGATTCTAAACTTCCAATCAGCTTCTGGAGTGAAGCGGTTGCTGCGGCTTGCTACACGTTAAACAGAGTTCTCACTGTCAAACCAACAAAGAAAACATGTTTCGAGATGATAAACCGACGGAAGCCAAATTTGAAATTCTTAGAACCATTTGGTGCGCCATGCACTGTAATCGATCAAGATGGCAAATTTGGAGCTAAATCTCTTGAGGGTTTCTTTGTCGGATATGCGAGTCCGTTTAGAAGAGTATATGTTCCTTTGTTGAGAAAGGTTATTGAAGCATAACACGTGGATTGTTTCAGCTATACGGATCCTATTCAAAGGAGAGGTGACGCGTGGCTGTTTAAGTATCAAGACCATTGGAAGTCATTCGACTTGCCGGAAGAACCGTCTGACAAAGAAGTTGCAGCGTTATATTATCTTCACCAGTCAGCGAATCAAGAACAAATCATTAGACCAATTGTGGTTAATCAACCCATGTTGGATTCCTCACCTTCCGGAGCAAGTCCAAGCAATAGCAGTAGTGTCAAGTTGAAAATACTTCTGAAACAGAAGTAACACCTGCTACATCTCTAGTGAATGCTCTAATGAACCAGAAAACACAACAGTGCCCAGTACGCCTCAGAATCAGAATTATGATTCAGATGAAGCACCGATATTTGATGCTGATGATGAAACTTCATCGGATGAAGAAGTTGAGCAGATTTCTAACTAGTTGAATCAATCTGCTAGTCTGAGAAATCAGAACGATGCTTCAACAAGTACTCCTAATGTTGATATGAACAGTGATATGATTGTTTCAAATCAGCAAAGCTCAGTTGATGTTCCAACAGAAGAAATGCCGCGATCATATTCGTACCATCCTTCAACGAATATTATAGGAGAACTACAAACTGGTGTGCGTACTCGAAACCAAATCAACAAAGCACTCAGTTGTTTCTACACCCGAGTAGCACCAACTCCGAATTATTGCTACTACTCATGTTTCATATCTCAAATAGAGCCAAAGACAGTTAATGAGGCTCTAGTAGACGAGAATTGGGTGATAGCAATGCAAGAGGAACTTTTATAGTTCGAGAAGTTGGGTGTTTGGAAACTTATAGACTTGCCGCCGAAGCAGAAAGCTATTGATACAAAGTGGGTCTTCAAGTGTAAAAGAGATGATCGGGGGGTTATAGTAAGAAACAAAGCTAGGCTGGTTGTCAAGGGATTCCACCAGCAGGAAGGTATAGATTATACGGAGGTATACGCACCAGTTGCGCGATTAGTATCTATCTGTATTTTCCTAGCGTTCGTCGCTTGGAAAGAATTTAAGGTGTACCAGTTGGATGTAAAATCTACATTTCTCTACGGTAAACTTCGTTAGCAAGTGTATGTCGGCCAACCACTGGGGTTTGTCGATCCACTGAACAAGAACAAAGCATATCTCCTGGATAAAGCCTTGTACGGTTTACACCAAGCCCCGAGTGCTTGGTACGAGACGTTATCGCAACATCTCGTAGGAAATGGTTTTACACGAGGCACCGTGGACGTCACATTGTTTACCAGAGAAGTTGGATCGCATCTGATAATAGTACAAATCTATGTGGACGACATCATTTTCGATTCTACGGATGACAGTCTGTGCAAAGAGTTCGAAAAGATCATGAAGAAGAAATTTGAGATGTCCTTGATGGGCGAAATGAAGTTCTTCTAGGTCTTCAAGTGGATCAGCTTCTAGACGGGATATTCATTCATCAGACTAAGTATGTTCACGACATTCTCAAAAAGTTTGAAATAGATTCTTCGAAGCCGCTTTCGATGCCGCTGGCACTGAACCATGGGATTTGCGTAGACGAGACGAGAACGAAAGTTGATGAAACATTGTATCGATCAATGATAGGTTCATTGATGTATCTAACGGCATCGCGCCCGGACATCATGTATCCTACATGCTTATGTGCGAGATATCAGTCAAGTCCTCGAATGTCACACTTGCAGATAGTCAAGCAAATCTTCCGTTACTTGAAAGGTTGCCCAAGCAACAGCCTGTGGTACCCCAAGAACGACAATTTTGATCTCACTGGATACACTGACTCAGACTTCGGAGTGGACAAACTGAACTCGAAATCTACAACTGCAGGATGCCAGTTCTTTGGCACACGTTTGGTAACGTGGCAGTGTAAGAAACAGACCACGGTCTCTCTGTCAACCTGTGAAGCGGAATACATTTCTGCTTCCAATTGTTGCTCTCAATTCCTCTGGATTCAGCAACAGAGGAGGGATTATGGTCTGCAGTTTCTTGACATGCCTTAATTTGTAGATAACAAAGCAGCCATCGATATAACTAAAAATCCGGTTCATCACTCACATACAAAACACATTGAAATTCGATACCATTTCATTCGTGATTGTTACGAAAAGAAATTGGTTCGAATAGAAAAAATCCACACCGGCGAACAAAGGGCTGATTTTTATACCAAAGCATTTCTATTAACAAGATAATGCGGCTTAACGGTTTTAAAAATATGCTTACAGGTGCGGAAGCTGAGGTTGAATACGGATCGGACGACGAATTCGTGTAATCCGCATTGGTTTGTATGGTTTGTAAATATCTTTCTACTTTAGTATTTCTTAAAAATCTAAAATCCAAAAAAATATGTTTTTGATTTTAGGGGGAGAAATATTTGGGAAAATAAAAAAAACATATGAAAAATTTCAGAAATGTACAAAAACATTGAAAAAGACAAAAAGAATTCGATGTCACAATAAAGGAAATTATAGTACATCAGTGGACTATCACAGTATGCTAAAGAAATGGCAAGTTTAAAAGTTATAAACGAGTCTTACTGTGGATGTGTCGATAGGCTTAACACGTTCAGTAAACTATTTTCAAGATATAAACTAAAATTTTCAACTGCTTAATCTTGTGGATTAACACATCTTGCATATATGGACTTGGTACTCTGAAATTTCATTTGACAGATTGCCTGATTTTGAGATACGAGGTCTTTATAGATAGTTGATATCTGGGGTATTATACAAGTTCTTCTGATATTGCGGAAGCAATAGCCTAGAACTTCTATAATTCTTTATGCTAAAAACCCCTAAACTGCATGTAAACTTGAAAAGAATCGAAAGATCTAATCAATTGCAGTGCTTAAAAGATTCCTTAATTAGAACACACTTATAAGTCTAGCCTTCATCTTTTTGTCGATACGGTAGTATTAACCTGAGCTCTCAAGGCATCGCATTAACACAGATACAGATATCGATTACGCTATATTCACCTGTAAGATGAAATCTAGGGAATCTTGATGCGAGAGTATATTCAAGAAGTAGGAATCGCAGATAAGTCAAGTTTCATAAATCATACCTAAAGATATCTTGGAACAGTTGAGAAACGTGGTAAAGTTTAAATGGACAAACATATCGACAATCTAGGTAAACAAGTTTAAAAGTTAAAGTTATTAAAAGGTCAACGGTACTAGTGATATGTCTCAAAAACTGATATGATCCTCTAGCACGTTTTCTCATAAAAATACAAATTCTAAATATTACATTTTAGTATGTTTACATTTCTGCATTCAATATTAAAAATCCGAATAGGTTTTTTTTCTCCTATCTTCCATGGAAACCTAATAATGTTGAATGTGAGCCGGACCAACGAGACTGTTAAGAAACTGTTTGTGTGTGGATACGTGTGATTGTTTTTAATCGTCAAATCTTAGAGATTCGAAGCATCATTTGAGGGGGAGCTAGATAAACATGTTGATTAAAGATACCAGAAGGCTCAAAGCAAGGGGGAGCATGATGTTAAAGTTATTCAAGATATAAAGATCAAGAGAACATTAAAGACTCAGGAACTTAATTGAAGAATGATGACTACAGCAACATCCAAGGGGGAGTCTGTTGATGCATATGTCTGTTGCCTATGTCATCGTATACTATCGAGTCTATATTTAGGAGCGAAATGACGAATTTATGTATGTTAAAGATCAAGTTCGCTTGTAAATGTAAGGTTGAAGTCAAGTTCGGCCGAACTTGACTAAGCAAGTTCGCCTGAACTTGAACTCCCACCAGTGAACTTGTGATTAGTATAAATAGGAACTTTGGCATTTTGGAGGCGAAGCACTGTCAGTTTGTACTCTTGACATTTGATCAATAAAACTGATGATTAACTGATTAATTCTTGTCTATTGTTAAACACGACGTAATATTTCCGCTATTATGGACGTTAGATATCAAATTTAGGTTCCTTAGCATCAAGGATCAGTCCTACATTTTTTCTTGGTCTTTTGGAGCTATCGGTATTTGAAAGTAACCTGAAAAACCATCTAAAAAACAATTAAATTTATGATCTGATAATCTTTCTAGCATTTGGTCAATAAAAGGTAAAGGGAAGTGGTCTTTCCTCATTGCCTCATTTCATATATGATAACCTATACAAACTCTCCATCTGGTGATGGTTCTTGTTGGTATTAATTCATTTCTCATTAATGACCACCGTCATACCTCCTTTTTTGAGAACTACTTGAAAGGGACTCACCCAAGAGCTATCGGAAATTGGGTAGATGAGTCCGGCATCAAGTAGTTTGATGATTCATTTTAAACCACTTCTTGAACATTTGGTTTTACTCTACATTGTGGTTGGATCACCGATTTAAAGTCATCTTCCATTAAAATTTTGTGCGTGCGCATGGATGGTCTTATGCCTTTTATATCAATAAGTTTCTATGCACTCGCGTTTTTATGTTTCTTCAAAAGTTTTATCAACTTTTCTTTTGCTATACTAGTTAATTTTGAAGAAATAATTACGGGTAACTTACCACACTCGTCTAGAAAAGCATACTCCAAACCTTTTGGGAGTTCTTTGAGCTGGAGTGGTGGGTCTTTAAGAGACTCCTTATTCGTTTGCTCTTTATTTTGGTCGAGAACCAAAAAGGTTTGTTCAATGGCGTCCTCTTCTTCGACAAGTTGGTTGATTTCTTCTTCCGTATCGGGTGGTTCATCTTCATCTTCAATTAAGGGGTCATCGTTGCCGAATGGGTATTTCATGGATTGGTCAAGATTGACATACCTTTTGTCGGCCGCTAACTGAATTTGGAGGTTGTTTTGCTTCCGGTTGATCAATGCTTGATGGGTTCTCACAAAAGGTTGTCCCAACACAAGTGGAGCATCATCAAGAATCATGAAATCGGTTAGGACTATCGTTTGGTTTGTTTGCACTAACACATCTTCAACTACTCCCATTGACTTTATTATTTTTTGATTAGAGAGAAAAATGTGGATTTGATGTGGAGAAAAATCACTAATATTTAATTTTTCGAAAATATTGTTAGGTATTATATTAACATAAAGATCTTTATCAATTGTAATATTACTAATAAAAGTATTTTGAAAGAAAGATAGGATCAGTGTTATGTAAATTTTAAATTGCTCATCTTATATTAGCTTAGTTTGATCATTTGTTAACTTAACGCTAACTATTTCGTCAATTTTAGTGTTAGTGTTTTACTCTTTTAAAAACTTAGCGTAGGTACCAAACAATGATTTTCGAAAGAAGGCGGCAAAATGTTAATTTCTTGAAAATTAGACTTTTTTTCGAAATTATCGTTTTCGGACATACCTTCAACATCGTTTGGTTCATGCATCGGTTTTTCACTTAGTTGTTCTTCCATTTTCCTTCCTCAATTATTACTTCCTTATTACAAATAGCCTCTTCTGTTTCACGAGAAGTTCTTATTAAGCGTTTAAGATTTTTGAGACTTTGTATAAGGCTCTTGGCTTCAGGGATGATAATTGGTGGTGTTTTGTGTAAATTAGATGGTAGGTGTCCCAATCAAAAGTTGATGGTGGAAGCTCAAACCTTGGTTCCTCATAGTAGGTGTACGAGGTGGAGGGTTGGAAAATGTAGCAATTTTGTACCGGGTGAGATTCACTACAAATGGTACAATATTTTTCCTCGTAATTCTCCTCTATGTAGTAGTGAGTGTAACCTCCTGAATATTGATCCAAAGGGAAATACTCAGCAGATTACAGAGTCTCGGGATCAGAAGACAAAATTTAAAAGCTGAAATAGAAACCCACCACGGCCCGATGCTGAGCAAGCACGGCCCCGTTGTCGGATCCTGTATCTGGGCGTTTGAAAATTTGTTACTGGGCATTTGCAGCATGGGGGCATGTCCAACGGGCACGGCGCAATGTTCAGCGTGCTGTTATGCTAAAAATTCCTAAAAAAATTAAAAACGAGCGCGCAGTTTTGAAAAAGAAATGATTAGGCCACCGATTTAAATTTTTTTAAAATCCTTGTGTCCCGGGCATCGGCGCCAAAAACTTAGTGCATGTCGAGCGTGATATGATTTTATTAATATTTTTAGTCCGTTTTATGCATTAGTCAAGTTTTAAATTTATAAAACACGATATTGTACTAACAGTAAACACACACTACGGCAAGTGCACCCATCGCGAGTCTAGTATAGTGTTGGTAAGATACCGAGGTCGTCCAAGGACACAAGAGCTTTTAATACCAGTTTAGCGTCAACAACTAATCGATACAAATTTTTTATAAAAGTTTTGAAAGATAAAAATAAATATAAAAATGAAAAGATAAATAAAAATGAAATACAAATAGACAAGATAGAATCACTTGGATCCAACTCCTCTTTTATTTACCCTTTGATGATTTTCGCACTTTCGGACTTTTTAAGAGATTCTCTTAGTTATATTAGTAGGCCCCTCTTTTGAAGGTGACGTTACCCTCGGTCAAGTGGTTTGAGTCAGAAGGGATACAATCCAAAGTGGCCAGAATATTGAAAGACAATTGAGTAAGTTATTAATGCGAAAAGTGGTAGGCCCCTCTTTTGAAGGTGACTTACCCTCGACCAAGTGGTTTGAGTCAGCAGGGATACAATCCCAAGAGGCCGGTTTAATATATTAATAGTAGTTAGCATTGAAGGAGGTCCTAGTAAGCTTGAGCCAAGTCCTTGCAGGATCTATACACTGAACAAGACAAGAACTTTACCAAACCACCCTTCTAACTCCCTTCCAAGTAGTTAAAGCGCTTTATATTGACCGTAAAGACATGAATGAGCAAATCAATGACATCATGAAGAAATGGTTAGGAAAATTCACTTTCAACATAAGAAACTAGTTATTAAAGTCATTAATACATACCCAATTAAGAAGTAGCCGAAAGATTAAAAATCAAAAGTAACACATAAAAGATTTGTCTTCACCAAGTGATGCAAGAGATTAGCCAAGCATGGCTTTGTTTGACAAGAACTCTTACGATCAATCTTGGATCCCGAGACTACTACACACTCTAATGATCAAAGATGGATGATGGTAGTGGGTGTTGGTGTTGTAGTGGTGGCAAAGTGAGAGAGAAGTGGTTTGCCTAGGGATGCCTTTGAAGTGAACCAAACACCACTATTTATAGTCACAATAGAGCCCCAGCCACGGCCCCGTGTCCAATGGGCATGGCCGGTGGCCAGACTTTTCTCTTCCTTCGTTAATTGCAGCTGTCAGCAGAGGGCCCCACACGCCCCTGGCTCTTGAACACGGCCCTGTGGTCAACTCTTTATTGTACCATCACGATTCAGCAAATCTAAGAGTTCACCAAGCCCCATGGTCATGTGGGCACAGCCCCGTGGTGGGCATGAAGTTTCTGCTGCTCTTGTCTTTATCTGTTAGGTCTGACCACGGCCCATGCCTGGCTGGGCACGGTCCTGTGGTCGGCTTCTGTCTTCTTGTTTTCAACCTTTGGGGTATTGCAGAGGGGTCGGGCATGTCACGTTATTCCTTCTTCTTGCATTTATGTTGTTTTTGGTTTCTTATTTGCTTCTTTTGTTCTTTTAAACTCGTTTGTCCTACAATTTCAAAAGGAACAAAGAAACGTGCTTTTTCCAACATTAGTACAAAAAAAGGGTTGGGTTTATGCCTTGTTTGATGTAATCTATATGTTGCATTTCGTTCACATCAATGCCTAACGGGCTTAACTGAGAGATATGGAAGCGATAATTTGATAGGATTGCTCCGAAGAAATGACTCGCCGACAACTGGAAATTTCCTTCGCTGAAAAAATCTTCAAATAGACTGAAATATCCCGCAAGTTCGTCGACCGCCGGATACTTCTGATCCTACTCACCAGAAAATTGGTCCTCTGACGATTTGCTCGAACAGAGCTTCTTCCAATTCCAGCGGTGGCATCCCCCCATCTCCTCCACCTCTATAACATCATCTTCATGGTCGGCCATGAGTATCCTCTGTTTTCTTCACAAAATCTACAGTTGATGAAGAACACACTTGAAGATCTTCATGTTTTGGGAAAATGATTGCAGATTTGAGGGAGAATGGCTAGAGATTTCAAGGAAAAGTGATATCTCAACCCCTATCGTCGACTATTTATACCCATCGCATTTAAAGCGATGGATTATTGTGCCAACAACTTGCAGCGCATGTGACACTCGACTATTTTAGTCTGTATTATACTAGTGTGACACTTGTTATGAATATATATAGGCAATATTTTGTTAAATTTGGTGTTAATATATTGTATTTGATATGTTGGTAAATTCAAATTTTGATAGAAAATATGTTGGCAATAATAAGATAAACGCTTATCACGTAACGAACAAAATGCGAAACGAACGTCGGTGACCGCTCGATTAATGTTAAAATCCTAAAAATATTTCATTGTGATAAAAACTATATTTTGCGAGTTTAAGCACGTACTACGCAATATCGCACATATATTACAAAATACAGACAACGCAACCAGGCGAGGCAAATAAAATATTGTTTAGCAATATATGGTGTGTTATTTTTATAGAATGATAAAAAAGAATTAAACGCCTTAAAACACGAGATAGAATACCCGGTAGCCAGTTAAATACCTGCTTTTGGCCTAATATATAATATATATGTATGTGTATATAAAGAGTGTGAGAGAGGGTGTAGGTGGCGGCCCAATAGGGTGCCCACCTTTTCTTGTTTCCTTCCGTTGTTGCCAAGTGTTGAACCTAGAATAAAGACACAATTATTACAAGTCCTACAACACTCCATATTTTGTAAGTTTCAAGATAAAAATTCAAAAATACATCTCCATCTCTCTCTCTAAAACCATACATACACACATACATATCCATGTTCAAGTTTTAAACATATTCTTGAAGATTCAAGTCCATTCCAAGGTGTTTTCGAAGGTGTTTGAAGCTCCGAAGGTGTTTTCAAGTGATTCCCAAGAAGAACAGGCTCCATATCATCAAAAATCTCATCAAACCCCACTAAATTCTTGTAAGGTATAAACTTACTTTAAAAATTATATTCTTGTTTCTTGATGATGACGGAATGTTTCCCAAAAGCTTGATGTTCTTCACAAACTTGAAATCTAATAATAAATAGGTTTTTAAACAAAATAAAAATGGAAGTATGTGTGTTGATATGTGGCCGTGTGTAACACCCCAAATCGCGTAAAAACAACACGTGGCGGAAACACTTGGGGAGTTACGTTAACAGATTGTTTCAACAACACATGGTATTTGAAGTTTTGTTTTAATTAGATATTAAACATAGGTTATATTGTCATAATTGTCTAGAAACGTTTTAAAACAACAAAACAAACAAAACTTGCATAATTATTGTCTTTCTTGTTTTATAGTCGCCAGGCCCGTCCAAATCCAATATAAGCATGTATCAGTATCATCAAGCATTGTTCCCTGAAACATATGTGAAAACGAGTCAGCAAAAATATGCCGGCGAGTACATAGGTTTTGTGAGTGTGTCAAGTTCATGGCTTTGTATATATTGCAATATAATATGACTACTAGAGTCGTAAGTAAAAACCTTGTTTTGTAAGCATTTGATATTGCAGCAACTATTCGTCTAAAACAAAAGGGTAAAAGTTTATAAAATCTCGTAGCCATGAACCTTGACTCGAAAACATTTGTTCGTAAATCCAAGTTGTAAATCGTCTTGAAATAACTCGTATGGTTTATATCTTTAATCGAAAATCATTGTGTGTCATTGTTTGAAATCATTTGTCCAACTAATGTAAATAACGACACGTATGTAATGTGATAAAAGCACTTATGTATAGGAAGTACCAGTGGCGTATCCACCATGCTTTTATCACATTACACCCGTTCCGTTATCTAAATCACTTATCATAAACCAATAGTTATAAATCAATTGTTCATTGTTCCTTGTTATAAACCATTGTTCATTGTTCATCGTTCATCTTTCCTTGTTTTAATTGTGAAAACTTTTGGTCGTTTCGTGAAAACATTCAAACCTTTGTTGACTTGTTCGAGACCACCCACGGTGTCCCTTAATCGTATAACAAACCACTAAAGGGTTTGTTACATACAGTTTCAGTCGCTTCCCAAATTTCCCCACAAACCCCAGGAAATTTGGTAACAGGATTGTCAGTCCTAGGCGCCTTAACTTACTACTGGTCGGCTTGTCCATTGTTAAGGAATGTCATTCTTGTTATAAATACATCGCACCAACAAGTTCGTTCACATTATTGAAATCGTTTTGTTTATATAGACCATAGTATTTGCATTTGAAAACTTGAAAACATTTAGCACATATGAATCACCCCAAAACAATTGTAAAACATAAAATAGGAGAACTGTGTACTCACATGTGATAGCAAAGTAACTCTTGGATCAATAAGAACATTGAAGCTCAAAGATCCGAGAAATCATGCGTGTCCTAAAAATGAATAATAGTGTAAATATCGGGGCTTGAAATCGGAAGATTCAGATAGAATGAGATCTTATAAACCAAGTGAGTGTCGGAACTCATATAATATGGTTTAATAAGCATACAATCTGAGTTGGAAAGATTTTAAGTGCTTTTGACCCGTTATAACCCGTTAAGGTAGTTTAAGCCACTTTCACGCGTCATTTGCGTAACAACGCATTCGGATGGTTAGATATGTGTCATAATAAGTTTTAAATGCTCAAACATGTTTAAAAATGTTTTTGATCAGATTATATGTCAAATCTTGTGTTACATATGATTAACGTTGATTTGTTTGCGAAAAGAGCATTTTGGTCGTTTTTAAGTAATATTACAATCAATCATCATAACACAATCCAAACATCATGATAAGACAATCCAAACATCATGACCATAAGGTATAACCTCCGAGGGTGATTCCCTATATATTTATGGTGAGAATTATGTATTTGGTTGGGTCCGAAGGTCCACCAAACAGGTCAGATTCGGAAGTCAAAGCTATGGTCAAACCGTTAAACTTTTCGATTTAAAATAAGCACTACAATGAGAGTGACGACTTAGACATGTTTTGACATGTCTAAATAAGTTTATAAAACAGTTTTGGCATCAAAACAACCTGTATTGACACCCGAATTTAGAGCCGTTGCAAAATGCGCAAAAATCGCATTTTGACCGAAACTTTGACTTGTCAAAATAGCCAGAAACGATGAGAATCAGTAGGCATAAATCGCATTTTGACCGAAACTTACCCTCATAAAGCAAGTTTCAATTGGATTTTAAACTGATTAATTCATGATCAATTCTGGAAGTCAAATAGAAGTCAAATTTTCTGACTTTTAATCAAATTAACCATAAGAATTGAAACAAGCATGAAGGAGATCACTTACAAACACTAAAGATTGATCAAGAACACCAGAGGAAACTCCAAGATGGTTGCTAAATTCGGATTTAGAGCATGATGTTGCAAAAAAGTGATCAAAAAGTTCATAAGTGTAATGAACATGGGTATTTATAGAAAGTTTGGATGAATAGGGTCATGCCAAGCGTTTATGACTCATCTTTGAAGTAGGTTAGTGTCTACTTATGTGTCAAAAGCAGAGATTAGGGTAGCAATTTCGAAAGGTGAGTCAACAAGGGAGTTAACAAGAAGCTGCCAGGTTTCAGCTGAAAACTGGTAACCCTCGCGCCACACGCCAGGTCTAGTTGGTGCTGGCACGCTACGTGAGGCCTCCCAAAATTAGAAACTTTAAAAAATGGCAGAACAGGTCCCTGAACATGTATTTGTCATGTTTTAGCACTTTTAACACCCGTTAACCTCATTTATAAGCTCCATAAGGACGTTAAAGTATAGGTAACTTGAAATATGTTAAAAAATGTTCCATAGGTCGGTTCGTTTGGTCGTACGGTCGCGATTTCGGTTAATTACGACGAAAATCGTAACGAACGCGTGCGTGACCGTAAATGCGTAACGAACGGATTTTTCACACTCGAATCACTAAAATACAATATTTTAATGACTACAAAAATTTTTGAATGTCCGTACATGTTCCGTATAGCGATATACGCAAAAAAGGCATAGTTTCGCGAAATTTGCAAAATAGCCCCTAAAGTTACAAAAGTGTGATTTTGCCATACCGAAGCCTTCAAAGCTTATTTCAAAGCTATGTAAAGGATATTTAAGGTATTATAGGCTTCTGTTCTTCTTCCGGAGCGTACGTCGCTGTGAAAATCGGCAGACTTTCGCAGGTTGTCCTAATTAGTCCCTGTGATCGAATAAACTTGTTTTTGGCATACCAAACCCTCCAAAACTTATTTCTAAGTTATGCAAAGGTTATTTAATGTATGTTTAGCTTGAGAAAGTATTCTGGAACATACGTTGTGTTAAATTGGTTTTGTTTGCGTATCGGTTCACCGGTTTTGCTCATAGAAGCGATTCAAGAGTTCGAAATTGTGCAATATTCAAATGTGTGCAATTGCATAGTAAATAAACAAAATTCATATATAAAACATAAAATTTCCATTCATTGATAATTTGTTTGTCATTGTACATGCACGGATTGCAACAGATATCACAGTCTCCCCTACTTCAGGAAATTTCATCCCGAAATTTAATTAGAGGAAACTTGTGAGAATAAGTGTGGATACCTCGTTTTCAATTGATCCTCTCATTCCAAGGTAAATTCTGGGCCATGTTTGGATTCCAAGTGAACTTTGACTATCGGGATTTGTCGTCGTTTCAGTTTCTTGACTTCACGGTCCATTATCTCCACTAGTTTATCGACAAAATGCATAGTGTTATCAACGTGAATCTCATCAAGTGGAATATGAAGATTTGTATCGGCTAAAAACATCTTTAAATTGGACACGTGGAATGTTGGGTGAATATTCCTGAGTTTAGGAGGTAGCTGAAGTCGGTAGGCCACCTTTCCGATTCTTTCGACGATCTTGAATGGTCCAACGTATCGTGGTGCAAGTTTTCCTTTCTTTCCAAATCTGACCACTCCTTTCCAAGGGGATACCTAGAGTAGGACGTGATAACCAACTTGGAATTCCAAGGGCTTGCGTTGCTTGTCTGCATAACTCTTTTGATGGCTTCTAGCTGTTAAAAGGTTATCGCGTATTTTCTTGACTTTCTCGGTTGTGTCGTGGATGAGTTCTGGTCCAGTGAGCTGTGTCTCACCGATCTCATTCCAGCAGACAGGTGAACGACATTTTGACCGTATAAAGCTTCGAAAGGTGCCATGTTGATGCTGGCGTGATAACTATTGTTATAAGAAAATTAGAGCAATGGTAAATGTGAATCCCAACTACCACCAAAATCGATCACGCAAGCTCTAAGCATATCCTCCAGAGTTTGAATCGTCCTCTTAGATTGTCCATCTGTTTGAGGATGATAAGTAGTACTCAGATTGAGTTTGGTTCCCATTGCTGATTGTATAGTCTTCCAGAAATGAGATGAGAACCGAGTGTCTCGGTCAGATATGATATTTAAAGGAACACCATGACGAGACACAATCTCATCAACATAGATCTTGGCAAGCTTGTCAGTGGGATAATCTTCACGAATCGCTATGAAGTGTGCTGACTTTGTTAGACGGTCAATGATCACCCAAATTGCATCATGAGCTCTAGATGTACGCGGTAACTTAGTGATGAGATCCATCACAATGTTCTCCCACTTCCATACCGGTATTTCCGGTTGTTCAAGCAAACCAGACGGACATTGATGTTCGGCCTTGACTTTGAGACAAGTAAGGCATTTCGATAGATACAAGGCAATGTCATTCTTCATACCCAGCCACCAATACTTAGTAAGAAGATCATTGTACATTTTTGTAGCACCAGGATGAATCGAGTAACGAGACTTGTGTGCTTCGTCCTTCAATAGAGTACGGAGATTGTGTTGATTCGGGACCCATAAACGGCTGATGTAGTATAGTAATCCATTGTCTTTCGTTTCGAGTTGAAGTTCGAGTTGGTGAGGTAATTCGTCTTTCAACCAACCTTGTGTTACACAAGTGTGTTGGCTTCAAGAATACGTGTTTGAATATCGGATCGAACTCGAACACAATGAAGCTTGACACGTTCTTTGCGACTAAGTGCATCAGCCACAACATTCACCTTACCAGGATGTTAGCGAATTTCACAGTCGTAATCATTTAGAAGTTCGACCCATCGTCGTTATCTCATGTTCAGCTTTTTTGATTGAAAATATGTTGGAGACTTTTGTGGTCTGTGAAAACCACACACTTCGTGCCATAAAGATAGTGTCTCCAGATTTTGAGAGCAAAGACAACAGCTCCTAACTCAAGATCATGGATTGTGTAATTCTTCTTGTGGGTTTTCAATTGTCTTGACGCGTAGGCGATGACCTTATCCTGTTGCATCAGGACACAACCAAGGCCTAGATTCGACGCGTCATAATAAACCACAAAATCATCATTGCTATCGAGTAAGGACAGAATAGGAGCATCACAGATTTTCTGTTTTAAGGTTTGGAAAGCTTCCTCTTTTTTAGGTCCCCACTCAAAAGGTTTATTCTTTTGAGTTAACGCAGTGAGGGGAACCGTGATCTTTGAGAAATTCGAAATAAATCGTAGATAGTAACCAGCAAGACCAAGAAATGAACGAATTTCTGTGGGAGTAGTAGGTGTTTTCCAATCCTTAATCGCAGCGATTTTGGAAGGATCCACATGAATACCTTGTTCATTTACAATGTTTCCAAAAAATTGAACTTCTTTCAACCAGAACTTGGATTTGGAAATTTGGCGTAATGTTGTTCTTTCTTTAGAAGTTCCATTGTTAATCGGAGATGTTGTTTGTGCTCGGCTCGAGACTTGGAATAAAACAAAATGTCTTCTATAAATGAAATGATGAACTTGTCTAAATAAGGTTTATAAACCCGATTCATTAAGTCCGTGAATACAGCTGGAGCATTTGTCAAGCCAAAAGGCATAACAGTGAACTCATAGTGGCTGTATCTTGTGCGGAAAGCAGTCTTGGGAATATCTTCCTCGAGTACACGAAGTTGATGATACCCAGAACGCAGATCAATCTTAGAAAAACATGTGGCACCTTGTAATTGATCAAACTGATCATCAATGCGAGGTAGGGGATATCGATTCTTGATCGTGAGTTTGTTGAGCTCACGATAATCGATACACATCCGGAAGGATCCATCTTTCTTTTTCACAAATAAGACAGGAGCACCCCAAGGAGAATAACTCGGAAGAATGAAACCTTTGTCTGATAACTCTTGTAATTGCTTTGATAACTCCTGCATCTCAGAAGGTGCAAGACGATAAGGAGATTTGGCTATTAGGTTGGCACTTGGTACCAGGTCGATACGAAACTCGACTTGTCATACTGGAGGTAAACCAGGTAGATCTTCGGGAAACAGCTCAGGGTAATCTCGAATAATAGGAATGTCTCGAATATTCTTGCTCTTGCCTGTCTGCTCCACACTATGTGCCAAGAAGGTGACACAAATCTTTCGCAAGTATTTCTGAGCTTGGGTACACGTCATGAGTTTAAGGGTACTAACGGGTTTCTCTCCATGAATTTCACCAGACGGAAGAGGTACTCTAACAATCTTGTGAAAACAAATAACTTCGGCATGATGTTTGGTTAACCAATCCATCCCAATAATGATGTCGAAACTTCCAAGTTTCCTAGGTGTAAGGTCGATAGGGAAAAGATGGTTATTGAGGTTCAATTTGCAGTTACGAATGACAGAATCAAGTACGAGGGGTTCACCATTGGCTATTTCGACAGACAAGGGTCTTCCTAGTTTAGTTCTAGGCATCGAAAGCAAGGGCTCAAAAGTTAACGACACAAAGCTTCTATCGGCACCCGAATCGAAAAGAACAGAAGCAGGATGATTGTTGACAAGGAATGTACCGTTAACAACTTCATTATCAGCACGAGCCTCGTTGGCGTTCATGTTAAAAGCTTGTCCACTAGCCGGATTGACATTTGCTATCCTCGGACAGTTGTTCCTTTAGTGACCCATTTCCCCACAATTGTAACATGAACCAGGTGGAAAGTGAGGTCGAGCAGGATTTGCTTGTGGTTGAACTGGGTTCTGTGCAGCTGGGTTTGGGTTAAAGCGACAAATATTCGCTAGGTGACCAAGTTTTCCACAGGTAGTACACTGAGACATGGTATATGAACTTGATGGTGACCATTACATCGGTTGCAAAGAGGTGCAGTTCCTGCATATGGTTTCTTTATCGGAGGCTGAGCTGGTTGGTTTTGCAGAACAGTTGAACTGGTTGAGCAGGTTGAGTAGTAACAGCAAAGTTTTGAGAAGCCTTACGCTTCTTTGATCGTTTCGAAGGCTTGGCTTTATTTCCCTTTGGTTTCTCTTGAGTTGACTTAACAGAGGATTTCTTATCGCCCTTGCGATGAAGCTTACTTTTCCTGACATGGGAGCCAGTTAGAGTTGCAGCTAACTCAATGGCTTGTCGAATGGTGGTAGGGTTGCTACCAGTGACGATATCTTACACGGGATCGGGTAAACCATCGATATACTTCTCGATTGCCTTATCCAAAGGCGTTACCATCGTAGGACAAAGTAAGCTCAATTCCTCGTATCGGTCGGTATAAGCACGACTCTCACTAGTGTCTTGCTTGAGATCATGGAATTCGTTTTCAAGCGCCCTCTACTCGTTGCGAGGACAAAATTCCTTCATCATCAAAGCTCGTTCCTCCCAGGTTTGTGCCATCGCCACATCAGCACCCCTATCCCTCATAATACCGTTCCACCATGTCAAGGCTCTTTTCTTGAACACACTAGATGCAAGTATTTAAACTGTGATAATGAAAATGGTTTGGTATAAAAATCAGCCTTTTGTTCGTCGGTGTGGATTTTTTCTATTCGTACCAATTTCTTTTCGTAGCAATCATGAATGAAATGATAACGAATTTCAATGTGTTTTGTGTGTGAGTAATGAACCGGATTTTTAGTTATATCGATGGCTGCCTTGTTATCAACATACAGCGGAGTGTCTAGAAATTGCAGACCAAAGTCTCTCATCTGTTGTTGAATCCACAGAATCTTTGAACAACCACTGGAGGCCGAGATTTACTCAGCTTCACAGGTAGAGAGAGAGACCATAGTCTGTTTCTTACACTGCCAGGTTACCATTCTTGTTTTGAATAACTGGCATCCCACTATAGTTGATTTAGAATTCAACTTATCTACACCAAAATCGGAATCAGCATAGCCTATGAGGTCAAAATTGTCGTTCTTCGGGAACCACAAGCCGGTGCTTGGGCATCCTTTCAGATATCTGAAGATACGCTTCACGATCTGCATGTGTAAGATCCTCGGGCTTGACTGATATCAGGCGCATAGGCAGGTTGGGTACATAATATCTGGGCGCGATGCCGTCAGATACATCAGTGATCCAATCATCGATCTGTATAACATCTCGTCAACTTTGGCTCCAGTCTCGTCAACGCAAATGTCGTGGTTGAGCAAGAGGCGTAGATAGCAGCTTCAAGCTTTCCATTCCAAACTTCTTCAAGATGTCGTGAACATACTTAGTCTGACGAATGAATATACCATCCGGAAGCTGATCTACTTGCAAACCAAGAAAGAACTTCATTTCGCCCATCGAGGACATTTCGAATTTCTTTTTCATGATTCCCTCAAACTCTTTGCAGAGACTTTCATTTGTAGATCCAAAGATGATGTCGTCAACGTAGATTTGAACTATAATCAGATTGCCATCAACATCTCTGGTGAAAAGAGTACTATCCACAGTTCCTCTGATAAACCGTTTCCGACGAGATATTGCGATAACGTCTCGTACCAAGCTCTCGGGGCTTGGTGTAGATCGTAGAGTGCTTTATCCAGTAGGTACGCTTTCTTCTTGTTAAGTGGATCGACAAACCCCAGTGGTTGTCCAACGTACACCTTCTAGTGTAATTTGCCATACAGAAAAGCTGATTTGACATCCCGTTGATAGACATAAAATCCTTTCCATGATGCGAAAGCTAGAAATATTCGAATAGATTCCAATCGAGCTACTGTTGCATAGACTTCCGTGTAGTCTATCCCTTCCTGCTGGTGAAATCCCTTCACAAAAAGCCTAGCTTTGTTACAAACAATACCTCCTCTATCATCTCGTTTACACTTAAAGTCCCATTTTGTATCAATTGCTTTCTGATTTTCTGGTAGGTCTTCAAGCTTCCACACTCCCAACTTTTCAAACTGTAATAATTCTTCTTGCATTGCTTGTACTTAGTTTTCATCTGCTAAAGCTTCATTAACTGTCTTAGGCTCAATCTGAGAGATGAAACATGAATGGAAACAATAGTTTTGGGTTGTAGCAAAACGTGTATAGAAACCACTGAGTGCTTTATTAATCTACCCTCGAGTTCTAACACCAGTTTGAAGTTCTCCGATAATATTTGTTGACGGATGATAGGAATATGATCCCAAATTCTTCACTTGGAACATCTATTGAGTTTTGCTGATTAGTGATGTTGAGATCAAAAACCAATTCAATGTTTGGAGAGTTTGATGAAGCTTCATTTCTGTTGCTCGGGACTGCAGACTGATTAAGAAGACTTGTTATCTGCTCCACTCTTCTATCTGAAGAAGATGATTCCCCATCAGCATCAAATGTCGGTGCTTCATCTGAATCAGAATCTTGATTCCGAGGCATACTGGGCTCCGTTGTTGTATTCATTGGTTCAGTACAGGCAGTCGTTGGAAGAGTAGTTGGTGATGATAATGTTTCATAAACATTTTCAGCCGGAACACCACTATTGTTTGAAGTTGCGCCAGAAGAAAATGGATCCAACGTGGGTTGATTAACCACAATTGGTCGAACAATTTGCTCTTGATTCGTTGATTGGTGAAGATAATATAACGCTGCAACCTCTTCGTCAGTTGGTTCTTTGGGCAAGTCAAATGACTTCAAAGGTCCGAATTTGCCATCTTGGTCTATTACGGTACAAGGTGCACCGAATGGTTCTAGGAACTTCAAATTTGGCTTCCGTTGGTTTATCATCTCAAAACATGTTTTCTTTGTTGGTTTGACAGTGAGAACCTTGTTTAGCGTGTAGCAAGCCGCAGCAACTACTTCACTCCAGAAACTGATTGGAAGTTTAGAATCTACAATCATGGTTCTCGCAGTTTCAATCAAAGTTCAATTCTTTCGTTCAGCAACTCCGTTTTGCTGTGGAGTATAGGGAGCACTAAACTCGTGCAGAATCCCTTTTGCGTTGCAGAATTCCTTCATTTTGTTATTCCTAAACTATGTGCCGTTGTCACTTCTAATGCGTCTGACAGGCAGATGATAAATGTTCTCGAGTTTCTTGAATAGAATAACCAAATTCTCGAACGTTTGGTCTTTTGATTCTTGAAAGAATACCCACGAATATCTCGAATAGTCACCTGTCACGACCTAGCAATATATGTCTCCTCATATGCTTCGAACATTTACAGGACCAAATAGATCCATGTGGAGATGTTCTAAAGGTAACTTGATTGAGTTTAGAATTTTCTTCGGATGAGATTTCTTGATCTGCTTTCCCTTCTTGCATTCCAAGCAATGATCAGACATTTGAAAACTTTGAAGATTTACGCCTTCTACAAGATCATTATGAACCAAGAAATTCATTTTTCACAAATGAATATGCCCCATCTTACGATGCCAAAGAATAGAATCTTTTTCAGTAGCCTTTGATACAAAACATTGTGCTGATTGTGATGAAGTGGTAGCAACACCCATGTCAAGAACATATAAATCATTCTCTCATGGTGCTCGCATCAGAATCCACTCATCTGGAATTTTGAATCCCGGCTTCAAGATAATACAGTCTTTATCATTGAAATGGACTGTAAATTTCTTGCACAAATCTACAATATACTCAGAAGATTATTCTCAAGCTTTGCAATATAGTTCACGCGATCAAAAGAAACTACGCCATTAGAGAGTTTTCCCTCGGAGATTATCCTTCCACCTTGATTTCTTGCAAATTCAACACATCCACCTTTGATAGCTTTAATATCGAATAGCAATGCCTTCATTCCTGTCATATGCCTGGACGCTCCACTATCCAAAATCCACTTTGAAAGTACGGATCTTTGGAGCCGCTGCAAAATTCAGAAATTAGGTGAAAAGCTCTACCCAAGCATTCTTGGTCTTGGGTTTTACAGGATAACCATCAACAAAAGCATATTCAAACTCATCAACATTATCAAAATCAAATTCATCATCTGTTTCAACAATGTTAATGTTTGAAACTTTCACTTTTTTCTTCTCTTTTACAGATTTGACATTATGATTTTTAATTTCTATTTTAATTTCTTTCACGTTCTCACTAGTCTTTACCTGCTCAGACTTAGTGATTTCAGTCTTTGATTCTTTTGTGCTGTCAGTCTTTACTAGCTCAGACTTAATAACACCAGATGTTGTTGACCTTTTCTTGGCAATCCAGGTTTGAGATTTGATATTAGCCTGTAAAACTTGTTTTCATTAGACCTAGAAGTTTCACCTTTTTCGAAAATGGAATTTTCAAAAATCTTTTCAGACTTCGGTTTTAGTTCTGGTTTTGATTCATTTCATTTCAAAATCTTTACAGGTTTTACAAACACTAGTTGCTTTGGTTTAACAACATTTGTTTCTCTTTTTCGAGGATAAGCCGGTTTTGATTTTGGACAATGTCGTGCCACATGACCAATTTCATTGCACTTGAAACATGTCCGATTATCAAGTGGATGTCCTTTAGTTTGTGGTTTAACACTACTTGAGGTTTTGGCACCACTTGTAACCTTGGCTTCATCTCAAATTTCTTTCTCCTTTTTGAACTCATCATTTGATTGCTTACCAATCAAATTCTCCTCATGAACTGTATTCGTCCCATATACAAACTTCATGTTTTTGTTTTTATATTCATGAAATGGTGACGGTTTCTTTGGTAATTTTTTCTTTTAGGTTTGGAATAGAATTTTTGTTCATTGATTACCAATTCCTCTTATGTGACTTCCACGAGTTTAAAGAATTTATCAAGCAATTCTTCTTTCACATTCTGAATCGGGAAGCTATCATCAAAGTATAGTCTATCCGAATCCTTAGTTTTGTACACTACAATATTAGGATTGTCACTTAGACCATCTTCTGACGACTTATCGTCATTTTCAGATTGTGAATCAGAATTCTTTGAACTCGAGTTGGCGCTTTTGAAGCTGCCATCATCAGAATCACTTAAAACATTTTCAACAACTTTGTTAACCACAACATTTTTATCATCATAAGATTTATCATAGACGATATCAATGTTCTCTGGCAACTTGTTTTTCTTTTCAGAAAGTAATTCAACATTGAGTGCCTTGTGCATCCCGTCTGCAGATTTAACACAGTATTTTTCGCAAAGGGGTGGAGGAACATTGCTATATTCTTTGCCCGTTTTGTTTTTAGGTTTTTCATCCGATGAGATTGTTGGAAGAATGTGATCAATAACATACGCGTTAGTGGTATAACTTCTTAATAATTCTCAAACTCTTTCAGTTTCAATTGTCATATCTTGAAGTTGTTGTTTGATTTCAGCAATGGTGTTGATATAAATGTTAATTGCTCTTTGTTTATCCATTACTGTACCACTCAACATTCTTATATTATCATGTTGTTCGGTGTTATTTCGGTCGAGTTTGCCATAATCATTTTTCATTTTGTCATACGCTTCTTTCATTGTGCGATAATCATATTTTAACAAATCGTTATGCACATTGTTTTCAGCGATGATCTTTGATTTTTCGGCACATTCGACACAAGGTTTAGTACATTTTGTACAAGGTTTCTCAACCTCTACAACTTGTACTTTAACAACTTCTTTCTCGATAACCTTTACCTCTGGACCTACCTTGGTTAGATTTGCCATTAAAGCTTTATCTGCCATGTCCTTGAGGTCTTTGACTTTCATTTCTTGAGTGATATCAACAATCACTTCATCAATCTTTTTCTCCTCAACCACTTGTTCTTTCGTGCTTCCATCAAAGTGACCTGCAAAATTGTCACAATAATTAGAGGATAAAATTCCTTGTCTCTGCATATGGATATATTCCTCTTCTTCTTGCTATTGATGCAAGTATTGTTCCAGAATACCTTGTTCAACTTGTAGGACCGATCCTCGATGCTTAGGAACCTAAATTTATATCTAACATCCATAATAGCGGAATTATTACGTCGTGTTACCAATAGACAAGATTTAATCAGTTAATCGTCAGTTTCATTTATTAAACGTTCAGATTACAAACTGACAGAGCTTCGCCTCTACAATGCCAAAGTTACAAATGAGACACACAAGCTAGGTATTTATAGGATTACAAGTTCGCCCAACATGTGTAAGTTCGCCCGAACTTGCCTGTGCAAGTTTGGCCAAACATGCTTAAACATGTCATTACATGAGCGAACTTCGATAAGACTCTTCATAAATACTTCTTAACCTAGCCTATCCAGCTCTATACAATACAACTCGATAAAAGACTAAGACATAGACATTCTGCACCAACAGACTCCCCCTTGGATATCGTCTTCGTCTTTTACCAGTCTTCAAAACTCTGTCTTCATATATACATTAACGTATCCGACCAAAGAAGTTCTTGTACGGCTTCTTTCATCTCTCTTATTTCAGATCCGGCGTTTGATCAAGCGGTGGTCTTTTGAAGTTAGCCATCTTGAGCGAACTTGTCCTTCCCACTACAAGTTCGAGTGAACTTGACTTATAACATGCTTAATTTTGACATTTCGCTCCTAAATACAGACTCAATATTATACGACGACTTAGGCAACATACATATGCATCAACAAACTCCCCTTGGATGTTGCCATAGTCATCATTCTTCAATTAAATTCCTTAGTCTTTAATGTTCTCATGAACTTTATATCTTGAATAACTTTAACATACATGTTCCCCCTTGCTTTAAGCTTTCTGGTATCTTTAATCAACTTGTTTATCTAGCTCCCCCTCAAATGATGCTTCGAACAATCTCGTTGGTCCGGGTCACATTCAACATTATTAGGTTTCCATGGAAGATAAGAGAAAAAAAATCTTTTTAGATTTTTAATATTGAATGCTGAAATGTAAACATACTAAAATGTAATATTTACAGTTTATATTTTTGTGAGAAAACGTGCTAGAGGATCATATCAGTTTTTGAGACATACCACCAGTACCATTGACCTTTTAATGACTTTAAGTTTTAAACTTGGTTACCTAGATTGTTGATATGTTTATCCACCTAAACTTTAACACATTTCTCAATTGTTCCAAGATATGTTAGGGTAAGAATTATGAAACTTGACTTATCTGTGGTTCCCACTTCTTGAATATACTCCCGTATCAAAATTCCCTAGATTTCATCTTACAGGTGAATATAGCGTAATTGATATCTACATCAGGGTAATGCGATGCCTGGAGAGCTCATGTTAGTACTACCGTACAGACAAAAATATGAAGGCTCGACTTTAAGGTGTGTTCCATTTTAGGAATCTTTTCAGCACTGCAAATGATTAGATCTTTCGATACTTTTCAAGATTGCATGCAGTTTAGGGGTTTATTGCAAAAGTATTATAGAAGTTCTAGGCTATTGCTTTCTCAAAATAAGAAGAACTTGTATATACCCCAGAAATCAACTATCTATAGAGACCTCGTATCTCAGAATCAGGCAATCTTTCAAACGAAATTTCGGAGTACTAAGTCCATATATCCAAGATATGTTAATCCACAAGTTTAAGCGGTTGTAAAATTTATTTTATATCACTGAAACAATTTACTAAACGTGTAAAGCCTATCGACACAACTAAAGTAAGACTTGTTTATAACTTTTAAACTTTACAAATATTTAGCGTACTGTGATAGTCCACTAAGGTACTATCATTTCCTTTTTGCGCACAAGTAATCAAATTTTTCATTTTCAATGTTTTTTATATTTTAAGATTGTCTATTGTTTTTGGCTTTTTCAATCATTTTATCTATCTAAAATGATTTCGAAACGATTTTTTTCAATTTTACAAGAATCTTTTACAATTTTTAAAATTTTTTTTCTCACCCTAAAATTGAAAACATCTTATTAAAATCGAAAATAAGAATCTTCCATTTTAACCATTTAACGACTTTTTACAAATGTGAACGCGAGACTACCATTTTGTTTGTGTGAAGTATCACTCCTGTCTCTTGTCTCTCTGTATGAACAACCACTGCTTCTCAAATGACGATTGGATTGAAGCTTGGTTATCCTGCACATTCAAACAAACTTCAATCAATTTTGAATTGGAACCCAATCCATTCTAGATTTAGGTTTACCAAAATTATTAACATCTGAAGTTAACAAACATTCACACTCTTTTTGATATTCAAACAGTTTGATAGAAACTTTATTTGAAAATTTTTCTTTTTTGATTTTTTAACTGTTTGAATTATCAAATTTTTCTCTACTGCACTCTCTTTTGTCCTCAGATTTGTATCTGATGAATTTGTTTTACTTGACTGTGAGTAAAATGATTCATAAGAACTTTTATCTGATTTTTTAGACGTATCCGAGGACAAAATCTTTTCCAGATACTCTCTAACTTTTTTCTCTTTTTTCTCAATCTGTCTTTTTGCCCTTGTGATAACTTGACTTTTTGTTCTTTGGGCTTCTCTACGGTTTTCTTATTTTTCTTCTTTGTTTTCTTCTCTTCTGGTCTTTTCTCCCCCTGAGATTTAACTGATCTTCTTTTCAGATTAGTGTGAGAATCCCTGGAAATATGACCTTTGATTTGACATTTATAGCATCTTCTCGTATCAAATCTCTTTTTCAGGCAATTAACAGCAATGTGTCCACCAAATCCACAATTGTAACACACTCTGTTATCGTACCAATCTCTCCATTCAGACCAAACACCCAAATCAGCACATTGATTTGACATGTAGTAGTCATCTTTCCTGCTTCTTTTGTAAAATTGATTTGACTTTGAAGCACTGTGGTCCGACCTGCACCACTTATTCTCAATTTTTTGTGAGTTTTGATAATGATTGGATGACCGTACCGATGAGCTTTTATTTTTCTTTTGAAAATTTTTAGAATTCTTAAAACTTTGTTTTTCTTTTGTTTTCGTTCTTCATTCTTCTTGGAAGGTTTTCGCATTGAGCATTCACCTTTCTTAGAAGATTGTAGAACAGTATCTTGGAATTTCTCTTTTAGTTTTAAAAATATTTCATGTTTATCATTTTTAGCTCTTTCATCATCGGTATCATCACAATCTTCAATTATAACAAGGTCATAATTTGTGATATTATCACTTATTGGAATTTTCTTTTTATTACCATTGACCGGTTTTGGACATGTATGTTCTAACTTTAATGAGGAAATCACAAAACCTTTCAATAATTTTGCTGAATTAACAGCTTTATTTTAACAGTCTCAACTTCCTTTTCAAGTTGAGCTATTTTCTCAATAAGAGAATTTATTGCTATTTGATTTTCTATATTTAATTTTTCAAAAACAATTTTTTTCATTTTAAACATTTTTATTTCATTTTGAAAATCTACTACCATTTGTCGTTTTTCATTTTCTAGAATTTTTATTTTGTTTTCAAAATTGTTTTCATTTTCTTTTTATTTTAAATTTTCTAATGTTAAACTCTCAATCTCATTCAAGAGTTTGGCATTATCTGTCCGATAGTTATCTACATCATAAACTGGACAGACTGGTTTAGAACTTGAAGATCCATTTGTAGACGTACTTGAAAGTTGAGCTTCACAGTTCTTAACCACTACATTCTCTTCTCTCTTCACCTGATATTTATTTTTTAGAGATATCCAGAGTTCTTTTGCAGTCTTGTACTCAGGCAGTAGTATCAAGTTATATTCGTCAACAGATTGTTGAATCAGATTAATCATTTTCTTTTCAGCAAAATAATCCACTACCTGTTGAGTAGACTATTTGCACTTCTCCAGAATTTTCTGATTCTCATCTTTAGGAACAACATAACCTGTCTCAATAGCGACCCAACTGCGGAAATGATTTGCTCGGACCTAGCTCTCAAATTTTCCTTTCCAGGCTTCATACTCCTCTAATCGTGGCGGCTTCACGGACCCCATTTATTTTTCCAAAGTTATCTGTCGATCAAAAACACTTGAAATATGATTAGCAAACAGACAATTTTAGCAAAAAACTGACGTTTTAATCCACAATCGCTACGTTAAAAACGTTTAAAATTTTCCAGAAAACTGTTTTTACCAGATTAGAGCTTTAAACTCGTCTCGTAAATACGATTCTAACAATATAAACTCGTCTTGTCAATCAGCTACTTACACAAGTTCTGGCGAACTTGTGTTTAGATATATGCTTGAAAACAAGTTCGAGGAACTTATGTGAAAACTCAAGAGAAACAGCAAGTTCGGGCGAACTTGAAGAAGAAATTCAAGAATCTTTATCGAGTTCGGGCGAACTTGATTAAAACTAATGAAAATCAGCTAAGTTCGAGCGACCTTGTGTGGAAAACCTTGAAAATTCAATCAAGTTTGGGCGAAATTGATGAAAAACATGAGTTTTTCAGTCAAGTTCGAGCGAACTTGATATTAAGTTTGGGCGAACTTGAGTTTTCAAACATAGTTTATTCAATTTTTCGGCATTAATTCGTTGGTTTTAAGCTCTAATCTTTTCAAGGGTTTATCTATGATTGATTTTACGTATTATATTTGAAAATCAACCCATTTTGTCCGTGAATTGTCCAAAAAAAGTTCAAATTGAAAGAATAGAGTAGAAGATGAGATGTTCTATGTCCAATGTCTTCAAATTTGGCCAATCCTGCTCTGATACCGCTTGTAGGACCGATCCTCGATGCTTAGGAACCTAAATTTGATATCTAACGTCTATAATAGCGGAAATATTACGTCGTGTTACCAATACACAAGATTTAATCAGTTAATCGTCAGTTTCATTGATTAAACGTTCAGATTACAGACTGACAGAGCTTCGCCTCTACAATGCCAAAGTTACAAATGAGACACACAAGCTAGGTATTTATAGGATTACAAGTTCACCCAACATGTGTATGTTCGCCCGAACTTGCCTATGCAAGTTCGGCCGAACATGCTTAAACATGTCATTACATGAGCGAACTTGGCTAAGACTCTTGATAAATACTTCTTAACATAGCCTATCCAGCTCTAAACAATACAGACTCGATACAAGACTAAGATATAGACATTATGCACCAATAAATCACCCCAAAACAATTGTAAAACATAAAATAGGGGAACTATGTACTCACATGTGATAGCAAAGTAACTCTTGGATCAATAAGAAAATCGAAGCTCAAAGATCCGAGAAATCACGCGGGTCCTAAAGATGAATAATAGTGTAAATATCGGGGCTTGAAATCGGAAGATTTGGATAGAATGAGATCTTATAAACCAAGTGAGTGTCGGAACTCATATAATATGGTTTAATAAGCTTACATTCTGAGTTGGAAAGATTATTAAGTGCTTTTGACCCGTTAAGGTAGTTTAAGTCACTTTCACGCGTCATTTGCGTAACAACGCATTCGGATGGTTAGATATGTGTCATAATAAGTTTTAAATGCTTAAACATGTTTAAAAATATTTTTGATCAGATTATATGTCAAATCTTGTGTTACATATGCTTAACGTTGATGTGTTTGCGAAAAGGGCATTTTGGTCATTTTTAAGTAATATTACAATCAATCATCATAACACAATCCAAACATCATGACCATAAGGTATAACCTCCGAGGGTGATTCCCTATATATTTATGGTGACAATTATGTATTTGGTTGTGTCTGAAGGTCCACCAAACGGGTCAGATTCGGAAGTCAAAGCGGCGGTCAAACCGTTCAACTTTTCGATTCAAAATAGCACTACAATGAGAGTGGCGATTTAGGCATGTTTTGACATGTCTAAATAACTTTATAAAAGAGTTTTGGCATCAAATCAACCTGTTTTGATACCCGAATTTAGATCCATTACAAAATGCGCAAAAATCGCATTTTGACCGAAACTTTGACTTGTCAAAATAGCTAGAAACGATGAGAATCAGTAGGCATGATTTTTGTGGATCATAACCACCTTGATTACCCTCATAAAGCAAGTTTCAATTGGATTTTAAACTAATCAATTCATGATCAATTCTGGAAGTCAAATAAAAGTCAAATTTTGTGACTTTTAATCAAATTAACCATAAGAATTGAAACAAGCATGAAGGAGATCACTTACAAACACTAAAGATTGATCAAGAACACCAGAGGAAACTCCAAGATGGTTGCTAAATTCGGATTTAGAGTAGGGTATTGCAAGAAAGTGATGAAAAAGTTCACAAGTGTGACGAACATGGGTATTTATAGAAAGTTTGGATTAATAGGGTCATGCCAAGTGTTTATGACTCATCTTTGAAGTAGGTTAGTGTCCACTTATGTGTCAAAAGCAGAGATTAGGGTGGCAAGTTCGAAAGGTGAGTCAACAAGGTAGTAAACAAGAAGATGCCCGGTTTCAGCTTAAAACCGGTAACCCTCGCGCCACACGACAGGTCTAGTTGATGCTGGCGCGCCACGTGAGGCCTCCGAAAAATTAGAAACTTTCAAAAATGGCAGAACAGGTCCCTAAACTGGTATTTGTCCTGTTTTGGCACTTTTAACACCCGTTAGCCTCATTTCTAAGCTCCATAAGGATGTTAAAGTATAGGGAACTTGAAATATGTTCAAAAATGTTCTAGAGGTCGGTTCGTTTGGTCATACGGTCGCGGTTTTTGGTTAATTACGATGAAAATCATAACGAACGCGTGCGTGACCGTAAATGCCTAACGAACGGATTTTTCACACTCCAATCACTAAAATAAAATATTTTAATGACTACAAAAATTTTTGAATGTCCGTACACGTTCCGTATAGCGATATACGCGAAAAAGGCATAGTTTCACGAAATTTGTAAAATAGCCCCTAAAGTACAAAAGTGTGATTTTGCCATACCGAAGCCTTCAAATCTTATTTCTAAGCTATGTAAAGGTTATTTAAGGTATTATAGGCTTGTGTTCTTGTTCCGGAGCATACGTCGCTGCGAGAATCGGCAGACTTTCGCAGTTTGTCGTAATTTGTCCCTGTGATCGAATAAACTTGTTTTTGACATACCAAACCCTCCAAAACTTATTTCTAAGTTATGCAAAGGTCATTTAAGGTATGTTTAGCTTGTGACATTATTCTGGAACATACGTTGCATTAAATTGGTTTCGTTTGCTTATCGGTTCACCGGTTTTGCTCATATAAGCGATTCAAGAGTTCGAAATTGTGCAATATTCGAATGTGTGCAATTGTCATAGTAAATAAACAAAATTCATATATAAAACATAAAATTTCCATTCATTGATAACTTGTTTGTCATTGTTACATGCTCGGATTGCCACAGATATCACACCGTGAATGTATATATACACATGTTAGAGATTGTGTTTTGACTTTTGAATATTCTTGAATGATGTGGATTTAAAAAGGTGAATGCATGCATGATCAAAAAGGTTTCTTATAAAGGTCTTGTGATTTGAGATGATTATGTGAAAGTTAAATCTTTGAAGTGTGTATATATATATATATATATATATATATATATGCATATGTGTGTGTATTCTCATTTAGAGAAACTTATTCTTGCTTTAATTATGTCTTCTACTAAACTTAGACGTTATTTTGAAACTCACACTATCGTTATTAAGACTAACTTTCCTATTAAGAATTTTCTTAGGAAACCTTTTCCTGAGATGTCAGGCAGGTTGGCAAAATGGGCAGTTAAACTTAGTGCATATGACATTAAGTCCCAAGCTTTAGCTGACTTTGTGGCTGATTTCAGTAGTTATCTACAAAGGGAAGCTAAATTGGAAGTGAGCAACTTGAGGAGAACAAGGATCCTTGGACACTCTTCACTAATGGTGTTTCAAATATCAAGGGAAGTTGACTAGGCTTACTACTAAAATCGCCACAGGGGGAAATTATACCCCAATCTACTGCGTGTGAGTTCCAAACCACTAACAATGAGGTTGAGTATGAGGCCTTGATAGTAGGTTTGCAATTAGCTAAGAATATGAGGATCAGGTATCTTCAAGTATTCGTAGATTCCCTATTAATTACTACTCATTATAACGGTTCCTACACTGTCAAAGGTGAAAAGCTAATCAAATATTTGGAGATAGTCAGGAAACTTGCAGATTCTTTTGCTTTTTTCAGTTTAACACAGGTACATAGGGAAGAAAATGCAGAAGCTGATGCCTTAGCCAACCTTGGATCATCTTTGAAGATGCCAGAAGATACAAAGATCCCTATCATCCATGTTCTAACTCCTGCAATTGAGGAAATAGAAGCAATGAAGATAGTAGAAGATGCGACAATCGTACTTGGTTATGAATTGTAGTCAAATCCAGGATCTTGGATCCTTCCAATTCTAAAATACATTAAGAATGGGGAAATTCCTACTGGGGAAAACCCAGAACCTTCAAGATTAAGGTATCAAAATTCACTATAATTAATAACATGCTATATAAAAGGTCTCTTGCGAGGATCCTGAAATCCAAGAAGTCTTGAAGGATTTTCGTGAAGGAGATTGTGGAAATCACACTAGGGGCAGAGCACTATTTTCAAGGATCCTTAGAACAGGATATTACTGGCCTACAATGAAGAAGGATGTTGTTGAATACGCAAGGAAATGTGATGCTTGCCAAAGACATAGTAACATACTTCATCAACCAACGGAGCTTTGCATCCTATATGCTCCTCTTGGCCATTCATGAGATGGGGAATGGATATAGTAGGCAAGCTTCCCAAGGCACCAGGAGGAAAGGTGTTCATGCTAGCTATGATAAACTATTTCTCTAAGTGGATAGAAGCATAAGCCTGTCACACCCTCAATTTCCACTTGCGGAGTTTTACCGCGAGGCGTGTGATCAAACCAGGACCTGAGACACTAGTAATATCGAACGACTCTATATGATTTATTTAAAAATTTCCAAAAACATTTGTAACCATTCTTAGTCATTTCAAAATATCTTAGTTTCAAAGTTTAGCGGAAGCATTAGAGTAAAGTAAAGTAACGGACGCCAACATAAACGCCAAAACCAAAAATCCTAAACATTATTCATAAATAAGACTCGATAAAAATGTCTTGATCAAATGCAAGTGAGTGCACCTAGCGCTCATAGCGTCCTGGGAAACATGTAAAGAAACAAGTGTCAACATTAAAGAAGAGTGAGTTCACAGGTTTTTATAAGTTCACAAGTTTGGTTAAAAGTTTGTTTTCCCCCATTATCCCTAACCCGGAATAACGATATAGTTCCATTATTCATAACCCGGAACAATAATGTTGGTTCGTAATTAAGTTCAATGTTAACATGTAGGTAGCGAGCCTAAAGTTACGTCACATAAGAGTTCGCGATCGAAGCTGATTGTTGTTGCCTCAGTGTTGCCAGGTCTATCACTAACCATGGCGAAAGTTAGGACAAATTATTCACCCGTTGACCATACCTGGTCGGCTAGCGCGACTAGCTCGGGTGGGGCTTGTCGGGCCCAGTAGTACTACTTATAATTTCCCCGCTATCTAACCCAATACTAACGATCCGAGAGTTGGTTGAGGACTTCCGTGATAAAGCTACCTAGTGACCATAACGTACATTAACATTAACTTAGTTACCGAGTAGTTTAACGACATTAATTTCGCATAACGTAAAAGATAAAGTTTTAGAACGTATACATGTTTCTCCCCCTGTTGTTCAAAACCGGATAAAATAGGGGCCGTGAACTCACGTTAAATTGCTCGGTTAGATTGACACAAAAAGAAGCAAATGATGGAACCGCTAATCGCGTCCTAACATGCCAACCGTTTGAAGTTAGTGTGTGAACACACTGATACAAAACCCTACGCATAACTAACACACAGTGCAGCACACGTAAAACCAATTCGAAAACACAATCATGCATGCAAAGTATCATCATACTAAAATAATGATCAAACCAACTTGTCATAAACACATATTAACTCATACAACACTTTGGTACACACAAACGCAAGTTATCATGTTTCAGCTTGTATGCTCATAACTGGGCTGTTTTCATTGATTTTTATAAAATAGTTCCATCATTCCAAAAATTCCAATTTTTTTACAGGAGGTGTCAACTAAACTGTAGAATTTTATGTAATATTTTCAAGTCCTAACGCTTTACCAATTGTTAATAATTATTTATATACTAGGCTACAGTCAGATTCGTCGCTTTCTGACTACAGTCCACGGGAAAAACTATTTAAAAATCATCGTTCATCCAATTAACAAAATTCCAGTGGGAGATTTCCATAAATTCCCGTCTCCAGTTACGTTACAAATTTCGTGATCCAACCCCCTACAGACTATGAGATCCGACTCGATAAACAACTAGAAAATATTGTAGAATTTACGCAGCTACAGCTGCTGTACTAAATGACCAATTAAAAATAGCAAACGACCTCAGAAAAATACGAATCTAGCGCCATTAGAAGCGTTGTTCAAAAATACACGTTTTAGGCTTCAGAAAATCCACTTTTCGATAACTAATGATAAGGTTACAGCCAATTGAAGTTGGCTGTAAATGTCATTCAGCAAACTGTTTTCGACTTTTATCGCATTAGAACATGCTTAAACGATCATGACGCTTAATTATAATGATTAACAACAGGTTTATTTGTCAAATATCATCATGTATATCAATATTCATGCAAACCCTAATATATAACATGATCTTTATCGCTAAAACGCAGCTTATGATTTTAGTATTCCACATAACATCAAAATCACAAAGACTCGCACAATCATCCGAACTAATCATAAATCACAACACTTTTCATACTAATAATCCTACCATTACACATAATCATGATCAAGATTACAGAAGCCCTAATGTGAATCGCAAAACAATTAAACCCTAACCTTGAAACGATGATGATTAGCGAACCGGGACAAGATTGGAATCAATCCGGAAGTTTTAGGGTTTTGCGATCGTGAGAGGGGGGGGGCTGCCGTCGCCTTCCTTTAGGTGCTAGGGTTTTGTTGTTTTTTTTTAACAAACAATCCATGCATACATATATATAGATATAACAGGGGAAAAGAAGGTTTCAAGTGCACCTTCCTACTGCGGGCATCAGCTACCACGTTAGCTTTACCCGGGTGATACCGAATGGCACATTCATAATCGTTCAGGTGTTCGACCCAGCGACGCTGTCGCGTGTTCAACTCCTTCTGGTCAAAGATATGCTGGAGGCTCTTGTGATCCGTGTAGATTGTGCACTTTGTTCCATATAGATAGTGTCTCCAAATCTGAAGTGCAAACACAACTGCTCCCAATTCCAGGTCATGTGTTGTGTAGTTTTTCTTGTGAACCTTCAACTGTTGGGATGCATATGCGATGACCTTATCATGTTGCATGAGTACTCATCCCAATCCCTGAATGGAAGCGTCACAATATACCACAAAATCATCTGTCCCCTCTAGGAAGGATAGAATGGGCGCACAACAAAGTTTCTGCTTCAGTAATTGAAATGCTGCTTCCTGCTTGTCACCCCAAGCATACTTGGTGCCCTTCTGGGTGAGAGTGGTAAGCGATTGTGCGATCTTGGAAAATCCCTCGATGAAACGTCTGTAGTAACCAGCCAAACCCAAAAATTGGCGGATCTCTGTCGGTGTCCTGGGTGCTTCCCAGTTCTTGATAGCATCGATCTTGGCGGGATCAATGTGTATACACTTTTCATTCACGATATGCCCGTGGAACCGAACTTCCTGAATCCAGGAATCACACTTCGAAAACTTGGCATGTAGTTTCTCCTGTTGAAGTAGTTCCAACAATAATCGTAGATGCTCAGCATGTTCTTCTTCACCCTTAGAGTAGACGAGTATATCATCGATGAACACGATGACAAACTTGTCGAGATATGGCTTACACACGCGGTTCATGAGGTCCATGAACACCGCGGGTGCGTCGGTGAGACTGAAGGGCATGACCAGGAACTCATAATGGCCATACCGAGTACGAAATGCCGTCTTGGAGATATCCTCCTCCCTGACGCATAACTGGTGATAACCGGACCGTAGATCGATCTTGGAGTAGTAGCTTGACCCTTGAAGCTGGTCGAAGAGATCGTCGATGAGAGGTAATGGGTATCGGTTCTTGACGGTAACCTTATTGAGTTCCCTGTAGTCGATGCACATGCGGAAGGTCCCGTCCTTTTTCTTGACAAAAGGACCGGAGCTCCCATGGCGAAGTAATGGGTCGGATAAATCCTTTTTCCAACAATTCCTGAAGTTGGGTAGACAGCTCTTGCGGCTCTGCTAGAGCTAGGCAGTACGGGGCCTTGGCGATAGGAGTCGCATGGTTTGCCAATTCAATTTCAAACTCCACTTGTCGATGTGGTGGAAGACCAGGTAACTCCTCTGGAAACACATCGGAAAATCACGGACGACGGGGATATCTTCAATCCGCTTCTCATCCTTAGGCTGCTCGGTGACCAGTGTGGGCAAAGCGAAGGAGTTCTTTCTCCGAAGATACTTCTGAGCCTGCATGTAAGAGATGATGTTTGTGACGGCGCCTGCCTTCTCGCCTTGCACCATCAAGACTTCGTCGTTAGAGAGCGGAATACGGATAGCTTTCTCGAAACAGAGAACTTCAGCTCGGACGTCGGATAGCCAGTCTATTCCGGCTACCACGTCAAAACTACCCAGGGTAGTTGTCATCAGATCAATGGTAAAGGTGTGACCCGCGAGTTTAAGTTGACAGCCGGTTACTAAATGGGTCACATCTACAGATTTACCATCGGCTAGTTTTATGACTTAAGGGGTCTCTAGGGGTTTAGGCATGAGATTTAGGTTCTTCCTAAAAGACTCAGATATAAAACTCTTATCCGCACCCATATCAAAAAGTACAGTAGCAAAATGATCGTTAAGGGGAAACTTACCGGTGACCACGTTCGAGTCATTTCTGGCCTCTCCACGGCCCAACGTGAATGCACGACCTTTGGCACCTCCTGTGCCACCATTTCCATTGTTACCATTGTTGTTATTGTTGTTGTTGTGGTTGTTGTTGTTGTTGTTCCCACCATTGTTGTTGTTGCGAAGCTGCGGGAAGTCCCGACTGAAATGGGCAGTGCTACCGCACTGATAGCACCCCCGATTATTATCTTGCCGTTGACCCTGGTGTTGATTCTGATTTTGTCGAGACATGATTTCCCCGCGACAATCCTTTGCTGCGTGTCCCGCTTTGCCACCCGCATAGACGCTCGAGTTCTGGGTGTTGTTGGCAGACTGATTATTGTGACCCCGATTGTTGTTGAAATTGTTGGACCGCTTCTGGTTTCCTTGTTGTGGCTGGGCTGACGAAGACTATCGAGCAGGTGAGTCTTCAAGTTTTCTTTTGTTATCAGGGACAACTTCGGTTGCACCCCGAGGTGGCAACTCCCTTTGCTCCACCGCCTTATCGGTGAGTTTATGCGCCAGCCTAATTGCTTGATGCTCCGTCGTAGGGTTGCTAGACATTACCATGCCCTGGATCTCAGGGACCAGAACCCCAAGATAAAACTCAAGTCGTTTTTTGATGGTGTTAGCCAGATCGGGACATAGGAACATCAGATCATGATGTTTTGCCGTGTACGCTTCAATTTCAGACCCTACCATCTTGTGGTTCCCTAACGCTTGCTCCAACTGCTGAACTCTGTCCCGCGGACTGTATTCCTCCTTGATTAGGGCCTTAAACTCGGTCCAGGCCATTGCGTTCGCTGCAACAAGTCCACACATTTGGACTTGTGCGTTCCACCAGGTTAATGCCCCATCTTCCAACGTTGAGGCAACATACTTGACCTTCTTGGCCTCAAGGCAATTGCACATCTCGAACACTGATTCAGACTTTTCAATCCAACGGACCAGTCCTATCGGTCCTTCAACACCCGTGAACTTGCTCGGTTTTGCATCAAGGAACATCTTGTAGGGGTTAAGACCCCCTCCTGAAGATAGAGGATAGGTAGTCAGCGAGAAAGTCTACTAGCCCAACTATTAGATTTTCCCATGAAAATTTAATAATGGTTACCTGTTGGTGGGTTTTGAACACCTGCCAGAGCAGCATTCACGTGTTCTTGGATTAATGTGGCCAATTCTTCAGTTGACAAGTTGAGATTTCCGCGACGACCAGTTGCCATTTCAGATCTTCGCAAGAAAAAACAAATACACACTGATAAGTATATATTTCCAATATAGTTATCATATTCCACACTTCAATAATCACACAAATTATGTCAACCCGACAATTTAAACAATCCAAAGGAACATTCGATTAAATAAATTGCAATGTCTCACAAAATACCAACCAAACATCTCTGTTTAATTATATAATTTCAAGTTCAAACATAAGTGGAAACAAACAAACTAAAGAAAACAAAGCGGGGATTGGCGAGACGAGTCTGTCTTCTACGTCTCCATCTCCCAAGTCGCTATCATTGTCGTCATCCTCTACGGTGTTTTCAGCTTCAACAGCCGGGTCCTGTTCCGACTCTTCTTCCTCCGGATCCTCCTCCGGGTCTTCCTATGGATCCTCCTCTTCGTCCTCTACCGGCGCTGGAGGGGCCGGTGCTGGTGTGGGTACGGGGACAGCTGCTTGATTCTGCTCCAGTTCTTGAATCCTCCAACTGGACTCAAGAACTCTGTCTTCGAGCCAGTCAGCCCTCAGCTGCTCAGCACGAAGATCCTTAGCTAAAATGTTTCAAACTCTCTTATTCTCATATTGCTCTTCCTCGAGCTTTCCAGTTTTACCTGTTAGTTGACGTATCATCCATCCTTGTGCTTCGATAGTCTCCTGCATTCTCTCTAGCTGTTCCTGTTGTTTCCTTAACATATCCCTAAGTAGATCGTCCCTTACTCCTAACGAGTTGACCGGTTCGACCAGTATAGTGGTGGTCGGACGGGAGGACGACTCCCCTCCTAGAGCGAGTCTCTTCCTAGCAGCTGAGCGTGTCTCCACGCCATGAGGTGGTGAGGGTTCGACCATGGGTGCCTTCCCCGGCACCCTTGATTGTCGAGATTTGTCGGATGATGATGATGACATAGCCTGCTGGGTTGGTGTAGTTAGTTACGAGTTGCGTGCATCACAATATACATATATATCTCACATAAAAAAATTGTAGTATAACACATAACAAGATATCACAGTTCGGTGCCAACTAAATCTAGTGTCGTGTAACAGCTATATTTTAGGTCTACTTTTAATGCAAACCTGGCTCTCTATAGCTAGAGGCTCTGATACCAATCTGACACACCCTCAATTTCCACTTGCGGAGTTTTACCGCGAGTCTTGTGATCAAACCAGGATCAGAGACACTAGTAATATCGAAAGACTCTATATGATTTATTTAAACGTTTTCCAAAAACATTTGTTGAACCATTCATAGTCATTTTGAAAATATCTTAGTTTCAAAGTTTAGCGGAAGCATTAGAGTAAAGTAAAGTAACGGGCGCCAACATAAACGCCAAAACCAAAAATCCCAAACATTATTCGTAAATAAGACTCGATAAAAATGTCTTGATCAAATGCAAGTGAGTGCACCTAGCGCTCCTAGCGTCCTGTGAAACATGTAAAGAAACAAGTGTCAACATTAAAGAAGAGTGAGTTCATAGTTTTTTATAAGTTCACAAGTTCAGTTAAAAGTTTGTTTTCCCCCGTTATCCCTAACCCGGGATAACGATATAGTTCCATTATTCCTAACCCGGAATAATAATGTTGGTTCGTAATTAAGTTCATTGTTAACATGTAGGTAGCGAGCCTAAAGTTACGTCACATAAGAGTTCACGATCGAAGCTAATTGTTGTTGCCTCAGTGTTGCCAGGTCTATCACTCACCATGGCAAAAGTTAGGCCAAATTAATCACCCATTGACCATACCCGGTCGGCTAGCGCGACTAGCTCGGGTGGGGCTTGTCGGGCCAGGTAGTACTACTTATAATTTCCCTGCTATCTAACCCAATACTAACGATCCGAGAGTTGGTTGAGGACTTCCGTGACAAAGCTACTTAGTGACCATAACATACATTAACATTAACTTAGTTACCGAGTAGTTTAACGACGTTAATTTCGCATAACGTAAAAGACAGAGTTTTAGAGCATGTACATGTTTCTCCCCCTGTTGTTCAAAACCGGATAAAATAGGGGCCGTGAACTCACCTTAAATTGCTCGGTTAGATTAACACAAAAAAGAAGCAAATGATGGAACCGCTAATCGCGTCCTAACATGCCAAATGATTTGAAGTTAGTGTGTGAACACACTGATACAAAACCGTACGCATAACTAACACACAGTGCGGCACGCGTAAAACCAATTCGAAAACACAATCATGCATGAAAAGTATCATCATACAAAAATAATGATCAAACCAACTTATCATAAACACAGATTAACTCATACAACGCTTTGGTACACACAAACGCAAGTTATCATGTTTCAGCTTGTACGCTCATAACTGGACTGTTTTCGAGGATTTTTATAAAATAGTTCCAACATTCCAAAAATTCCAATTTTTTACAGGAGGTGTCAACTAAACTTTAGAATTTTATGTAAAATTTTCAAGTCCTAACGATTTACCAATTATTTATAAACATTTATATACTAGGCTGCAGTCAGATTCGTCGCTTTCTGACTGCAGTCCACGGTAAATATTATTTAAAAATTATCGTTCATCCAATTAACAAAATTCCAGTGGGAGATTTCCGGAAATTCCTCTCTCCAGTTACTGTATAAATTTCGTGACCCAACCGCCTACAGACTATGAGATCCGACTCGATAAACAACTAGAAAATATTGTAGAATTTACGCAGCTTCAGCTGCTGTACTAAATGACCAATTAAAAATAGCAAACGACCTCAGAAAAATACGAATCTAGCGCCATTAGAAGCGTTTTTTCAAAAATACACGTTTTAGGCTTCAGAAAATCCACTTTTCAATAAATAATGATAAGGCTACAGTCAATTGAATTTGGCTGTAAATGTCATTCAGCAAACTGTTTTCGACTTTAATCGCATTAGAACATGCTTAAACGATCATGACGCTTAATAATAATGATTAACAACAGGTTTATTTGTCAAATATCATCATGTATATCAATATTCATTCAAACCCTAATTATATAACATGATCTTTATCGCTAAAACGCAGCTTATGATTTTAGTATTCCACATAACATCAAAATCGCAAAGACTCGCACAATCATCCGAACTAATCATAAATCACAACATTTTTCATACTAATAATCCTACCATTACACATAATCATGATCAAGATTACACAAACCCTAATGTGAATCGCAAAACAATTAAAACCTAACCTTGAAACGATGATGATTAGCGAACCAGGACAAGATTGGAATCAATCCGGAAGTTGTAGGGTTTTGCGATCGTGAGAGGGGGGGGGGCTGCCGTCGCCTTCCTCTAGGTGCTAGGGTTTTGTTGTTTTTTTTTTAACAAACAATCCATGCATACATATATAGATATAAGAAGGGAAAAGAAGGGGAGGGGGCGGCGCAACCGCAAATAGGGGGGGCGGTTTGGGTTGAGTGGCTTGGGCCTCAAGTTTAGGTTATTTCCTTGGGCCACAAGGAGGTGAGGTCGACACGTTTCGCAGCTCAGTTCGGTTGGGCTATTTATTTATTATATTTTTTTTATAACTAATAATCGCGAATCAAGGCGTGATATAATAATCTACAAAATCTACAAACGTATAATAACACATAGCACGTAATTCACCCAATAGATTCACAAAGTTAGCGTAGTTATTGCGAGCGTGTAATTTAATTCTCCGATTTAAATCAGCGTAGGAATGAATAACCGTGAAGTAGCGCGTTTAAGATACCTGAAAAGCCGGGATGTCACAAAGCCTTTGCCCAAGTCAGAGAAAAGGAAGTCATATCCTTTGTTAAAAGAAATTTAATTACTAGATTTGGAATTTCTTCTGAAATTGTTTGTGATAATGGATCTCAGTTTATTGGGAGTCGAACTACTAGTGACAGTTGGGGGATTAGGATGATAACATCAACACCATCCACCCACAAGCTAATGGTCAGACTGAATCATCCAACAAGATCATCATCAACAACTTGAAGAAAAAGCTTGAACAACCCCTAAGAATGCTACGGGTCAAACTCCTTTCTCCCTAGTCTTTGGAGCTGAAGTAGTGATTCCTACAGAAATGGTAGTTCCGACAGCCAGAACAAGCATCCGTGATCTTAAAGTAAATGCGGAGACTCTAACTCTAGATCTGGATACTGTGGAAGAACTTCGAGATATGGCAATGCTAAGGTTGGCTAGCTATCCACAGAGAATGGCTGGTGCTTATAACAAAAATGTCGGGGTTAGAAAATTTTAAGTTGGTGACTTGGTGTTGAGGAAAGCATTTCCGAATACCACGAATCCTGTTGATGGCAAGTTGTCACCAAAGTGGGAAGGTCCCTATCTCATTGAAGCTGAAGCTGGAAAGGGGGCATATCGTTTGTTAACCATGGATGGTGATCTCCTACCAAGAGCTTGGATTGCTATTCATTTAAAAAATACTTTTTATAGTAAGGGTCAAGGATCCTTGGATTTTCCGATATTCAGTTCAGGTTGAAGGATCCTCAAAGGATGAATGATCTTTAATTTGGTAACGGTTAACTAATCATTTCATAATATATTTATTATTCCTTATGAGGAAAGGATGTTAGATTCTTAACATCCAATTTCATCAAGTTCTAAGTTTTTGCAGAGTTTATAACATATTTGACAACGGATTTAGAGGTTGGCAACCTTTCGAAGACTTTTGGGCTTGTCCCCAGCTTAAGGTATCTATTACCTTCTAAGGTATAAAGGTTTTCACCTTTCACACGAATTGGGTTTTGACACCCCGCCAGTAGCGCACATTATCCAAGTATAGTTCGAGGAAATGGGACCAGTACCCGCTTTAGGGGCCGACAATTTCATTGTTGTTGGCTATATGTAGGATCCTAAGTATAATCGTAGACATACCATACATCCGGCCCGGACTTCACCAGTAAAAACGTGGTCCATCCGTCCAGGCCGGATCGGGTTCATCTAAAGTTAAAGTTTGTGCAGAAATTAAAATGCAGAAAATAAATCACAGGATAACAAAAGCTTTATCCCCCAAACAGAGGATCCTTCCAGTTTTGATGCATTTTGTGTTCATCACTTGTCGAATAGGCTAGATTGAGCGTGTGTTGAATATTGTATAGGTTAGAATCGAACACACGACCAAAATACGAAGCGTATGTGTGTGTTGAATAGTGAAAATGGGAACAAGTTCGCCCGAACTTGTCATGGGATGGACAAGCTCGCCCGAACTTAACCATCCACATTCCGTGCGAACCTGTTGGTCTATATAAAGGTGTGTGTTCATTTGTTGTATGAGTTTTTGCATTCCCTATGGGGAGGTGCTGCCGGATTCTCTCCAGGAGCTCCGGCAGCTGGACAAATATGTATCCTCTTTCGGTATGAATATGACTTTCGCTGCACTCTACTTCTACTCCTTTTTGTAATAACATTCTACCGAATCGGTTACATCTATGCACTAACTCCCGTCTAGAACCGCCTGATCACAAACCTTCATCCACCTTTGTCACCCTACCTATTGTCTGAAGGATCATTGATCCTTAAACCTAGAGCTATAGTTCAAAAGAGTACAAACCAAATTGTTTAAACCAACAACCACAAAATATAAAAAGTGGGCTCTGGTCTCGTCTAAATTACCCATCATCGCCCACGCCTACAGCCTACACCATGGCTGCTCTATCTCGCTTCACCACCTTCACTGCTAAGTGCTGCTTCCACAAACTCTTTGACCCCACTTGGTTCGGCTTCAAGCGTCAGCTCCTCCTCAGGATCCTAATCTCCTCCAAGGTCATGTAGCCTCTGCCTCCACCCAGCAATGTCCCATTAAGCTTTGTCAAAGGAACGATTCATTGCCTATTGAGCCATCTTAATCTTCGCCTTCAGGATCACCTTGGCAGCAGAGACTTTAGCCTCTTCAGCAGCTTCCAGCTGATCCATGTTCGCCTAAATCTCATCCACCAGAGCCTGCTTCTCCAGACGATTGTTCTCATTTTCCAGCTGTGAGATTCTTTTATCCTTGACAGCAGCGATAGTGCGGAGATCAATCAAAGTCTCTTTAGCATCAGCAAGGCGTTTTTCCTGAGTGGCTTGGACTTGGGCGATTTTCTATGTCAAACAGAGCATAATGTTAAGATCGGTGATTATTAGGAAGTGTACATAAAATGCTAGGATCAGTGATCCTTACCTTGGAAATGAAATCATGGATTTGTTGCTAAAGCTCGGTGGCATCCTCAGCTGGTTCGTTTGGCTTCTTCCTCTTTGATCCAGATTTAGCACGAGTGGTCATTGCTTTGGGCTCAGTTTGGCTTGGGCCTGTGGCCAGCCTCTTCTTTGACGAATCAGGGGACATGATGCTCTGGACCTCACCAAGGCCATACTTGGTTGCAGACTTGTATGTAGACTTAGCGGCACCTAAAGCAAAGATAAGTAACAGAGAACCTTTACTTTTAATTTTAGTATTGTTTTGTAAATCAAAATAAGGATACTTACTTGACATGGTGAAGGATGCACAGTTGGTTTCTTCTAACTCTTTATCTTTTGCTTTGAAAGTTCTGATGTTTGAGTCCATGGCCCAGAAAGCAGCAATTCTTGCGGCAATAGCAGGAGTCTTCGTGAGGGATGTAAAACTTGTCACTGCACAGATAGATGAAGAGGATTAGTTATCCTATCGAAAAACAAGTTCCTACAGTTCTAACCTAGGGATCCTATATCCTACCCTTTAAAGCCCACTTTTTAGGAAGACAGTTTAGCTTTGAGCAGGAATCGATGGGAGCGATGACTAGTAAGGTTGTAAAGTTGGGAGAGTTCAGACAAAGAAAAACTCAAACCCTTGTTGCTAATGATTTGTTCAAGAGTAAATAAAACTTTCCAAAGCATCGGCATTGCTTGGATATAGCATAGGCCGTAGACACCGGGAAAGGATATGGAAAGCCAGTATGAAAAAGGGCAGCAGGGAAGCACACCAAGGTGACAGATATTCAATCGCTCTTGATAGAAAAATTGAAAGCCCTGAAAAACTGTTCCCTCTGGGAAACAATGACGTATCTGATCAATTTCAGGATCAGTCAACCGGCATAGTTCCATTGAGGGATTGTTGAGAAGATTTTGACTTCTAGGTGGGCTATCGTTCTCTGGATCCTTTTGTGGGGAGGACCGAGTAGCCATTTTCGCCATGGATTTCGAGAAAGAGAGAAGAAGAAGCGCCTAAGGATTAACGGAAGAGAAGAGAGAGAATACCTTTTGGACCCCTAAGTTGCATATATAAATTGCAAAGATCAGGTTTTACATGGCAAATCTCATATCTATCTATCCCCTATATATAATGACGTTTGTTGCAGGAGGTCATGTCGCTGACGTCAGAACAGTAACGGCTAGTCCACTTGCAACGGCTAGTCCGATTTTGATGAAAATATGACTCGTCTAATTACATCTGATCCGTCTTATTTTTGGGGCAATTGTTAGGGCATGCATTTTATGTTTTTGATCATCTATCCTGAGATCAGACCCAGAACATGGATCCTTAGGGGATAATGTAGGGAATCTGAGGATCAAGGGTCCTTATTATTCTCTATGTTTCTTAACAATTGTTCCTTGTGTTTAGTTTACGTTTACAGGTGTTATGTGATGTGAACTGAAACAACACGGGAATAGCAGAGGAATACACTAATTATAGCACCTGCAATAAGAGTTATGACCGTTGAGGGAGGACGTGTGAAACTTGCACAATTTGCGGATAGTTAGTTAACTAGGATTTCTTAGATATTTGTAAAGGGTATTGAGCTTGATATAAAAACACTCGCACACAGAAACATACAACACTTCTGCTACTCTTTCACTTGAATACACAAACACTATAAATCATTGTAACAAGCTCAATACTTCCAAAGTTGTAATCTTTATTGTTCAATATAGTAGATAGTGATAGTTTTCACTATCTGAGGTGTTTTACGTCCGAGATCATTCATTGATCAAGGGCTTTTTCCTCGTACAAATGTCCGTGTTCACCATTGTTTATGTTTCATACAATTGTTCATCATTCAAGCACTCAACCTCACAATCAAAGTTTTGTTACATTATCCTTAATCAGATTTTTGACCAAAATACCAATGATAAGAGAAATGTGAAATTTCTAGATGCTCTACCAAGGGAATAGATAAGTCTAACCATGAGTCTACATGATCTCTATAGTATTCTTATTCCAAGGGAATAAGAAATATATGAAACTCAACCCAAAGAGAAGGACGAAATGCTCTCATTACAAACTCAGAAAGGGAATTCAATTCTGATCCATAAACCTCTCAATGCCAAAGTTTAGAATTTTCTGATACTTAATCAGATTTTTCTGCATTTGCTGAGGCAATTGCTTTGCTCACCAAGACATTTGTGCAAAGATTAAGAAGCGGAAGTAACAAGTACCAGAAAAGTAATCAAGGAAGGATGGAGAGAAGATCAAAAGATAAAGAAAAAGTTGAAATAGTGTGCTACAAGTGTAAGCACAAGGGGCATTATGCATCAGAATTTGTAAAAACAAAAGGCTAAAAGATGTTGCTTACAATGAGGAAAAGCTTGAAGAAGCTAAAAGACAACAACAGGTCATCCTAATTGCAGGGAAAGGCACCTAGCTAACAGATGATTCTTTTGATGAAGAGGAAGAAGAAATGGCTAATTTTTGTCTAATGGGAAATTTTCTAAAGAAGAATCTGACACTTCAGAACACAAGGTAAGCACAAACAATCTTCACTTAGAACACTAATTAATAAGCTTATGACAGATTTTGAGAGCTTACAAGAAAAACAAATTTCAGAAAACAAGAAATCCGATTATTTGCAGAGAATGTTAGATAAAGTCACAATTGAAAACCAATTACTAATTCCAGAAAACTTAACAAAAGAAGAAAAAAATGAATTTATGAAAAGGAAAGGAAGGAATTCAAAAAGAAACAAAGCAAACATTTTTTAAAAGTTCAAAAAGAATTCATCCCAAGTTTCAAAAAACTGCTAACCTTCCATCACAATTAAACTTGTCAAAAAATTATGACAAAATAGATTGTATTTGTGTTAAAATACTGAATCTAATTCAACATCTCTCAAAGAACAAACAACCTGTTAGTGTCTCAACACTCAACATAAACTCTAATGAAAATTATTCATCTAAAGAAGAAACTTTAAGCAAATTTTCATCAGAAAGAGTACCCAAACAAGTTTGGGTACCAAAAAAATATCTAACCTTCCATTTCAGGACCATCATGTGCAATAGATCTGGTACTACGATTTAGGAAGCTCCAAGCACATGATTGGGACAGGAGCCTGCTAATTAACTTTAAATAGAAACTGGGTAAATTAGTAAATTTCAGAAATGGGGTAAAAGGAAGAACATTGGGTTATGGTAGTATCAGGTATGGATCTTTAACCATTGAGAATGTAGCCTATGTAGAAGGTTTAAAATACAATCTACTAAGTTGTAGGCAATTTTGTGACAAAGGTTTCAAGGTAACACTTCTACCAGAAAAACCTTTACTAATTGGTCTATGTTAACAAAAAATATTAAAGTGGGAAAATAATAAGAAAATTCATCTATTACTTTGATTTTAAATAAGAAATTGAACACTCTCAATTTTGTTTATTTTCTAGAGAAAACAAAGGTAATAGTTAGTTGTGGCATAAGATTGGCTGACTTAAATTTCAAAACTCTAAATCAATTGGCAAATAAAAATCTAGTGAAAGTTATACCTTTTATCTCTTCTACAAAGGATAAAATATGTGAAGCACGTGAGTTAGGAAAATCAAAAAGAGGCTCACACAAAACAGTCACTGAATCTTCAATCTCTCAACATTTATAACTTTTGCACATGGACCTGTCAGCACAGCAAGTGTTTCTGGAAAGAAATACATTTGAGTCATTGTAGATGACTATTCAAGGTACACTTGGGTTGAGTTTCTGAGAAAGAAAAGTAAAACACCAAATATGATCATAAACTTTATCAGAAAAACAGAAAATTTGCTAAAATTACCTTTAAGAAGATCAGATCTAATAATGGAACTAAATTCAAAAAAAATTGAGACTTTCCTTCTTAGCAAAGGAATATCTCATGACTTTTCAACTCCAATAACTCCACAACAAAAACAAGTAGAAGAAAGGAGAAATAGAACCTTGGTAGAATCTTCAAGAACCATGCTACCTTATGCCAATCTGCCCACTTACTATTGGGCAGAAGTAATTGCTAATGCATGTTTTACAAAAACCAGAACTGTCATAAAGAAAAGACATCAGAAAACACCTTACCACATCATCCACTAATGGATTCAAAATATTAAATTTTTACACACCTTTGGTTGTAGATATTTTGTGTTTAATTACTTTGACAATTTGGAAAGTTTGACAAAAAGGCTGAAAAAGGAATTTTTCTTGCATATTCAATGTCTTCTAAAGCTTACAGAGTTTTTATTCTAAATTCAAGGACAATAAGAGAAAGTTTATATGTATCCTTTGATGATTCATAAGAAGAAACTGAGATTTCTGGTGAAATTTTAAAAGAAATAAGCTCTCTAAACCAACAAGAAAATTCTGAACATCTTCTTAATCAATTAACATAAGAATTTCTTGAATGTGACTACATAAATAGAGAATCAACTAAAAATCAGTCATATACTAACCGTGTAGAAAATCTGGAACCTACATCAGAAATACCACAAGATAATCAGAATTCTGGAAATTCATCAGAAAACCCAAATATACACCAGAATTCTGATCCTCCCAACGCAACAGAGGCAACAGATCACGGGGAAGCATCAGAACCATCAGAGCAAACAAGTTCATATAACTAGTTTGTTGGGCAAGCAAGAAACAAAACTGTGTATCCACATCAATAACAACTGAATCAGAATATGTGGCAGCAGCAAATTGTTGTTCTCAAGTGTTATGGATGCAAACTCAGGTGAGGGATTATGGAGTAAATCTGACAAAAATTTCAATACTATGGGATTTGTGCAATTGCTATAACATCAAATCCAATGAACCACTAAAGAACAAAACACATTGATGTCAAATATTACTTCATAAAAGATCACGTGGAGAAATGTAACATTTAAATGTATTTTGTTCCAATAGAAAGACAAATTGCTGACATTTTCACTAAACCTCTTGATGAAAAGAGACATAATTTTTTGGTCATTAAACTGGGTATAGTCAATATAACATATGAAGAAGCATCAGAAAATACTTTGTCAAAAAAAAGAGAAATTTTGATACATCAGAATTCTGATAAAAAATATGATACTTTATCGAATCTTCATAAATTTACTAGAAATTCTGGTGAATTATCAAATTTTTACCAGGTCAACAGAAAATCTGATACTCTTCAAAATTTTTCTGCTTTCCCATTTACATGCACGCTCCATATGCGGCACCATCAACACAAACATGTACACTATTTCGTTATTTTTTTTGTCTTTATTTTTTTTCAACCATGTATAAAACAGAGTAAAATACTTTTAGCTTAGGGTTATTTACGTCACAAAGCAAAAATTCTGGGCAGAAAATTCAATGCACACTCTCACTCTCTCTTAACATTCAGTGCTTAGTCATCAATACTTAGAGAGAAAGACGTGACACCTGGACACATCATCATCACAATTTCTCAGATCATAGCCACCAAAGTCATAAATGAAGAGAAATTTATCTCACAATATACTCCTGACAAAGGATCTTAATCATAAAGAAACGGAGAAGCAATATCTAAGTTGGCAGGTGCCATTTTATGGCAAAGCATCACTTTCACTTATAAATAACTACCACTTGGAGATTTTCTTCATATCATCAGTCACTTTCACCTTCATATTTGCTAAGAAACCTTAAAAAGAAAAAACTCTTCATCTTCCAAACTCTAACAATGGCACAAATTGAGATCACACTTTCCACTCCCCTATCACCAAACTCACAACATAAGGGTGCGCATGGACGTTGCAGGTCCAACATGGTAAGGATGTAGAGTCATCCTCGCCGTGTTGCTTAACAGCCCCCGACCTATGCCTTAACCGCTTGTATCTTGGTTCACCCAGATATTTTACAAGAGTTTTGGGTCAATGCCCAGCTTATCTTCCATGAAGGAAGACTGGCTACCATTGGTAGCTGGGTAATGGGGAAGCCATGGTCCTGAACGAATACATCATCAGAGAGGTGTTATAACTCAATGATGATAACAATATCCTGACCTTCACCCGACAAGAGCATAACAACACCATGACCCAGATGGGATATCATGTGGAAGGCTATGCAAGAGATATCACCAAGTCCGGCTTCATCAAACCATGGTAGTTTTTAGTCACAAAGCTTGAGATATGCTTCTCGAAAAAGATTGTGAACTTCCATGAAGTTTCATAAAATTTGGTGGAACCCGTGCATATAATAGTGCAAGAGGTTCCATACAACTTCTCTCATTACCTGATGAGAGATTTTATAACTAACTTGTACTCTAGCAGACCACTTTTGGCCTACCCTCGTTTCTTGATGAGGGTGATCACACATCAACTAGACTTTGGAGGAGTTCTAGTCTTGTATCCTAGAACACAGATGATTTTTCAAGAAAACTTTCACAATGCACATCTTGTGCCAACTGCCAACAATACAAGACTTGTGACTCATCTCTAGGCTTTTGCTGAGTTCATCTTTAACGTAGTTTAGCTTCTTCTTTGATTTTTTTCTTCTTTTGTTTTGTTTGTTGTTAATTGTTTTTGTATATATATATATATATATTATTCTTAAAACGAGGGGGGAGGGGACAAGGGAACAAAACACAAAAGGGGTAAAAAAGGTTGATAACAAATGAACTGGACATTAAATTTATCAGATAGAAATGCATTTAATACTAAAAGAAAAAAGATTCTAATAAAACTAAAGACCATTTCTGATACAATCTGATAGAATATAACCTAGATCTGAAACACTTTTTGTTTAAATATGGTAAAATCTGATGAATCTGATCTTTATTTTTCAAAAGAAGAAAAATCTGGAAAAATAAAAAAGTGGATCAAAATGTTCAAAGAAAGGAACTAACATTAGATTTGTTCAAATCAGAACCTTGTGTGAAATATAGAGAACATCTCTCATGTTATCTCTACTTCCTTTTCTTTCAAAATTTTCTTTTAGACACATCCTTACAAGAAAGCATATGGAGTTCCACAAGACAAACATATGTAAGTACCACATCTGATACTCTACTCATTCCCTCTCATCTCAAAAAAAAATGGAGACCACTTAGGGGAAGAAGAATTTATGATGACTCTTTGATGAAAAGGAATGCAAGAGAAACTAGTTCTAATCACACAAAACATTAGAAACATTTTCTAATGACATCACCAGAAAGAATTTTTCCTTTCAAAAGGGGGAAGGATGTCAGCTTCTAGAAGGAATATTACTGGACATTTTCTCTGAAAAGGGGTCCCAGAAGAGGTGAAAAGTACCACATGGCCGTTAGTATTCACCAATCATAATTCATCTTGTTGAAGAATATTGGAGATACATCAAAAGTTCAAAAACAGTTTAGATAAAGATAATTACCATTAACTTGTCATAAACCTACTTAAATACTAACCACCCCCATGTTCTCTGTCCCCACAATCATATATATACCCAATTTCAAAACCAGGACTTCACCTTCAACCGCAAAACTTACAAGCACAAACACCCCTTTGTTTTTTGAAAAGCAAAAGTCATCCCCAAATCCCCATGTCAGCACCAAACACCGTCAACCTGAACATTCCAGCTATTGAACACGATGTCACCTTCATCAGGGATGACCAATTTATACTCGTTAAAGAAAACAATCTCACGGTGAATGTTGAGCACTCACAATACGGCAAAAGATGTCAACATTTAGTTGAATTCTTGTTGAACTACCAAATCACTCAAGCTATGTTGAACACCAAGGATGTACTGGACAATATTATACAACAACTTGTTCACACACTCAAAGAGACCGAAAAGGATCAAGTTATAGCTCATTTATGGGGAACTTAGTAACTATCACCACGTGAAAAATCAGAGAATGTTTGGAACTTCCAATCAATGCCAGTTACATTGAAACACCAAAGAAAGAAGATCTGATGAAACAATTCTTAGAATTCGGCTACAAGGAGCAAATCACAAGAATAGGAGATTTCAAGAGAAACAAGTTACCTGCCTTCTAGCAAGTCATGATGGAGACATTGAACAAATGTTTAACCTAAAAGATTGGAGGAACCGATCAGATAAACCAATCAATTCTCACAATTATATATGTACTCATCACAGGATTCAACATTGATTATGGGACAGAAAGTTTCAACCAAATGAAAAGGTCAGTTCTTACCAAGTCTGGAAGTTATACATCCCACCTACCTTATCCCAGACTATGGTCAATCATAATTGCTGAAACATTCGACGAAACGAATGTAGAGTTACATGTATCAGAAAATGTCTCGAAGTCACCAATCCAGCAACATTTGCACAAATCTTGGATATTGCAGAAACTTTTCATTGGAAATGTTTAGCACCATATTTTCAAAAATCAACTTTGAGAAGTTGTACGGCATGTTAAGAACGAGAGCCATAATCATACACATTTGATAGTCGGTAATGTCTTCATAGACTCCGTTTCTGTGAATCATGGCTTGTATAACTGAATGTTCTAAAAACTTGTATGGCCTCCCAAGATTGGCTTTCTTGAAGTTTGTAGACTTAACGTGACCTATGTACCCCATGCGATAGAAGCATCCCTTAACCATTCTTTTTAGGTAGCCCATTGGATAATCTTCTTTATCATTAAAGCCCAATAAATGAAAAATCAACTCCTCTGTGATTTTGACCTCAAACTCTTTATCGGCGATCTTTACTGCAACAAATAGCTTTCTGATCCTCTTTGTATCTTGCAGCGTTCCAGAAAAGTTCAATGTGTGAGCGATAAGGTATGTGTTCATCAGTTAGAGCTTACGTGATAAGTAGACGTCCGATAAAATCAAGAATTCCTTTAAATGGTTCTATCACTGGAATAGTATAATCGAGAAGACAACAAATATTATGAATAGGGTCGAAAGACGTCTTCTTTGCCTGCACACACAAAGAATTCAACACTTAGCAAAATTTTGGCGAAAAATACCAACTTCTTAGAATGAAGTTCCATAGGAACGAAGTGATTACTCTCAACTCGTACGAGGTGTGCTTTTAATAATAACATTTTTGACCAAGGTCACCTCGTACAAGGTGGTACAAGAATTTTTGACAATTTATAACACTCACTTCGTACAGGTGGACATGTCACCTCGTTCCAATCAACAGGTATGAACACCAAATCCAAAACTTGTGATTTTTATCAAATTGATGGTTCCATTAGATCCTAACAACGCTGATAAACACAATGATATGTTCAATTTAGTTTTGGCTGGCTAAACTTTTGTAGATCTGAGTTATTAGGTCTGAATGTACGAAATCAAAGATTTGACGGTTAAATCGTTGTTTTCTACCTTCATCATTGTAAGTGGTGTGTAGATTAACCTCCTTAAAGTATGTATTAGCAGCAATTCATTGATTATTGCACAGAAAGGTCAAGTCGCTCAAACAGTCCTCTCCACTCGTACAAGTAGTAAAATGAGCGCCTAGTACAAGTTGTGCTCTAATTATAGGAGCATGTGCCACCTCGTACGAGGTGGCTACTGATTTTGTTGCGAGGTGGTCCAAAAGACTTTGAATTTTCATTTTTTTAGAATTTTATCAGTTTCGATGACCCACTCAGTTGACCAAGTCCAACTTATTGACCCCGGTTAACCGATTTGTCTACCAAGTCCAAATTAATGACCTTGGTTGAACACTTTATGACCAAACTGATGCTTTTCGTGAACTTTAAATTTCAAATTAATGAATTTTTTATCATTTTTCAGAACATTTTCTGTTTCTAGATGAGCACCCAACCCGTAATCCTTCAGCTTTGATTCAGCACCTGTTGCTTCAGACTTTTGAAGACCAGTTTTCCATCATCGGTAGTCAAAAATTAATGTTGGTGCACCTGGTGTTCATCACTTGTCGAATAGGCTAGATAGAGCGTGTGTTCAATATTGTATATGTTAGAATCGAACACACGACCGAAATACGGAAATTTCAATGTAAAAGGGATCATGTTCGCCTGAACTTGACCTGTATTGGTCAAGTTCGCTCGAACTTGATGTGCCTTTAGTCAAGTTCGCCCGAACTTGACTATAACACATCCGGGCGAACTTGTCTCCGTATATATATGTGTGTGTTCATTTGTCATTTAAGTTTTGGGATCCCTATGGGGAGGTGCTACCGGATTTTCTCCAGGAACTCCGGCAGCTGGACTTATAAAGATGTATACTCTTTCGGTATTAATGAAGACTTCCGCTGCCTTCTACTTCTACTCCATTCTTAATAACATTCTACCAAATCGGTTTACGTTTATCCACTAACTTCCGTCTAGAACCGCCTGATCATGGACCTTTAATTGGTATCAGATCTACGGTTATCACCTACGTTCATGAATTTGGACATTTATGGACATTAGGAGGGGTTTTAGACGTAAATCATCAAATAAACATACAATCCACCGAAAAAATCTAAAATTGAACGGATAGGATTGTTAGAAAACCATTTTCGACCAGATCTATGGTGGAATCATCTCGAAATTCGAAGAAATAAGGATTTTGGATCGAAAAATATGAAAAAGGCTGATTCGGTGGTCAAGTTCGGCCGAACTTGACAAGGTTTTTCAAGATTACTCTCAAGTTCGGCCGAACTTGACTGATTTTCTTTGAAATTAAGCATAAGTTCGCCCGAACTTGTCTATTTCATGCAAGTTCGCCCGAACTTGGTGGTGGCCAACCAAGTTCGCCCGAACTTGTCACAAACTGAGTTCGCCGGAACTTGTCATACAAGTTTGCCCGAACTTGTCATATACAAGGCATTGAAAAAAAAATTATTTCTCGGTTTGATGAGACGGGTGTCCAGAAAAAAATTTGGTGATAGAAATTTTTTCGAAATTTTTACGTTCGATACTGACTATTCGAGGACACCGTCGAAGGCCTTAGAGAGAGGCTGAGATGATGAGGTTAGAAATGGTTGAAGATGAGAGGGTAGTCATTGATACTAAAGCAATTTGGTGATCATTAGAGTTGAAGACTATTGATGGGCCTTAAAATAAATTCTGCATTTGTTAAATACTTAAAATTCCGGATTTGAGGGGGAATTTTAGTGAAAAAATTGGTATGGTCAGAATTTGCAAAAATGAGGTGAATAAAAAAATTCATCTTATTAAGATTCCGGCATTTTTTAATTTCGTCACTGTAACAGTATTCGGGTGGTTTCCGACTATGAGATTAACTAGGAAGTGTAGAGACTTGAGATTCGTTAGGATTCTGTGATCACAGGAAGTTCTGAGTTTTCAGTTCATGATACAGAGTGATGCTTAAGGGTTAGAGTCTTGATCTCCGGTGAAGGAACAGTTAGCTTGATTAGCACTCATTAGTGCCAATGAGGAACTGAGGACGTTCAAAACGTTCGGTGATGATCTTGGGAATTAATGACTAGCTCCGAAGACGGATGGTTTCACAATTACCAAGGAAATCTGATGATAGCCTTCGGTGGCCATTATTTTTAGTCTTCAAGCATATGAATCATTCTTCTCTTTGGACTAACCGCCATTGGATGATGATGTTTGGTGATTAAGTGGAACTGGTCTACCGGAGATAGCTATATATCTGACATTGTGACTGAAGAAGAAGAATGTGATTTTGATCGCGGATGAATGTTTCTCAGAGTCGAAGTGTTACCAGATTATTTGGTTCCGATGAAGATTTACTGATTGAAAAAGATTACAGATTTGCTGATCAGGAATGATTATGGAAATTCGGATTTCAGATTTTTGCGGGTAAACACTGGTTTGAAGTTTACCGGTGTGGTATTTTGAAGTTTCTATCAATTGCCGGTTGAGTTTTGAAGATCAGAAGATCGAGCATGGGAGATATGCGCTAAACTGAACGCGGATGTGGTTAAAGTTGAAATGGAGAAGCTGCATTGATGAGCTTCAAATTGGTGTCAATTCAAGATAATCTGTCGGTCAAGCAAATCAGAGGAGGTTGGAAACTGTGCAACAAATATCTGAACTGGAGATTTCGGGGGGAATTAGATGTTGATAATGCAAACCCTAATCATCAATTAAGTGGGAATTTTTTAATTCGTTTCGACGACATCGGAAGATACCTTGATTGAATTTTCCGAATATTCAAACACGACTTAAATTTGAAGACCAAGATTCAATAGTAACGAACAAGGGGGAATCTGTTGGTGCACCTGGTGTTCATCACTTGTCGATAGGCTAGATAGAGCGTGTGTTGAATATTGTATAGGTTAGAGTCGAACACACAACCGAAATACAGAGATTTCAATGTAACTTGGATCAAGTTCGCCCGAACTTAACCTGTATTGGTCAAGTTCGCTCGAACTTGATGTACCTTTAGTCAAGTTCGCCCGAACTTGACCATAGCACATCTGGGTGAATTTGTCTCCCTATATATATGTATGTGTTCATTTGTCATTTAAGTTTTTGGCATCCCTACTAGGAGGTGCTGCCGGATTCTCTCCAGGAACTCCGGCAGCTGGACTTATAAAGATGTATACTCTTTCGGTATTAATGAAGACTTCCGCTGCATTCTACTTCTACTCCATTCTTAATAACATTCTACCGAATCGGTTACGTTTATCCACTAACTTCCGTCTAGAACCGCCTGATCACGGACCTTCAATTAAGATAGAAGTCAAATCTTTTTGTATTTTCCAAAGTTTTCAGAGTACACGTTTCGTTATTCACAATGGAGGATCAACTAAGAGCTTTTATGTCCGAAGCTAGTTTGTCAAATGCCAATGTGATCAATCAAGTCAATCTTGATAATGAAATGGGAACGACTGTCAAACCGCCCAAGCTGATGAGCATGGACGAGTACGAAGCATGGAAAGAGAAATTTACCTATTGGGTTCAAGCCACGCACTTCGTTGGCTGGGTGTCAATTGAAAGAGGCTACACTGTTCCGGTAGATGAACATCAACGAGTTCTTAAAAAGTACAACTACTCAACGGTTCAGAAAGAAGAATATATCACCGAGAAAAAGATGATCAGTCTCATCCAACAGTTTGTCAAAGAAGATTTCCTGATTTTGCTACCAGAGTATGCTACTGCAAGAGATCTTTGGTTGTCATTACAGAAGAACTATCTAGGCAGCGCCGAAATGATCAAAAGCAAAAAGGCACTTATCCTGAAAGAGTTCAATATCTTCACTATACTTAAGAATGAGACCATAAAGCAAATGATCGAGCGTTTCTGTCATCTTAAAGTGCAAATACGAAGACATGGTCTCGAAAAGACAGAACAAGAATACATCGACAAACTTGCTGACGCACTACCAGAGGGTGAATGGACTACGTATTTGATGGTTCTAAAGAATAGTGATAAGTGGGAATTTTTCAAGTTGTCAACGTTTATCGATAAACTCGAAGGCCACGAAATGGAACTTCTGAAGATGGCGAAGTCAAAAAACGTTACAAAGCCGGAATGCTAGATAGTATTTTGAGTCCTAAAATTCAGACGGCTTTTAGTGCAAACATGAATGCTTCTCCACAGATTCAGAATCAATCACAGCCTCAGTATGATCAGGATCCTGAAAGTTCTTACTCAAGCACTGGTTCAAATTCAACTTATCAAAGCCATGCGAACCAGAATCAACAACAAAGTTCTGATCCGAATGTACATAAATGCAACATCGCAGTAAATTTGAACAATGTTGTTTCAGAACAAGTTGCAAAACAACATATGTCACTACTCGCTACCATATTAGAATCTTATGAATGTCTTGTCCCCGGTAAGATCGAAAACCCCGAGATGACCGTAGAAGATTATAACCAGGTAGACGAGGAAGAACTCGAACTAATGGACATCAAATGGTCCTTTGCTTCGATCATCAGGAGAGTGACAAAGTTCGTTGCACTCACAGGCCGTGACATAGGAAATTCCAGCAACAAATTGGGTTTTGACAAAACCAAAGTCACGTACTTTAGATGCCGTCAAAAGGGTCATTTTAAAAGAGAGTGTAAGACTGCCGAAGCAACCGGAAATCAAAGTCCTTTTGGAAGAGGAAATGAATATTACAAAAGGGCACTTCAATATAAACAATTTCGGAAGAAAACTCAGGTTGAAATCCAAGAAAAACTTGACAATAGCACCACTGAGAAAGCTATGGTGGCATCTAGTGAAGATGATGGTTTTGATTGGAATTCTTACATTGGGAAAAAGACCGGAGTTGCTTTGATGGCGGAGATAGTTGAAGATAATTCTGCAGAGGAAGCAGCGGCAGCAGCTGAAGCAGCGGCAGCAGCTGAAGCAGCGGCAATAGCTGAAGTAGCAGCTATCGAACAAGCTCTTCTGGAAGAATACTAGCATCAACAGCAGGAAGAAGAGGAATATATCCATATGCAGAGATAAGGAATTTTATCCTCTAATTCTTGTGACAGTTTTGCAGGTCATTTTGATGGCAGCTTGAAAGAACAAATGGTTGAGGAGAAAAGATTGATGAAGTAATCATTGATGTCACTCAAGAAGTTAAAGTCGAAGACCTCAAGGACATGCCAGATAAAGCTTTAATGGCGAATCTAACCAAGGTTGGTCTAGAGGTAAAAATTGTCGAGAAAGAAGTCGTCAAAGTACAAGTTGTTGAGGTTGAGAAACCTTGTACAAAATGTACTAAACCTTGTGTCGAATGTGCCGAAAAATCAAAGATCATCGCTGAAAACAATGTGCATAATGAATTTTGAAATACGATTATCGCATATTGAAAGAAGCGTATGACAAAATGAAAAATGATTATGGTAGACTCTACAGAAATAACATCGAACAACATGATAATATAAGGATGTTGAGTGCAATAGTAATGGATAAACAAAGGTCAATTAACACCTACATTTACACCATTGATGTAACCAAACAAAAACTTCAAGACATGACAATCGAAACTGAAAGAGTTCAACAGTTGTTGAGAAGTTATACCACAAATGCATATGTTATTGATCACATTCTTCCAACAATCTCAACGAAGAAAAACCTAAAAAGAAAACTGGCAAAGAATATGGCAATGTTCTCCACCCCTTTGCGAGAAGTACTGTCGCAAAACCGCAGACGGGATGGATAAGGCACTCAACGTTGAGTTAATTTCTTATAAAAAAGATGAGTTGCCAGAGAATATTGATATAATCTATGCTAAATCTGATGATGATAACAACGCTGTGGTTAACAAGGTGGTTGAAAATGTTCTACGTGATTCTGATGACGGCAGCTTCAAAAGCGCCGACTCGAGTTCAAAGAATTCCGATTCACAGTCTGAAAATGACAATAGGTCGTCAGAGGATGGTCTAAGTGATGATCCTAATATTGTAATGTACAAAATTAAGGATTCGGATAGACTGAAAATCCCGATTCAGAATGTGAAGGAAGAATTGCTTGATAAATTCTTTCAACTCGTTGAAGTCACCTCAGAGGAATTGGAAATGAACAAACAAAAATTTTATTCCAAACCTAAAAGAAACAACTACCGAAGGAATGGTGGTGATCATCCGGAAACACGGACAGCAGGGTTGGGTCTAGAAGAGTCAGATGAACTAGTAAAGAAAGTGTCACCATTTCATGAATATAAAAACAAAAACATGAATTTGTATATGGGACAAACACGGTTCATGAAGAGAGTTTGATTGGTAAACAATCAAATGATGAGTTTAAAAAGGAGAAAGAAATTCGAGATAAAGCCAAAGTTACAAGTGGTGTAAAACCACCCACTAAAGGACATCCACTTGATAATCGGACATATTTCAAGTGCAATGAAATGGGTCATATTGCACGACAATGTCTGAAATTAAACCCGGCTTATCCTCGAAGAAGAGAATCAAATGTTGTAAAACCAAGGTATCCAGAGTTTGAAAAACCAATTAAGATTTTGAAAAGAAATGAATCTTTGCTAGAAGTTAAACCTAAAATAGAAAAGAGGATTGAGAATTATACTTTCGACAAAGGAGAAACTTCTAGGGCAAACGAAAACCAATTTTATATCAAGAAGGCTAATATCAAATTCATGCCTGGGTACCAAGAAAAGGTCAACAACATCTGGTGTTATTAAGTTTGAGTTGGTAAAGACTGATAACACGAAAGAATCTAAACCTGAAATCACTAAGTGTGAGCTTGTTAAGACTAGTGATGGCAAGAAAGAATCAAAATCTGAAATCATAATTGAAACCTCATCTGAAACTGTCAAAAATACAAGTGGTAACAATTCAAAAGATAAAAAGATGGTAAAGTTTTCAAACATAAACATCATAGAAAATTCAGATGAAGAATGGGAAGTTTATTCTGAAGATAAGCATGGATTCAATTATGCTGATGAATGTGAATTTAATTTTGATGATGGTTATCCAATTCAACCCAAGACCAAAAAGGCTTGGGTCTCGCTTTTTAAATAGATTGTTAAAATCTGCAGGGACTCCAGAGATCCGTACTTTCTAAGTGGATTTTCGATAGTGGAGCGTCCAGGCATATAACAGAAATGAAGGCGTTGCTATTCGACATTAAAGCTATCAATGGTGGATATGTTGGATTTTCAGGAAATCAAGGTGGAAGGATAGTCGCCGAGGGAAAACTCTCCAATGGCGTAGTTTCATTTGATCGCGTGAACTATATTGCAGAACTTGAGAACAATCTTCTGAGTATAACACAGATTTGTGACAAGAAATTCACAGTCCATTTCAACGACAAAGAGTGTATTATCTTGAAGCCGGGATTCAAAATACCAGATGAGTGGATTCTGATGCAAGCACCTCGAGAGAATGATTTATATGTTCTTGATATGGGTGTTGCCACTACTTCATCAAAATCAGCACAATGTTTTGTGTCAAAGGCTACTAAAAAAGATTCTATGCTTTGGCATCGTAAGATGGGGCATATTCATTTGCGAAAATGAATTTCTTGGTTCATAATGATCTTGTGGAAGGCGTAAATCTTCAAAGTTTTCAGATGTCTGATCATTGCTTGGAAGGCAAAAACGGAAAGCAGATCAAGAAATCTCATCCAAAAAAATTCTAAACTCAATCAAATTGCCATTAGAACGTCTCCACATGGACTTATTTGGTCCTGTAAATGTTCGAAGCATCTCAGGAGAATTATATTGTTTGGTCGTGACAGATAACTATTCGAGATATTCGTGGGTATTCTTTCAAGAATCAAAAGACGAAACGTTCGAGAACTTGGTTATTCTATTCAAGAAACTAGAGAACCTTTATCATCTGCCGGTCAGACGCATTAGAAGTGATAACGACACAGAGTTTAAGAATAACAAAATGAAGGAATTTTGCAACGCAAAAGGGATTCTGCACGAGTTTAGTGCTCCCTATACTCCACAGCAAAACGAAGTAGCCAAACGAAAAAACAGAACTTTGATTGAAACGGCGAGAACCATGCTTGCAGATTCTAAACTTCCTATCAGCTTCTGGAGTGAAGCGGTTGCTGCGGCTTGCTACACGCTAAACAGGGTTCTCACTATCAAACCAACAAAGAAAACATGTTTGGAGATGATAAACCGACGGAAGCCAAATTGAAGTTCTTAGAACCATTCGGTGCACCATGTACCGTAATAGACCAAGATGGCAAATTCGGAGCTAAATCTCTTGAAGGTTTCTTTGTCGGATATGCGAGTCAGTTGAGAAGAGTATATGTTCCTTCATTTAGAAAGGTTATTGAAGCACAGCACGTGGATTGTTTCAACTACACGGATCCTATTCGAAAGAAAGGTGACGCGTGGCTGTTTAACTATCAAGACCATTGGATGTCATTTGACTTGCCCGAAGAACCGACTGACGAAGAAGTTGCAACATTATACTACCTTCACCATTCAGCGAATCAAGAACAAATTGTTCGACCAACTGTGGTTAATCAACCCACGTTGGATCCATCTTCTTCTGGCGCAAGTTCAAGTAATAGTGGTGTTACGGCTGAAAATATTTCTGAAACATTAACAACACCTGCTACTCCTCCAACAAATGCCTCTACTGAACCAGTGAATACAACAACGGAGCCCAGTATGCCTTATAATCAAAATTCTGACTCAGATGAAGCACCAACATTTGATGCTGATGGGGAATCATCTTCTTCTGATAAAGAAGGGGAGCAGATAACAAGTCTTCTTAATCAATCTGCAGTCCCGAACAATAGAAATGAAGCTTCATCAAGCTCTCCAAACTTTGAATTGGTCGTTGATCTCAACATCACGAATCAGCAAAACTTAGTAGATGTTCCAAGTGAAGAATTGCCGCGATCATATTCCTATCATCCGTCAACAAATATTATCGGGGAACTTCAAACTGGTGTTAGAACTCGAGGGCAAATTAATAAAGCACTCAGTTGTTTCTACACACACGTTGCTACAACCCAGAACTATTGCTTCTATTCATGTTTCATTTCTCAGATTGAGCCAAAGACAGTTAATGAAGCTTTAGCCGATGAAAATTGGGTACAAGCAATGCAAGAAGAATTATTGCAGTTTGAGAAGTTGGGTGTGTGGAAGCTTGAAGACCTACCAGAAAATCAGAAAGCAATTGATACAAAATGGGTCTTTAAGTGTAAACGTGATGATAGAGGGGTTAGTATTCTAACAAAGCTAGGCTTGTTGTCAAGGTATTTCACCAGCAGGAAGGGATAGACTACACAGAAGTCTATGCACTAGTCACTCGATTGGAATCTATTCGGATTTTTCTAGCTTTCGCATCATGGAAATGATTAAAGGTCTATCAATTGGATATCAAATCGGCTTTTCTGTACAGCAAATTACACGAGAAGGTGTAAGTTGGACAACCACCGGGGTTTGTCGATCCACTTAACAAGAAGAAAGCGTACCTACTGGATAAAGCTCTTTATGGACTACACCAAGCCCCGAGAGCTTGGCACGAGATGTTATCGCAACATCTCGTCGGAAATGGCTTTATCAGAGGAACTATGGATAGTACTCTTTTCAATAGAGAAGTTGATGGTCATTTGATTATAGTTCAAATCTACGTTGACGACATCATCTTTGGATCTACAAACGATAGTCTCTGCAAGGAGTTTGAGGGAATCATGAAAAAGAAATTCGAAATGCCTCGATGGGCGAAATGAAGTTCTTTCTTGGTTTGTAGGTAGATCAGCTTCCGGATGGTATTTTCATTCATCAGACCAACTATGTTCACGACATCTTGAAGAAGTTTGGAATGGAAAGATTGAAGCCTTTATCTACGCCTCTTGCTCTAAATCACGGCATGTGTGTTGATGAGACTGGAGCCAAAGTTGACGAGATGTTATACAAATTGATGATTGGATCGTTGATGTATCTGACGGCATCACGCCCAGATATTATGTATCCAACCTGCCTATGCGCCAGATATCAGTCAAGCCCAAGGATCTTACATATGCAGATCGTGAAGCGAATCTTCAGATACATGAAAGGATGCCCAAGCACCGGCTTGTAGTACCCGAAGAACGACAATTTCGACCTCACAGGCTTTGCTGATTCTGATTTTGGTGTAGATAAGTTGAACTGAAAATCAACTACAACAGGATGCCAGTTCTTCGGAACAAGAATGGTAGCCTGGCAGTGTATGAAACAGACTACGGTCGCTCTCTCTACCTGTGAAGCTGAGTATATCTTGGCCTCCAGCTGTTGTTCACAAATTCTGTGGAGTCAACAGCAAATGAGAGACTATGGTCTGCAATTTCTAGACAATCCGCTGTATGTTGATAACAAGGCAGCCATAGATATAACTAAAAATCCGGTTCATCACTCACACACAAAACACATTAAAATTCGTTATCATTTCATTCGTGATTGCTATGAAAAGAAACTGGTGCGAATAGAAAAATCCACACCGACGAACAAAAGGCTGATTTTTATACCAAACCATTTTCTTTGTCATGGTTTAAATATTTGTTGAGAATTAACGGTATGAAAAATTTGCTGACATGTGTGGACGCTGAGGTTGAATACGGATCGGACGACGAGTTCGCGTGATCAACATTGGTTTGTAAATATCTTTCTAATTTAGAATTTTGTTAAAAACTAAAATCCAAAAAAGATGTTTTTGATTTTAGGGGGAGAAATGTTAGAGAAAATACAAAAACATTCGAAAATTTTAAAATCCAAAAACATATAAAAATTCATAATGTACAAAAACATTGAAAAAGACAAAAAGAGTTCAGTGTCATAAAAGGAAATGATAGTGCATCAGTGGACTATCACAGTATGCTAAAGAAATGTAAAGTTTTAGAAGTGATAAACGAGTCTTACTGTGGATGTGTCGATAGGCTTAACACGTTTAGTAAACTATTTTCGAGATATAAACTAAATTTTACAACTTCTTAATCTTTTGGATTAACACATCTTGGATATATGGACTTAGTACTCCGAAATTTCATTTGAAAGATTGCCTGATTCTGAGATACGAGGTCTTTATAGATAGTTGATATCTGGGGTATTATGCAAGTTCTTCTGATTTTGCGGAAGCAATGGCCTAGAACTTCTATAATACTTTCGCTATAAACCTCCAAACTGCATGCAATATTGAAAAGAATCAAAAGATCTAATCATTTGCAGTGCTAAAAAGATTCCTTAAGTGGAACACACCTTAAAGACGAGCTTTCATCTCTTTGTCTGTACGGTAGTACTAACCTGAGCTCTCAAGGTCTTGCACAACCAGATACAGATATCAATTACGCTATATTCCCTGTAAGATGAAATCTAGGGAATCTGGATACGGGAGTATAATCAAGAAGTGAGAACCACAGATAAGTCAAGTTTCATGAATTCTATCTTAACATATCTTGAAACAGTTGAAAACGTGGTAAAGCTTAAGTGGACAAACATATCGACAATCTAGGTTTAAAACTTAAAGTCTGCTAAAGGACAACGGTACTGGATATGTCTCAATCAAATGATATGATCCTTAGATACAAATTCACAAAAATATGTCTGTAAATATGTTTGTACATAGTTTACATTGCTTATTGCACTGTATTTCAGCTTTACAGATTAAAATCAAAAAGATTTTTGGTGTGTTTTAGCATAAACTTATAAAAATACAAAAATATTTTATTTCTACATCGTTTTCAGCAAATCAATGTTAGAGAATGGATCTTCGAAGTCTGATAAGATGCTAGAACTGGTGGGAATCTCTTTGACAATGGGCTGGGAGTTAATCTATTAATCTGAAAAGTCAAAACGATAAAAAGTTCATTAATTTGAAACTTTGATTTTGAAAATATCAACAGTTTGTTCGTAACAAGTCAAACCGGGTCATTAACTTGGACTTGGTAGACAAATCGTTAACCAAGGTCATTAGCTTGGACTTGGTCAACTGAGTGGATTTTCATAACTGATAAAAAGTTGAAAAGTTCAGGGGTCAAAAATGAAAATTTGTAAAAGTTAAAAATTGTGGTTTGGCAAGTTCGGTCGAACTTGCTAAACAAATCAGGTTTATCAAACAAGCAAGTTCGACCGAACTTGCTAAAGTATGGCTGTGTTGTTTTATAGTTAAGTTCGCCCGAACTTGACTAGGCTTTCATGATTGGGCTTAGCAGGTTCGCCCGAACTTGACTTGGTATAAATACCAATCAAGTTCGGCCGAACTCACTTATCAGCAAACACACACTCTCTGAGCGAACTTGAGCTTTGAGAGAATTTGAACAATTTTGGAAATTTCACACTGTTACACTGTCCAAATTAAGTCGGTTTTTGGTGATTAGCACACCAATTATCATGGCGGAGGTGAAAATTGATCATTGAACTGTGTTTGGACCAGTAATGAACAAAACTTGATAAAAAACTTAAAAATCTGATAGATCTAGATGTTGTTGGTTAAAATTCAACATAGATCCTTAATCTACACATAAAATCGACCGTATAACATGTTTTGATTGAAGTGAAACGGCTGTTTAATTGTTTCGAACAAGTTGGTCTTTGGAGAAGACGACAAGTTCGGACGAACTTATTGTCAAGTTCGACCGAACTTGCATTAAAGACTTGTCCAAAAACTGAATAAAAAGAATTGAGATATGTTCGACCGAACTTCATGTATTTAGTTTTGAATATCATGTGGAAGTTTGCCCTAACATAGATCTTGAAAAACTGAATGTTGTTAATATAAGTTCGCCCGAACTTATCATTCAATGTTGAACATGTGTTTAATACATGTTCGGGCGAACTTAAGTAGAATGTTGTAACACTAATCAAGTTCGACTGAACTTGATATAAATGTTGGAAAATTGTGTGAAATTTTTATCCAAAATCATGCTAATTTTTTGCGTCATTTTTCAGGCACAGGTACCAGCGCGTGTAATCTCTGTTGAGTTCTCCAAAAGTCACGATACGTGCATTACGCTTGAAAATCTATATGTCTGTCACTGAAGAAGTACGACAGTATATTAAAGTTTCTCAAGGAAAGTCGTAGTCGCAGAGCTATTACAGAGCGCACAGTATCATATCGATCTCACATCGTTCACTTTTGGATGAATGCAAGCCTTAGTGCTGACGAGAAGAAAATCACTTCAACAGTACAAGTTGGAAATGAAGTTAAACCAATTTCTGTGACTGAAGACGATGTTAGACGGATTCTGGAATTAAAAGATAATGAAGACAAACCGATTCATATAGACGAGAAGATGGTGCGTGGTTGTTTCTTTCGTATGGGTTATAAGGGGAGCGTGAACAAACCGACGCTGAAGAAAGGGGAAGTGCCAAACCCTTACAAGCTTTTGATGCATGCTCTAATTCACAAATTTGGCCATCGCAAAGCTTGTTTAGATGACGTTCAAGACTATTTAGCTTGCATGGCAACGGCACTGATTCTGAAAAAGCCGTTCAATGTTTCGAAGTTAGTTTTCACTCACATGTCGAAGAACATGGAAGATTAAAGGCTATGCCTATGTCCGAGATTTTTTCAAATGTCGATTGACGAGAAGTATCCCAACATTGAACGAGATCCAAATGATGTGTTGTATCTAGTGCATCTTGATGAAACAACAGTAAAGAAGCTTATCAAGTTCCAGAAACAAGCTTCAGCTCCTATTGCGAAACCAGTGTTTGGAGCTATAAAAGATTCAAATTATATCTTGCCACCTGATAATATGCGGAGAAAGGATGGTAGCGATGACAAGAAAGAGCTTAAAGCTGAGCAAGAATGGTTTAAAGGTTTCAAACTAAAGGCAAGAAGCGAGTGGTTTTTAAAGGCAGAAGCTGATAAGCCGAAAAAGAAGCGAGCTGCTAAGAAAGTAGAAACGATGCTCGTTGACGAAGAAGAAGAACCTGAAAACGTTGAAGCAGTTGCTGGATCGAGCGCTGCAGTTGTTATTGAGAGACAAGAAACTGTGAAAACGACTCAAGATGATGTTATTTCTGCTACTTCTGAGAATGAAGAATCTAATGAAGAAGTTCCTGCCAAAGAGCCAGAAAACACTGAGGCAGAGATTAGAGCAGAAAAGGAAAGAGAGTTGGATGTAGATTTTGATCCTAACACTAAAAAAAGAGTCTGACGAGGAGAGACCGAAGAAAAAATCTAAGCGTACAAAGTCTCTAGCAATCGAAATCTCAAAGAAGACTACAGGGTCACCTCAGACCAAAGGTAAAAGAAAAGCAAAGATAGCTCAGAAAGCTGTAAGTAAGAGGTACAAAAGCAAGTTGAAAAGCATAGAAGCCACACAAGAACCTTCTGGTGCTAAGGAGAAAGGAGTCACACAAGAACCTCTTGTTATTGTTCATGCTGAAACTGAAAGGCCAAGAGTTACACAACAACCTCCTGTGTCTGGCTTTGTTGAAGTTCCTATCGCTGAATCTCCTATTGCTCCAATGACTTCTGTTCCTGAAAGTTCTACTCCTAAGAAGTCAACCCGAAAGCTGTAACACCTAAAGATTCAACGCCAAAGACACCAAGGGGAAATCTGTTTGGTGATATGCCACATGGTACAATTAGTCTCGAAGACTTGGATGAGTTTTTCCCAGAATCTAATTTTGAGATGCTAGAGAAGCGCGTGAAGGCATTAGAAGAGAAAGTTGCACAGAATGAGGTTGAAAAGGTTGAGCTTGTTAAAAAGATGAATCAAAGCAAGGTTGAAAAGGAATTACTTGATGACAAAGTGAAGGTGTTAGAGAATGAAAGGGAGTATTTCAAAGCACTAATTGAAAGTTTGCAAGACGCGAATGAGAAATTGAAGACTGAGATTGCAGATCTAAAGACTATCCAAGCATTGAACGATCGAAGATTCAACAGATTGTAGAAAGTGTTAGCAAACAATCTGAACATTGATTTCATTGTTGAATACGATCGTCTGGATCGTCAGGAAGCAAAAGAGCGTGCTGAGAAAGAGTTAGCTGAAAGTGGTAAAGGAAAGCATGTTGAGGGTGAAGCCCCTAAATCTTCTGAGACTACTGAGAAGTCTTCTGATGTTCCAGAGAAACCAACTGAATATATTTCAAAAGCTTCTGAGTCTGAAATTAAGGTTGACGAATCTATCAAGCCTTCTGATCCTATTATTGTTTCTAAAGAAAAAGGAAATGAAGAAGCTGAAAAGGATAATAATGAGGATGAAGAAGCTAAAAAGGATAATAAAGTGGATGAAGAGGAAGAAGGTTACGAGGATTGGAATGTTGGTGATGATTGTCACACCCTCAATTTCCACTTGCGGAGTTTTACCGCGAGGCGTGTGAACAAACCAGAATCTGAAAACACTAGTACGTCGAACGACTCTACATGATTTGATAATACGTTTTCCAAAATCGTTCATTGTAGATTTTATATCAATTACCAATATTTAGCAGAGCATTGGTTTTAAAGTTTGAGCGGAAGCATAAATAAGTAGTGATGCGGGCGCCAACACAAACGCCAAAACAAATGAAAAATCCCAAAACAATATTAATAAATAAGACTCGATAAAGATGTCTTGTTCAATGCATGTGCGTGCACCTAGAGCTCCTAGCGTCCTGAGAAACATGTAAAGAAACAAGTGTCAACATTAAAGATGAGTGAGTTCACAGGTTTTCATAAATTCGTTTGTTCGGTTATAGTTTGTTTTCTCCGTTATCCCTAACCCGGGATAACGTATTGGTTCCATTATTCCAACCTGGAATAATAAGTTATTGTTTCCAATACTCCAAACCAGGAATATTAAGTTGTTGTTTCCAATATTCCAAACCAGGAATATTAAGTTGTTGTTTCCAATATTCCATACCAGGAATATTAAGTTGTTGTTTCCATTATCCCCATCCCGGGATAATAAGTTGATGTTTCCAATATTCCAAACCCGGAATATTAAGTTGATTCGTAATTAAGTTCAATGTTAATATATATAGGTAGCTAGCCTAAAGTCATGTCACTAAGTGTTCGCGATCGAAGCTGACTGTTGTGCCTCCGTTTTGCCAGGCCTATCACATGACCATGGCGATGTTAGGCCAAATTATTCACCCGTTGACCATACCCGGTCGGCTAGCGCGACTAGCTCGGATGGGGCTTGTCGGGCCCAGTAGTACTACTTATAATTCCCCCGCTATTTAACCCAAATACTAACGATCCGAGGAGATTGTCGAGGACTTAAGTGATAAAGCTGCTTAGTGACCATAACATTACATTAACATTAACTTAGTTACCGTATAGTTATGTGACGTTAAATTCGTATAACGTAAAGAGATTGAGTTTGAGAGTATATACATGTTTCTCCCCCTGTTGTTTAAAAACCGGATAAAGTTAGGGGCCGTGAACTCACCTTTATTTGCTCGGTTAGTGTAGCAAAGATGTTATAAGAGATGGGACCGCTAGTTGCGTCCTAACAAACCAATTAATTCCACGTCAGTGTGTAAACACACCAATACAAATTCCACACGCAATTTACTCACAAAGTGATACACACAAACAACATATCTAACACTCAAACATGCATGCAAGTATTCTCATGTGATCATAGTAATCAAACAACTTATCATGAACATATTCCAAATCCATGCAACACTTTAATGCATAAAATCACAAGTTATCAACTTTCTGCTTAACACTCAATTATTCAGCTGTTTTCTAGGATTTTTATAAAATAGTTCTAACATTCCAAAAATTCCAATATTTTTACAGTAGGTTACATCTATACCATAGAAATTTATATAAATTTTCCAAGTCCTAGATCCTTACCAATTAACCATAAATATTAATATGCTAGGCTGCAGTCAGATTTACCGCTTTCTGACTGCAGTCCACGGAAGAATTTATTTAAAAATCATTGATCGTCCAATTAACAAAATTCCAGTTGGAGTTGCCCGGAAATTTCCATACCTAGTTGCTGTACAAAAATCATGACTCAACTCCCTACTGATTTTAAAATCCAACTTGATAAACAACCAACAAAATTCCAGAATTTTCACAGCTTTAGCTACTGAACTTGTTTGGCCCTTTAAAAATATCAAACGATTTCAGAAAATTATGAATCCAGTGCCATTAGATTCCTTATTCAAATCTCTACGTCCTAGACATCAGAAAGTCTGTTTTTCGACAACTATCGACCGAGTTACAGCCAGATGAAGTTGGCTGTAACTATTACTCAGCATTCTGTTTCAGCATTATTGTTACCAATAATTCGTGTAACCCATTCATGCGATTAATTTAGGCGATCAAGCACCGATTTTTAATCATAGACCAATACTAATAACCTATCCATGCAAGCCCTAGTTCTTACTTCTAGCTTTTACAAACAAAACATACTTGCAACTTATGATTTCCGAAAACAATTCTGCACATGAACAAGCACCAAAACAGCCGATTATTTACAGCACTTATAATCCGAAACTATGCCATCATGCAATCTGAGAACAGCAACAATCAAGACGCATATATCCGAAACAACTAATCATTCAAGCATACATATATCCGAGACAACTAATCATTCAAGCATACATATATCCGAGACAATTAATCATCCAAGCATACATATATCCGAGACAACTAATCATCCAAGCATACATATATCCATATATCCGAACATGATCTCGTAATCAAGTATGATCCTAACCTTGAATAACTAGACAAACAAGCCGAGATGTGGACAAGTGCGACCCGGCTGTTCCAACAAGATCACGTCCGAACCGACAAGAACTGGAAGAAAGGCTGCCTGTGATCAACAAGGAGTGTGGGGCTGTTTGTTTGCGACTGAAAAGATGAACAAAAGAGCTGATCTCGATCGGTTAGGAGAAGGAAGAGGCTGCCGACGGCAGTTTTCTTCTTAGGGTTTGTGTTTTAGAATGAATATGCATTGAGAGTTTGTATGTATATATGCGCAAAATGATAAGGTTTACGGTTTGGGTTTGCACACGGCCGCAAGGGACTTGGGTTGGTTTGGGTTTGAGTTTGATCTTGCGGCCAATCGTTTTAATTTAAGGTTTTGGTTTGATCTTATGGCCGAAACATGTTTGGGCTGTTTTGGTTTGGTTTTGAACAAAGTAGACTTGCGGTCTTGGGCTTGAAATCGCGGCCAAGGATTAGAGTGGTTTGGTTTGGGTTTGGTCTTGGCCGAATAGTTAGAGTTTTAAGTCTAGGTTTGATCGTTGTTTTCTTTTAGCCGAAGACTTGGGTTCAAGGTTTAAACTTTGTGAACTCCTAGAGTCACAATGAACCAAGGTTGGAACGTGTCGCGGTTCGGTTCAGTTCGTGCACATATCAACTCTAATTATTCAATCACTAAAACAATCACACAACACACAACACGTATTCATTTAACTCGTGCACGTTTAATACTTAGCATATACATTATTCGACATGTGTCACGTGTAAGTTATCCGAAAAACCCGGGATATCACAATGATGACGATGATTACGATGAAGGTGGTGATGATTTTGATCACGGAGGTACAGGTTTAAAGATCACTGAAGCCAAAGTATTTGATGAGTTTGATTTTCTGATCTTATGAATGATGAGTCAAATAGGATGGAAGATAAAAGTCAGGGGGAGTCAGGGAAGACAGGGCCTTCAGATGAAATAGATTTGTCAGATATTGATCATTCTGCGAAGCCTATAACTGCAGTACCCACCAAGCCTTTAATGCTAATGTTGGAACACAATGTGGAAGAAGGTGAGTTTGTACATAATTACTCAAAAGAAGATTTGGCGAGACTAGTTGAAGTTGAAGCTAAGAACTTAGAGTTTGATTTTGAGGAAGTTATGAATGTTAACACATTTGAACCAAACGAGTATCAGTATGAGAGAAGGTTTGAAGCTGATGAGTACAATCAAGTGGTAGTTGAAGATTAGTCCTCAGATGTTGAATCTTATCAGAAAGCTAAGTACGTCGGTCAAAATTCAGAAAGTTCTCCTACGTTTGAAGAGATGTACAAACAACTTGATGAAGATATGATTAAAGATAAGATTGCTGAAGCGTTACGAGAAGGAAAGATTCCTAAGCCGATGACCAAAGAAGAGATAGCTGAAGCGAAAAGTCCTGGTTCAAGGAGATGCCACGTGAACGTAAGTTTCGACGTCCACCAGCATTCTTCACCAGAGACAAAGATGTTTCTTTGGGAGATATACTGAGTTGGGGATGGTTTAAATAGCTCAACATATATGCAATCAAAAAGGAATTTGGACTGCAATACTTCAAATATCTTGTTGATTTTAAAACGTTGTCGTACTGGGATATGGAAGAGTTAGTACAAACAGTGAATGTTACTTATCGTATGAAGACAATAGATCAGTTGTTGTGGAAGATGATTAAGTACAAAGCTGTTAAAGGTTGGAATTACTGGAAGCCGTTTATTCCAGGATGAAGGGTTAAGTTCAATAAGGTTACAGGGGAAAAGGATAAAACGTTAATTATGAAACGTCCTAGAGCCATGAGGAATATGCCAATTATGCCGATCGAACAGAACTTCTATCCTTTATTCAAGTGGTGGCAGATAGATCCAGCTACTTGCGAAGCGGTGATTGTGTTAAAATTTGAAGATCATCTGGATATTTCTAAGGAACGAGTTGAAGTGATGGGTCATCAGGGTTTGAGAGGTTTGTGGAGGACGATAAGGATTCTAGATCCTATGTGGTTGGTTAACTGCTCAAGAGAAGATATAAAATGCCTTTTCTATAGAAAGATTGTTTTTGAAGAAAGAGAAAAGGTACAGTCGATGCAGTATCAGAAAGTTGTTAATGTTTGCTATGCACGTGAAGTCAATTCTGGAAAGATGTGGCAGACGAGCTGGAGGGATCTAGAGAGAGTTGAGTTTCTAAAAGAAAAAAACCAGAAATGAGGCGATTAAAGAAAGAATGGAGAAAGCGGTAAGGCAAAGTTCGCTAAGAATGGCTAATTTTAAAAGACCACCGCCAACTGATCAAATGCCTGATCCAAAGCAAGAACGACGAAGGAAGCCGTTTAAGAACTTCTTCTAACGGGTACGTTAATGTTTATAAGAAGACAGAGTTTTGAAGACTGATACAAGATGAAGAGGATATCCAAGGGGGAGTCTGTTGGTACATAATGTCTATGTCTTAGTCTTATATCGAGTCTGTATAGTATAGAGCTGAATAGGCTAGGTATACGAAGTATTTATGATTGTATTAGCCAAGTTCGCCCATGAAGTTCATGTAAAGGCATGTTCGGCCGAACTAGCATAGGCAAGTTCGGGGGAACTTGTGTCTCCCAGGGGCGAACTTGTGTCTCTATAAATACCTAGCTAGCCTACTTCATTTGTAACTTTGGCATTTCAGAGGCGAAGCTCTGTGAGTTTGTAACCAGAACGTTTGATCTATAAAACTGACGATTAACTGATTAAATCTTGTCTATTGGTAAACACGACGTAATATTTCCGCTATTATGGACGTTAGATATCTTAGGTTCCTAAGCATCGAGGATCGGTCCAACATAGATTGCATCTCACAAGTGAATATATTTAACTGATATCTGTATCTGGGTAATGCAAGACCTTGAGAGCTCAGGTTTGTACTTCCGTACAGAGAAAGATATGAAGGCTAGACTTGTAGGTGGTGTTCGAAATTTGGAATCTTTTGTACTGCAATTGTCGTGTATCTTTTGATATTTTCAATTTTTTATGCAGCTTTGGGGTGTAAATGCGAAAAGTATTATCAAGTTCTAGGCCATTGCTGACGCAAAATCAGAAGAACTCGTATAATACACCAGATATCAATTAAATATAAAGACCTAGTATCACGGAATCTGGCATTCTCTCAAACGAAATTTCGGAATACTAAGTCCATAAATCCAAGCGATGTTAAGCCACAAATTAATCAGTTTTTCTTTTAAGTTTATATCTCGAAAACAATTTACTGAATGTGCGAAGCCTAATGGCACATCGTCAGTAAGACTTGTTTAACCACTTTTGAACATTACATTTTTAGCATACCGTGATAGTCCACTGATGTACTATCATCTCCTCTTTTTCACACGAAAACTCTTTTTGCTTTTTTTTATGTTTTTGTATTTTTCAAATCTTTCAATATTTTTATATTTTTCACAACCTTTTCTCCCCTAAAATCAAAAACATATTTTTGGATTTTTGTATTTTTTAAAGAAAGAAAAATTAAACTTTTAAAACTAAAAACTTGACACACCGATGACGATCATGTCAAGTCGTCATCCATCTCGAATTCAACCTGATTTGCATCCCCTTATGTCAGATTTCTTAAACAGATTAATTTTAAAAAAAATTTGAATCTTGCTCTATCAAAAGCTTTGGTGTAAAAATATGCCTTTTGGTCATTAGTTTGGATCATTTCAATTCGCACCAACTTTTTCTCGTAACAATCACGAATAAAGTTGTGTCTAATTTCTGTATGTGTAGTTTTAGAGTGTTGAACCAGATTATTTGTTTTGTCTATGGCTGCCTTATTATCTACGTATATAGATGCGTCAAGAAATTATAGTCCAAAATCTCTCATTTGTTGTTGTATCGACAAAATTTAGGAACAATAAGATGCTGAAACGTATTCAGCTTCACATGTAGAGAGAGCGATCACGGTTTGTTTCTTGCACTGCCACGTTACCAAATGAGTTCAGAAGAACTGGAAACGAGCCGTTGTAGATTTCGCGTTAAGCTTGTAGCAACCAAAATCAGAATCAAAATATCCTGTGAGATTGAAGTCGTCGTTCTGTGGATACCACAAGATGATGCTTGGGCAACTTTTCAGATAGCGGATTATCCTCTTGACAGCCAGGAAGTGCGAATCTCTAGAATGTGACTGATAACGGGTGCAAAGGCACGTTGGATACATAATATCCGGCCTGGAAGTCTTAAGATACATCAATGAACCGATCATGGAGCGATATAATGTTTTGTCAACTTCCACTCCATGACCGTCTGGAAAAATGCCGTGATTGATGGCTAATGGAGTAGATGCTGGTGTTGTTCCCAACACGTCAAATTTCTCCAAAACATCATGAACATACTTCGTCTGATGGATAAAGATACCATTAAGCAACTGATCGACCTGAAGTCCCAAAAAGAACTTCATCTCCCCCATTACTCTAACCTCGAATTTCTTTTTCATGAATCCGTCCTCTTCTCTTTGAAAGAAGGGGCGCTTCTGATTCTGTCGGTGCTTGAAACTTCTTCATAGTCTTTAAACAACTGTTCATTTATCGATCTAAAAATAATATTGTCCACATAGATTTGTACGATAATCGGATGGCCATCCACTTCCCAACCAAGTAAAGAGGATACTATCTACGGTTCCTCTTGTGAAAACGTTTTCCAGAAGGTGTTTAGAAAGCATCTCGTACCAGGCTCTCGGGGCCTAGTGTAAACCGTAGAGTGCCTTATCCAGTAGGTAAACCTTGTCCTTGTGTATCAGATCGACAAACCTTGGTGGTTGGCTGACGTATACCTCCTCTTTTACTTTTCCATACACGAAGGCGGATTTCACATCAAGCTGATACACTTTAAACCCTTTCCATGACGCAAAGGCCAGGAATATGTGGATAGCATCTAGACGTGTGACGGTAGCATAGACCTCATTGTAGTCTATCCCCTCTTGTTGATGAAATCCTTGGACTACGAGCCCAGCTTTGTTTCTGACCATCTCGTTTGCACTTAAAGACCCACCGAATACTGATTTTCTTATGATTATCGGGTAGATCGACAAGCTTCCATACTCCAAGCTTTTCAATTTGTAACAGCTCTGCCTGCGTAGCTATAACCAAGCTTTCTTCCTGGAGCTTCTTTCCAAGTCTTTTGCTCACCTGCGAGATAACACAATTATAAGAAATAGTATCTTGGAGTAGTGCAACTTTTGTATAAAAGCAACTTAGATCCTTATTGATCCGATTTCTCGTTTTCATTCCAGATTGCAACAATCTAATGATATTTTCCGACGGATGGTAAGAATAGGTTTTCGGCATCACTTCATTAGGAACATTCACTTCGCTTTGCAGATTCGTAACATTCTGTTTAGCAACCTGCTCTGTAGTGGCAACCTCATTCCTAGCACTTGATTCACCAGCTTTGATTGTTTAATAAACTTTGAATATGTTATGTTCCTTTATCGGAGCTTGATCCCTCATTATCATAAGTAGGCTCTCCATCAGAATCTGAATCATCTGACTGATCGAAAGAGGGTGCTGCGTTGTTCACATTTGGTTCACGACTACGGGTTCTTGTTGAGTGTTGCTCGGACCTACTCCAGAATCAGTTGAGCCAGTTTGTGATGGTGAAATCACTAACAGTCTCGGAACTTGCTCTTGATTAGACGCTTGATGTTATCGATATAACAACACAAGTTCATCTTCCATAGGTTCATCTGGCAGGTCAAAAGAATTCCACAGACTCTCGTAGTTAAGCAACCAAGGATCACCAGGCTTTTGTGATGGAGACGTGTATCTCTGGCAATCAACATGTTGAGCTTGATAACCTGGTTTAGGCAAGGCATATAAACTCTTTTTTGCAGACTAGCGTATCCCATGAATAATCCCTCCAGAGATCTAGCACCGAATTTACCATCTGGGTCAATGACTATGTAGGGAGATCTAAACGACTCTAGAAACTCCAAGTTTGGTTTTCGCTGGTTAAGCAATTCAAAGCATGTCTTCTTGTGAGGCTTGACTGTTAAAACTCCGTTCAGCGTGTAACAAGCAGAGGCAACTGCTACGCTCCAAAAACTAACAGGCAATTTTGAGTCGGCGAGCATTGTGCGTGTTTTAATGAGAGTACGATTCTTGTGTTCAGCTGCTCCATTTTGTTACGGAGTATAGGGGCTGAATTCGGTAAGAACACCTTTTGCATTGCAGAAATCAAGCATCTTGTTGTTTTTGAACTCAGTACCATTGTCACTACATATTCTTCTGATTGCTAAATGTATATGTTCTCCAACTTTTTGAAGAGGATCATCAGAATTTCAAACGCCTCGTCTTTACTCTCTAGAAAAAGAACCCATGAGAACCTCGAGTACTTATCGATCACAACAAGGCAATACAGATTACCAAATTTACTTCGAACATTAACTGGTCCAAACAGATCCATATGTAACCTTTCTAGTGGTATCTTGATTGAGTTCACGGGTTTTCTTGGATGCGATATCTTGTGCTGTTTCCCCTTCTTACAACTGATACAATTATCATTCTAGTGGAAACTCTTAAGATTCACACCCTCCAACAGATTGTTGTGCACCAAATAGTTCATCTTCCGTAAGTGGATATTTTCCCATCTTTCGATGCCATAAGACCGGTTCCTTCTAAATCGCCTTTGGCACGAAACACTAAACTTTTTCTTAGATGTCATGGACATAGAGATCATTTTCTCATGGAGCACACATGAGGATCCACTTCTCAGGAATTTTAATTCCCGACTTTAGAATGAGACATTCTTTATCATTGAAGTGAGTTGAGAACTTCTTGTTACAGATCGGCGAAATGCCCAGCAAATTGTTCTCTAATTTTGCGATGTAGTTGACATTATCAAAAGATACCACGCTGTTTGTGAGAATACCTTCACCAACTATCTTTCCTCCTTGATTAACCACAAACCCTACATCGCCTCCTCGAATAACATTCACATCATACAATAAGGCTAGCATTCCTGTCATGTGCCAAGATGCTCCACTGTCCATTATCCACTATGAAATGATTGACCTCGGGAGCCCCTACACATGCATTCAAACAAATTACTTGAATAGCGAAACCTAAGCCTTGTCGGTCTTGGGTGGGTTTGGGATATCAAAAGTTGGTTCACAAACATCCTTAACTTCTTTCTTTACTTCAACATTCTGTCCAACCTTTGATTCAATTTTGGTTGGCATAATTGTTGTCTTTCCATCTCCAGAATATGATTTGGTTTTCACAACCCAAGTTTGTGTTTTTTAGAAAAGCCTTTTTAGGATATAATTTTGAATCCTTTTGTTCATTTTTGGTCGATGATTCACCAACTTCAAAGTTTGAAAAAGTTGCATTTGTTGGTTTCTCATACTTGTTGGATTCGTGATTCCTTTTTAAGATTCGTGTTGGTACAAACTTAGGAGCCTTTTTGTTTCACATCTTCTATAGATTTTCTCACACTATAAACAGGTTTTGGATTATTCTGAGAACCTTGTCGTGCAATATGCCCGACTATGTTGCATTTGTAGCATGTCTTGTTGTCGTTTCCAATAGAGGAATCCAAGGCCTGTTCACGTTGTTTACCAATACTTTCTTTCTTACTCACAGTGTTTGTTCCAAAAACAAAATCAATTTTCCTTGTAAAGTTTGATTTTTTGAACCAGTTGTTATTCTTCTTCTTGTCAGACCCCAAACCTTTCCTCATGTTTTCAGGATAATCCCTACCCTTTTGATAGTAATCATTGTAAACACGTTTTGGTTTGGAGTAAAATGAAGCGTCTTGTTTTTCAAGATCAGAATGCTTGACTTCAACCAGTTTAAAAAACTTATCAACACGATCAAGATTTACACTCTGAATTGGGAATTCTTCATCAGAATGTAGTTTATCTGATCCATTCATTTTGTACACAACCACATTTAAATCATCACTTAAACTATCTTTTGATGATGAAACATAATTCTTGTGAAAGCTTTGTTCGTTTTCAGAAGGTAAACTTGATTCAGACTTTTCAAGATTTGACTTAGCACTTTCAAAATCAATGCTGCAAGAGTCATTTCCCAAAACATATCCGACATCTTTCTTTACCACATCAGATTCATAGTCATTTTCTGTTTTAGCGTATGTTACGTCGATGTTCTTAGGCAGCTCATTTTTCTTTTCGGTTTTCAATTTTAAGTTGAGCACCTTTTCCACCCCAGATGGTTTCTTTCTTGCATAGCATTCCCACATGGGTGGTGGAACTCGATTGTAACCGACACCGTTGTTTTTATCATTCTTACCATATTCCTTACTTTCGATCTTTGGAAGAATGTGATGAATGACGAATGAACTGGTGGAATAACTAACTAATAATTTGCTAACACTTTCAGTTTCGATTCTCATTTTCTCTAATTCACTTTTTAGGTCGGCAATCGTATTTAAACGAATATTTATGGCCATTTCTTTGTCCATTACGGTTGCCTTGAGCATTGAATGTGTTTTATCATCTTCCCTAGTGATCTTTTCGAATTGTTTAATGTTTTTGCTTATTTTGCCATATGCCTCTTTAGTTGGGTTATAATCATATGGCAAATTATTTGCATGCGTTTTCAGTTCGTTGTATTTTTTATCTTTCTCAAAACATTCATTGCAAGGCTCTTCGCACTTCTTGCAAGGTTTTTCTACTTCGACAATTTGAACTTTAATAACTTCCTTCACCGACTCCTTGAAAGACTCGTTTACCGATTCGACCTTAGCTTCCTGAACTTCCTAACTACCTCTTTTAGGTTAGCCATCAAAGCTTTGTTAGCTATTACAGTTAGATTTTCGACGGTCATCTCTTTGCTCACATCAATCACTTCTACCACATCAGACTTTGGTTTTTCCTCACAGTGTGGTTGATAGCTCAAATCAAAGTAACCCAGCAAAAGTTTTAAGAATATCAGCAGACAATAAATGTCTAAATGCACTATTTAAAAGTTCTTCTTCCTCAGACGAAATGTTATAATATTCTTCTGGAGCTTCGTCAAAAGAAGCCTCAGCATATTCTTCTTCAGCATGTTCAGGTTCTTCAATTATCTCTGCCAACAGTGCAAGGCTTTCATTCTTCGTGATGAATTTGTTCTAGTTGAACCTTTCATCCTCTTGTGCAACACATAAAGCTTTATCCTTCGAATTTGATGGACTACATTCAATCTGCATTATCCTGGTCTGAGGTTGCGGTCGATGATATATAGCCTTTTTGTAGTAATCATCAGCAAATGGATTCTGATTGCCCTAAACTTCCCGGTTTGGACATTCCCTTTTGAAATGCCCCTTTTCTCGACACTTGAAGTACAATACCTTCGAGTCCCAATTTACCATTGAGTCCTCCCAAGTTGTCTCTACCCGTGATTTCCATAAATTGTTAAGCCCTTCGAACAATTGAAGCCATGCACCATTTAATATCTATCAATTCTAATTCTACCGGATCGTTCTGATCGTAGTCTTCTTTTGTCACATTTGGGTTCCCGATCCTTCCGGCTACCAGACTTTCATAGGATTCCAGAATGGATGCAAGCAAAGTCATGTGCTGCTTAGCAGTGTGCTTATTGAAATCTTGTGCATTTTCGAGATTCACGGCAATGTTGCATTGTAAAATTCTGTGGTTTGAATTAGGTTGAGTGCCTTGGCTGTCCTTTGGATTATTTCATTCGACCATATTTTTATTGTTAATACGCTTACTTTAAATCGAGTCACTTCGTTTGGAGCTCTGTGAAGATTGCAGGGCTTGAGGTGTGTTAAGGGTTAAACGATTAAAATGACTGAAAATCACTAGATTGGTTTGAAGGCGGACTTGTAGTATTGTTTCCAATAATGCAGTCTGTATTTTTGGACTTTGAATACTTGCAACAGGACTGCCTTTGAAATACAAGTTTACGTCTTGCTGTACGTGAGCACTTTTGTTCTTTGCATTTTCTGCATTTCCAACTCGTGACCTTCTAACCTCTATATAAACCTTGGCAAGGTGAAAGTACCGTACTTTGTACCGTTTTTCAGTATGGTTAAATAAGTAGACCATTCTCCATCTGGTTAGGCGTCGGCCAGTTTGTCTACTAGTTCTTCGTTGCTTTTCTGAATTCCCATTCGTTTCATCTGAACCATAAGATGACAATATCTCCCGATCAACTACATCATGTTTTCACCTTTTATCACATTGAAGATATCGAATTCTTTTCATAGCAAGGCTTTCTTACTCTTTCTAATTTGAGAACTTCCTTGAAACTTAAGGCGTAAAACATTCCACAGAGACTGAGCATCATCATCATGTTGCAATAGAGCCAAAATATCCTCTTTAACTGCTTGCTGTAACAAATTCATCATCTTCTTTTCATTTACAAACTTGTCTTGTGAATTGGGACAATGTCTTCTCTAACCCATTCTCACCTTCTGGTGCAGTGTATTTTTCTTCAATAGCTAACCAGCATGTAAAATGATTAGCTTGTACCCAATTCATGAATCTTTCATTCCAACCGTCATCATCTTTTAAGTTCATGAGTTTCAGGGGTTTCGTCATGGTCCCCATTTCATTTTCTAGATTCATATTCTGAGCAGCTGCGGTTGTAATGACAGATGTAGCGAATGCGTTATAAAATTTTTCTTCAATTTTTATCGAAAATTTTGTTTAACACTTGTTTTGTGCGAAGTGGGTTTCATACGATGCGACGCCTCGTGCGAGGCGTACTCAAATTTCTCTCAAAACAATTTTGATCGCCTCGTACGAGTTGGTACACACTTCATACGAGGTGAGTATAAAAACAAATGAGTATTATCTGCGAGTTGGTGTCGCTTCGTACGAGGGGACTTGTCACCTCGTGTGAGGTGATATGTTAACTCGGATGAGGTGTGTTCAAATCATCGTATTTTTCGTGTTTTTCACAATTTTCGATATGATTTAGGTTGATATTAGATCTGAAAGTTTAAGGGGTTTGTTTAAACTGATTTTAACGTGTTTTACTAGAAACTTAGTCCAATTCGTCCATGAATTCGTCCATATCTGATAAAAACATGAAGAATGAGTAGAAATAGAAGTCTTCAATGGATGAAACTTGATCGATTGTCTTCAAATTAGGCCTCCAGGCTCTGATACCACTTGTGAGAGGATCAGCTTTCCTCTTGAAAGCACCAAACCGGACTTGAGCTAACTAACGTGTGCAAAATTCATCATTAGTTAGTTGACAATGATTAGATATACTGTTTCAAAGCTCCTGCTTCTTTGTATTTATAAACGTTCATGAATTAACACAAATTGACAAAGCTTCGCCTCTTAATCAGAAAGACAACTAAGGACTCAACATAGCTCAGCTATATCATGCTGACCTCGCACAAGGGTGGTCCTTCCACCTCGACCGAGGTGCACCTCGTACGAAGTGGTCATCACTTCGTACGAGTTGAGCAAGACCCCGTACAAGGCGGAATATTTACATACAAAACACATAGAAATCTAACCATTATGCCCTATTACATATATGACATGACCCTAAGACGTAGGCTATAGACATTCTACACTGGGTCCGGGATCCGGTGGTTTTAGACGGAAGTTTGGGCGTGTGATAGTACCGATTCGGTAGAATGTTGCTAAGGAAGGAGTAGAAATAGAATCAGCGGAAGCTTTTCATTCATTCATTCATACCGAAAGAGCATATGTCAGGCTGGTGGAAATCCTGGAGAGAATCCGCCAGCTTTTCCCCTAGTGAACCTCCAAAACATACAAAACAATGAACACACAACACACATGTATAAACATGAGCACCTCATACGAAGTGAGTCCACCTCCTACGAAGTTACCACTTCCTACGAAGTGATACTTTTTCTCCTCTCACGTTCGCACTTGGGTCGTGTGTTCGTATATAATCTACACAATATTCAACACACCCTCTATCTAGCTTATTCGCATAGTGATGGACATAAAGTGAATCAACAATTTCTCCCTTGGACGTCATTGACAAAGCTTGATCTTGATCTATGATAGCCATGTTTTAATATTCTGCAACTTTAATAAGGTATATGTCGATGTCGTAGAAGGCGTTAACAAATTCCTCTTGATTGATGATTCGGGTTTGCATTATCAACATTAGAGCACCAATTCCCCCTGAAGATAATGTCTCCAGCAATTAATCTTCAAGTCTTTGTTTGCACGGTTCCTGACCTACTCTGATTTGATTAATCGATAAATTTTCTCAAATAACCACCAACTTAAAACTAATCAATGCAGCTTATCCGTTTCAACTTTTAACCACATCCAAGTTTGGTTTTAACGCACTCCTCCTATGCTCCATCCTCTGATCTTCAAAAACCCAACTGGGAATTGATAGAAACTTCGAAATTCCACACCGGTAAGCTTCAAATCAATGAATACCCGCAAAAATCTAAAATCCAGATTTCCGTAATCATGGTTAAGCACACTCCTGAATGATTGATCAGCAAATCAGTAATCTGCTCAATCAGCAAATCTTCATCGAAAAAACTATATGTTAAATACGCAGTAATCTTCTCTTCTTCATTCAAGATGAAACATCTTCGTCTTCATAACAATCTCAAATGTATAGTCTATTTCGTAAGCAACCGGTACACAACTTAGTCTGAAAAACTCGTGTATCATATTCTTTAGTCATGAATTGTAAGTATATAACTTTCCTCGTCAGTCCAGTGCAACTGAATCAACAAGACATTCATCATTTCCTGGCGGCTAGTCTGGAAAACAGTTCATTTGCCTTGCAGATTTAAATTGGATACTTTGTGTAACACCCCGACCGCATAAAACAAAAAACCACGGCGGAAACATCTTGGAGTCACGTTAACAGATTGTTCCAACAACATATGGTAATTGAAATTTCGTTTTATTGAATATTTAAACATTGATTACATTGTTATATTGTCATAAAACTTTTAAACAAACAAAACAAGCATTGAAATTGTCTTTCTTATTTTTAAGGCACTAAAGTCCAAGTCCATTCCTACTTGAGCATGCATTAGTGTCATCAAGCATTGTTCCCTGAAACATATGTGAAAACGAGTTAGCAGAATAGAATGCTGGCGAGTACATAAGTTTTGTGATTGTGTCAAATTCATGGCCATGAATGTGTGGTTGTCAGACTACTAGTGTCTTTAATAGAAAACCTTGTTCTCGAAAAGTATTTGGTATTGCACTGATAACTAACCAAATAAAACAAGTTATTTATAGTTTATAAAAGACTTGTAGCCATTTATCTTGACCAAAACATTTGTTTTGTAAATCCAAGTAGCAAATCGTCTTGAAATAACTTGTATGGTTTATATCTTTAACTAAAATCATTGCGTTTCATTATTTGAAAACATTTGTCCAAGTGATGCAAATAATGCCATGTATATAATATGATAAAAGCCCTTATATATATAGGAAGTACCTGCGGCGTATCCACCATGCTTTTATTACATTACACATGTTTTGTTATCTAAATCACCTATCACAACCAATCGTCCATTGTTCATTGTCCTTTTCGTAAAACACATTGTTCATTGTTCTTGTTATAAACCAATCGTTCATCGTTCCTTGTTACAAACCAATCGTTCATCGTTCCTTGTTATAAACCAATCGTTCATCGTTCCTTGTTTTAGTTGTGAAAAAGTTTTAGTCGTTTCATGAATACATTCAAACCTTTGTTGACTTGTTCGAGACCACCCATGGGGTCCCTTAATCGTATAACAAACCACCAAAGGGTTTGTTACAAATACAGTTTCAGTCGCTTCCCTAACTTCCCCACAAACCCCGAGAATTTTGGTAACGGGATTGTCAGTCCTAGGCGCCGTAACTTACTACTGGTCGGCTTGGCTATTGTTAATGAATGTCATTCTTGTTATGAATATACCGCACCAACAAGTTCGTTCACATTATTGAAATCATCGTGTTAAATATAACCCATAGCATTGGTAATTTGAAAGCTTGAAAACAACTTGGGAAATAAATCTTGAATAAAAAAAAACTAAAACTTCAAAGATCCGAAAAATCAAGCATGTCCTAAAAACAGATAACTATGTAAATATCGGGACTTGAAATCGGAGGATTTGGATAGAATGAGACCTTACAAACCAAATGACTTTTGGAACTCATAAGAAATGGTTTAATAAAGTTAACATTCTTAGTTGGAGAGGTTCCTATGTGCTTTTGACCCGTTATGACCCGTTAAGGTAGTTTAAGCCAATTTAACGCGTCATTTGAGTAAATACTTGTTCGGATCGTTAGACATGTGTTATGATAAGTATTTAATGCTTAAACATGTTTGAAAATGTTATTTGATCAGATTACATGTCAAAATTATGTTACATATGCTTATAGTTGATTTATTTGCAAAAAGGGCATTTTGGTCATTATTGAAGATCATAACAAATAATTATCATAACACTAACAAAATTATAAGTCCATAAGATATAACCTTAGAGGGTTATTCCCTATTCAAATATGGTCACAAATATGTATTTGGTTGGGTTCAAAGATCAACCAGACGGATCGGATTCGAAAGTCAAAGCGGTGGTCAAAACCGCTCGTCTTACGACTCTAAACAAGCACTAAAACAAAAGTGATGAGTTCATGTTTTGATATGTCTAACTAAGTGGTAAAAGAGTTTTGGAACCAAAACAAACTATTTTAACACCCGAAATTAGTTCCGTCATGAAATGCACATTTATCGCATCATTGACCAAAATTTTGACTTGTCACAATGACTAGTAAATGTGGAAATCAGTAGGCATGATCACTAAGGACCATAACCATCATGATTATGACCACATTAACAAGTTCAATTGGATTTTGTTTTGACAAATTTATGATCAAAAGTGAAAGTCAAACAGAAGTTAAACTGTTTGATTTTTAGCTTGATTATGCTATAGGAATTAAACAAGACTTGATTGAAACACTTACAATACTTAGAGCAGCCAACGAATCTCAGAGGAAAGCTCCAAAGTGGTTGCAAACTTCAGATTATGGCAGATTGGAGCAAGGATGAAGGTTGCAAAAGTTCAAATGGCTAAAACCCATTGCTATTTATAGTTGAATTGGATTAATATGAGCATTACATGTGTCCATGAGTCATCCCTGAAGTGGATTAGTGTCAATACACATGTTAGATGCAGAGAAGAGGGTGGCAAGTTGGTTTGCTTAGTCAATAAGAGAATTAATAAGAAGTTGTTGCCTTGATTCAACAATTCTGATGAGCTGGTGACCCCTTACGGATCGTATGGGGTTTTGCCTTACGGTCCGTAAGGCCCCTGCAGGGGCTGAAGTTTCAGAATTGGCAGGAATGGCCCCTGAACTTGTTTTTGACGCGTTTTGGCACTTTTAACACCCGTTAACCCCATTTTCAAGCTTTATAAGGACAAAAAGTATAGGGAACTTGAAATGTGCTTAAAATTATCTCAGAAGTCAGTTCGTTTATGTCACACCACGACTTGCAACGGAAGACAAAAATACGGGATGCAACAGACACCTCTGGTAAAAGCACATTGTTTATAAAGACACTACATTTTATTGCTTACAAAATGTTGATTACTTACTACATGTATGTTACAACTGCGTGTTCCCATGAACCACATAAGTCTTCTAAGCTTCATGCGTCTATATCAGGATTCATTTACAGACACGTCTTGAACCACATACATGGATCACATCAGTCTCAAGTTACCTGAAATGCATGTTAGTATTAAAAAGATCAGCTAAACGTTGCATGAGTTCCACTAGTTTAGTCGTTGTGTAACAACATGTGTTAACAAGTTTAATTGCACTAGTCATAGTCACAATGACGGTCACAGTCATAGTCGCAGATGGAATTACATGAGGACACAAGTGAAACCTTGGCCTGTCATAGTCACTCCGTGTCAGACAGACACATCATCGCATCGGGTCGTTTCACCACAGACACTTCCCACCGGGCCGTGTCAAGACAGGCATGTCATCCCGGCAACTGAGTCATGTAAAGTTCAATGTTCCCCTGCAGTTATGTCTAACGATGTAACTAAATTCAGGACACGTGCAGTTGCGTAGTAACCGACACACAGTGTAACGTAGACACTGCCTGGAGCAACTGGGTCTGTCGGACCAATAGTACTATCCACTGCCCCGTAAAGCATAAATTAATCACTTGTAGAGGGGAGGTAGTTCGTGTGTTAGATAATTCACATCATCACAAGTTGGTGCAATTATCACAGTTTCATAACATGCAAGTCATTCAAGAAAATAGTAACACAGTTTACGAGTGGGAGAGTAAAACTCACTACAAAATTGATGTATTCAACACAGTTTTTAACAAGCAAGTCCCAAGAAAACAGTAAAACAATTCAAAAGTGGGGAAGTGAGAACTCACCGTACAAGTAGTGATCTCAACGCAAGAGTGATGAAGCAACTGGATCCACTTTAATAACACCCATGCAAGTTTGGTCTCAAATCAGTATCTAAGTTGGTAATAGTTATAACTTGGATTTGGTCAGGAGTTTTACTCCGGATTGAGTCTACAGGACATAGGTATGGTGATGGACATCAGGGTAGTATTAGTTTTCAGTTTGGCTTCTCGGCACCGATTCGCGTATCAGCCAAAGTTGGTAGTTTAACGTGTTTGGATAATGGTACAGGAATACCAGTAGTGCCGACACGTGGTTATTCAAGAATAACTAACTTTTCCTTGAGGGAGTTTGAGTGTTCGGGGGGTCTAAATTGCCCAAATTTGAGTTTCCATTTTCACCTTCGGGAATTCTCCCGAACTGCCTTAGGACACACCCAGGGTGCCTAATTTACCCGGGAATCTCCCGGAATACTCCCGGTGTTCCAATTATAGTATTTTTCGGGTTGGGTCAGTTCCCAGTTCCGGCAGGTTAGTTATACGGTAAACTGCCGAAATTGCTTTAAAATAATCTATTTTTAATCCCATAAATTCTCATTTAATCTATATTTTATATACAAATAAACAAAATTTTATATAAATCTGTAAAAATCTGTAGATTATGGGAAAAATTTCTGGGAATTTATTTTATTCATTTACTTATTTAAATATATTATCTATAAAACTACTTTTAATCACATAATTAAAATTAAATACCATCACTAGTCCAAAAATTCCAAAAACATTCAAGAAGACTCTTTACATGTCCAAGACTGCTCACAAAATTTTGAGATTTTTTCGATTTCGCTTCGGTGCATTCCCGGCTACCGAAAACTCGCAAAAACACGGATTTTTAACCCAAATCAAAACTCAACCAATGGACTCCGAATTTTCCCAGCTCATTCCCCATATGTTCCTTAGTGTCTCTTTAAAATTTTGTGATTTATTTAATTTGTTTGTAATTTTTCCGAAATTCTTTCGGTAAAACAGTTAAAAATTCACCAAAATCGTGGAAACTTCAAAAAATTCTAAAATTTTACGTGAACCTTCCTGACAATATCCTACATCCCCACACCAATTTTCAGCTCAATCCAAGTTTCACGGACCAAGTTATAGTTAAAATAAGATTCTACCCATCCTAGTTTCGGTTCTCGGACGTCATACCTAGCGATTCTTCCGATTCCAAGTGTTTATCTTCATCCCAGAAGTGTGTGAAGGCTATATTCAGTACCTACACACCAAGTATAATGCAAATATGCTAGAACTTGGATCAATCAAGCTTTAATTTCTTGTTTTTCGGTTAATCGAATAGTTAAGCGATTTTTGTCGAATAAGAGTTGATTAGGATATCAAACCCCAATGATTAGTGACCATGGCTGCCATATAACACCAGGAGTTTCATGTGGTGTTCATATTCAGCCCTAAAACTTGTTTAAAACTCCAAAATTCATGGATTAAAAAGCGTTTTTTCGGCTAGAAATCGCGTTTAATCAAAGAAACGGACTTACAATTATAAGTATCAAGGGTAATATCTTTGAATTAAGACTTGTTCTTGATGAATTCAGCTGAGAAGAAGGGTTTGAGAGCAGATTTTTGAGAGAATTTAAGGATTTTTGTAATAAAAATGAATTATAAAATGAAAAATAAATAAAAAAATATATATACATGGGGGGCCCGGTTTGGAGGTGGGTCCCAAGGGACACCTCGTGCTTTGATTTGTGGGCTTAAAGATGATGTTTGTCTTCTGGATAAGTATAGGTTCGTTTTCGGGTCCTGCGCGCGTTCTCGATTTCCGTGACGGACTCCGTTTTCGCGTACTTAGTGTAAAAAGATTCGGTTTTAAAAATTATGCATAACCGTCTTAAATTCAGAACCCAGTCATGTTCTAATCATAAAAGTCTCGTTTAACATTCGTTTAAGTTTTTTTAAGCTTGATCGATCGTTCCTTGCACATTTGGTTGCCTTATGTTATGCCGGGAGCGAATGTGTTTCCCCAACCGGGAGCTGCTTCGTTTTGCGTGCCCGGGCTTTGAATATTTTCAAACCTTATGTCACAGTCTATGGCACAAAACGAAGTTATTCCTGGAACTCGGAATCTTAAATAAGGCTACCGATAATATAATAATCAACATTAAAGGTTTAGTCGGTTGTTAAACGTCAAGTCTCCTTTTAACACGTTGTTCAAGGCTACGGATGCCAACCTCGCATTGTTGGTCCTTAGTAGTGTCATGTCAACCTGACGTGCTCTCGGATTCTTCCGAGACATTACAGATATCGCTAGCCATAACACACAAGTCATGTGTGTTTACTAATACTTATTCCCAGAGTCGTCAGTTCATTCACGACTTTGTCTTGCCATTTGGGTAATGCATAATGTCACTGTAATGTTTTTGTTAATTACTACGCATATAGTCCCATTATAGTCGGTGTATCATTTTCCAGAATTCGTATCATCACACATAATCACAACTATATCACGAAATACATATCACATCTGGTCACCACTTATACTAATCAAAGTTTACCGGCATTTTCACAGTTGTCACAGTCTCCCCCAGTTAAAGGAATTTCGTCCTCGAAATTCCGTTTAGAAATCCATTGGAACTCCGTATTCATATTCGTGTCAGTCATCTGACAGACAAATATGTTTTCGCTTTTCTTTTAGTATAATCATCGTACGGAGATGATAATTGTGCTACCTAGTAGCAGTGTAATTTGTCCATCCAAAATTCCTAGATATTTGTTAAAAGTAACGTCTGCCATCACTTCCAACCTGGAAGTTAGAGTGTTGTTGGACTCACAATAGGATATGCGTTTCGTATTCAGCTTATAGCTGCCTGCAATTATTACGTTTTCTTTGCATTCATTTTCCTCACCATTCATACATCATAAGTTTCAATTACGATTTCGTTTAATAGTTCTTACACACCTCCTATAGAGGATGGGTATCGGTACCCTTCCAGGGTTTGTTGCACATGTCGCAATAGTGAGCACCATGCTCCACATGGTTGTGGAAAAGGGAATAAATTTTTGGTCTCACTGAGTGGTGAGTGAATGTCTTCCCTTGATGTCATGTATGTGAGTATCTTCGGCTAATACTAACCGACTACAAGAGTCCCTACTCTATGGTAGAGGAAGAGAAAGGCTTTTACGAGCCTACGGTCGCCATAAGGCAAGCATGTACTCGAGTAACAACGAATCTGCACCCTCACATCGACAGGGTGCCCGAACTACTCACTAGTCGTCTAATCACGTTGAAAGGATATGGAATTTTTACAGTAATAATTCCAGTTTGCATTAGGTTTTGGGAGCTTGGTTCCTGCTGTTATACAACTATCTGCGTCGTTTCCCGAAGGAAACAACTTAGTAACTTCGATGACATCGGTGTGATTCTCCGAGAGATATCGTATAAAAATTCCCATATACCAGGAATGATAGGGTGTGCGCCCAATGCGATTTTAATTCCAATAACACCACGTCTAGAATGCTACTATTTCACGTGGAAATGTTTAAGGCATGATGAGTGTCTAACGATCACATGTATCACTGTGATACCCCTAGACAAGGGATCAGCATTGATCGTAGTCGTACGGGTAATTTGGTAAAAGATGACTAAGTAACGAGTCATTGAATCAAGGTTCCCCATTGACGGAGTACCCTTCAAAGGGTAGGAACATAGCCATGCTCGATTATCATTTCATAAGGATGTCGTTAATGGAGACAATGAGAAGTAATCGTGTTCTCAAAAGATTACTTAATGCATAGGCGAATCTTGTTCACACTAGTCACCAGATAGTTGATCACCACTTGACCGTCTCGGTCTCGTGGTTATTCGAGTCAAATTCGGACTTGGTAAGATCTGAACTATATATGAGTATAAAAAAAAGATACAATGCCTTCCCATCTTGGCACCTCCGCCAACTGAATCACCGCTTAAACGTAAGGGTTTCATCGAATTCGTTCATGTCAAACCATCTTGGTTTAGATTGGGAAATTCGTGTGGTTTTACGAAACCATGGGCTGAAGCCCGAATTCATAATCACCCTAGTCCGATAGGGGCAACTGACCACTGAATCTGACTTTTCCCGGTAGTCTCATATTCGTAATAATTTGAACAAGAAATGAAGACCCGGCCCCTGGGTTGGTCGAGACTAGGTTTGTTGAGTTTCTCGACCCCTTGGTCATAGGATTAGTCAGTTCTGTTTCCTGATAGGGCACGGAAGGAGTACGTGCTGCTGGGAAATGTAATAACGTAGATCCACAATCGCTAGAAATCTCTTGAAATAACAAAAGCAGTTTCAAGGAGACTGAATGAAAATCGTAATCAATCGAGGTAAGCCTAGCACTCTGCCAGCTAGGATACGAATAAAGGTTATAAATATCATTTCACATCCGGTCGGTGCATCCAACCAAGCACCGATATACGCTTTGGTCATTTAGTTTGACTTAGTATCGCACCTCGAGTTATTTACAATTCGTAACGTGTGTTAAGCAACTCTCCAAATTTGAAGAGTATTAGTTGTCATGTCAAAGTCTTATTCCTCCTTTAAGTATATATGACGTGCTTACTAACGGAATTTCCCTCTGGGTGGATATGATATCCGAGGGACGTATCCGGAAATTCGCTAGTCCCTTCATCTAAAATGGTTGGGACTACTAGATTTACGGGTTAGCTTTCCCCCAGGTGGGTTCAGCGCACAAAAGACACTAATTGTAATATTCGGACACATTATGACTATTCCTATTTCAAAGAATGTTTGGTTTTTGACCGTGTTCCTTCATACATAACAGTTTCTGCTTTTCATAGTATGGCGTATATATGTCACTCCAGTGACATGCTTTAACCGAACATTTAAGCACTGGTCCTTTTTGGGTTAAAATCTAAGTGCAATTTTTAACAGTGGTATGATAACGGATATTATTACATATATAATAATGATGTTGGGTATACAGGTTGTGGACTCATGCGTGCGACGAATTTGCGTGATATGGGAAATGTGACATTAATGCATGTACATATATATTTTGTTTATAATAGAATGGTCCTGAAACGCTCACCACCAATGACCGAGGCAGAAATCGCGCGAATGATAGCGCGACATCTTCAGACAATCATCCCCCCGATCATCAATTTCACTCGCGGTGCGACTGCACAGGTACACATATATATATATACAGTATTATACCTAAGGTTTCTCCCGTTCTTAGTTTCTTAAGTAACACAAGAATTTTCGTCACTCGAAAATAACGAAGAATCGGGTTGCTTAGTAAAATTGTATTTTACGAATACTTATTTACATCGATCAAACCGAAAATCAATTGAAGATACCAATCATTCGAAGGAAGATGAGGGGTGTCAACAAAACTCCTCTGATCTAAAGAATTTATTCCTCATATAACTCACGAGGACAAGCAACACCGTTTAACGCATACTCTTGGTTACTCACACGCGTAGGGTATCATTCACTTGGTGTCCAATTGATGGATGAAAGTCAGTGTATCCCATGTATCATCTTCCTACACATGTAGGAGACCTTACCAAATAATACCTTTACAAAGGTCCGAAGGGAATTTCGATCATTCCCTGTGAATCGTGAATAACGTCGTGTATAAATATTTAAACTTCCTGAATGTTTCAAGTAAGAGGAGGAGACATATGATGTTTTCCCGGGTATTATTATTATCATAAAGTTGCGGAGTCAATACGTTTTATAGACATAAAAGTATCCGAGTTAGTCCTACCCAGGACCACTCGGACGGCCGTAGTAGTTATCGTGTCGTGAAAAGCCTTAGTTGACAGGAATCAAAGAACCATGTATCCCCTTATGCAATTTCTAGCATGAATGCAGTGCCCTCATATGGGTGATATAGATTCAAGACCTCTATCTCAGGGTTACCAAAAGAATTCAGGTCAGGACCCAGTATAGTCTAGAGTTTGGAGATGTAAATATGAGTTGTCATAGGTTAATCATCGTATTACCGTACTTGAATACTACTCGAAGGCGATCTCGTCTTGCATTAGAACATATTTTCACTAAGTTGTGCGAGGCTGAAAACAAGGGATCGTTTATTATATAAAAATTTCGTACGATTCTTTTAAATACTGTCCTTCGGATTTGATACACACACACACACACACATATATATATATATATATCTATATATATATATATATATATATATATATATATATATAATAGTCGTTTGACGGAAAATTTGCTTTGTGTCATTTATTTATTAAATATTCATTAAGAGGTAGCTTCGTTAGGTCCTCCGTACCGTTCATTCACTACTTCTTCTAGTTACTGGGAATTTATCTTGTAGTAGTTCAAACCAAATCAGTTGGATTCAAGGTTGTAAGTCACTTGGTCATATCACCAAGACACCTGTCGTAGTTCCAGAGGAAGCCAACGTATCGCAACATGGTTGATCCTTGATTAAAAGTAGGGTGTTTCACTTTAGTAATTTACATGTATCGAACCTCAACACTTTCCAATAGTGTTAGTAAGGATAATTGAATTGATTTGAAGCAGGGAGTCGGATTATTTCATGATTATAGTTTTCCGACATTGCACTGGGGTTACGTCATCCTCAACCAAAATTTACCAAAGTGACACTTAGATTAGACCGCGGTTAATGTTGTATATTTATTATTAAAGGTATACATAGGAGTGTCATGTTAATACGAAGTATGAACGGTTACGATGAATATCGGCAAAATTATTCTTGCCTCCATGTGTCATCTGAGCCTTTTCGAGCATCAAACAATTCCGAACCAAATGAAACCTTGTGTTTCATTCCCTAGAATTGTAAAATTACATGTGACATTCATACATTTTAGTCCATGTACAATTTCGACACTTCAAAGCTTTTTCCTGGAAGATATACGTAAACTGTTACGCAAACGTAATCAGTTTAATGCGACTTATATTCTGGAATAGTGACACAAGTATAACATACCTTAAATAACCTTTACATAACTTAGAAATAAGTTTTGAAGGGTTTGGTATGTCATAAACAAGCCTATTCGATCACATGGACTATTTACGACGAACTACGAAAGTCTGCTGATTCTCGTAGCAATACACACTCCAGAACAAGGTCATAAGCTAAACATACCCTAAATACCCTTAACATAGCTTAGAAATAAGTTCGAGGGCTTCGGTATGGCAAAATCACACTTTTGTAACTTCAGGGGCTATTTTGAAACTTCTGTTAAACTATGCCTTTCGCGTATTTCCTAACCCGGAACATGTACGCACATCCAAAAACTTTTTTAATCATTGAAATCTTTTATTTTAATGATTGGAATGCAAAAATATCATTCGTTACGCATTTACGGTCATTTACGCGTTCGTTACGATTTTCGTCGTAATTAACCGCAAACTGCAACCGTACGACCAAATGAACCGACTTCTGAGATATTTCTAAGCACATTTCAGGTTCCCTATACTTTATTGTCCTTATAAAGGTTGAAAATGGGGTTAACGGGTGTTAAAAATGCTAAAACACGTCAAAAACAAGTTCAGGGGCCATTTCTGCCAAATTTGAAAGTTCAGCCCCTACAAGGGCCTTACGGACCGTAAGGCCTAATCCCATATGGTCCGTAAGGGGTCCCCAGCTCACCAGAATTGTGGAAACAAGGTAGTAGCTTCTTGTTTACTCCTTGGACACCAAGCAAATCGATTTTGCCACCATTTCACCTGTTTTGGACATGTGTTAGGACCCTCCTAAAATCATGACACCTCCTAGACACTTGTAATCATCTTGTTGATCCAAGAACACTATAAATACCCTCAATGTTGCAACCACTTTCCTTGCTCATTCCATTCTTTCTTCCTCCCATCTCTTTGGAGATATTTCCAGCAATTGGAGACCTCCTCTCTGAGTTCTTAAGTGTTTCTCAAACACAAGTAAGTACTCTTCCATAGTCTTGTTCATTCCTTTAGCTTATTTTGAGCTAAAAGTCAAACAGTTTAACTTTCTATTTAACTTTAAGTTCTGACCATTTTGGTCAAAGTTAAAGTCCAATTGGACTTTGCAACGTGATCACGAGGGTTATGGTCCTTAGTGATCATGCCTACTGATTCCACATTTACTAGTTGTAGTGATGAGTCAAAGTTTTGGTCAATAATGCGCAAAATGCGCATTATAGGACATAACTATTTTTGGATATCAAAAAACTTTGTTTTGATACCAGTTCAGTTTTTAAACTTAGGTTAGACATGTTTGACATGTCTAACTTGTCATTATTAGTTTAGTGCTTGTTTAGAGTCGTAAGTCGAGCGGTTTTAACCACGACTTTGACTTTCGAATCAACCCGTTTGGTCGATCTTAGGATCCGATCAAACACATATTTATGACCATTGTTGTATAAGGAATAGCCCTCTGAGGTTATACCTTATGATCACTTTGCTTGGTTAGTGTTATGATAATTAGTTGTTATGTCCTTTCATAATGACCAAAATGCCCTTTTTGCGAGTAAAACAATCTAAAGCATATGTAACCTAAGTTGTGACATGTAACCTGATGTAACAACAATATTAAACATGTTTTGACAATTAGGACTTATCATAACACATATCTAACCATCCGAACGCGTAGTTACGCAAATGACACGTTAAAGTAGCTTAAACTACCTTAACGAGTCATAACGGGTCAAAAGCACTTAGGATTCATTCCAAATCAGAACGTTAAGCTTATTAAACCATAACATATGAGTTCCAACACTCGATTGGTTTGTAAGACTTCATTCTATCCGATCTTCCGTTTAATGTCCCGACTTATTTACATGTTATTCGACTCATTAGGACACACTTGATTTTCTTGATCTTTGGGCTTTGTTCACACACTCGTACAAGGCTTATACGCAAATCCCAGGCGAGTACATTGCTACCCTCTTTTATGTTATTTAAATGTTTGGGGTGATTCATATGTACTAAGTTATTTTCAATATACACATAGTATGGTTTATATAACAATATGGTTTCAATAATGTGATACAACTTGTTGGTGCGTTATCCATGATACAAATGACATTCATAAACATTTATATGCCACCCAGTAGTAAGTTATGGTACCTTAGGATTGACAATCCCGTTACTAGACTATTCACTGGATTTGTTGGGTAGTTTGTGGAACGACAGAAATTGTTTATGTTTAACAAATTATTCGTTGATTTGTTAGTCTTGTTAAAGAGATCTTTTAGGATCTATTAAAGATACCCTTGGGGTATAGTTGAGTCAACACAGGCCTGAATGTATTCATTAAAGAATGACCAAAAGTTTTCACAATTAAAAACAAGGACAATGGACAATGGTTTATGACAAGGACAATGAACAATGTTTTATGACAAGTACAATGAACAATTGGTTTAGGAATCGAACAATGGTTGAATGGTTAATTTTGTACAAGGTTACACAACAATATTATTTAAAGATATAAACCATACAAAATTATTTCAAGACGATTTACAAGTTGGATTTACAAAACAAATGTTTTCAGTCAAGATTCATGACTACAAGGTTTTGATTTACTTATATTAACTTGTAAAGTTGATATATTATATTGCGATATCAAACACTTTTTTATTTCAAGATTTATACTCATCGATTCTCGAAGTTGGACGAGGTATTGCAATATAGTTATAAAGCTATGAATTTCACGCTCACAAAAATTATGTGCTCGCCGGTATTCTTTTATGTTGACCTTGTTTTTCACATATGTTTCAAGATTAGTTTCATGATGATTGTTGCTGCATACTTCACCTAGGACGGATGCGTACTTTAGTGCCTTAAAACAAGAAAGACAAATAATATACTTGTTTTATTTATTTTAAATTCCGAGGACAATGTAATCGTGTTAATATTCAATAAAACATAATTTCAAATACCATGTGTTATGTAACAATTTGTAACGCGACTCCCAAGTGTTTCCGCCGCGTGTTGATTTACGCGATTTGGGGTGTTACAGATTGGTATCAGAGCACTGGTTATAGGGAATTAGGTTATCAGTAATACTTTGACCTAGTCTTTAACCTTCCTTGGACCCCAACGCAAGTTTACTTGTGTTTAGATTCTTAAAACGCTACCATCACCTATCCTTAGGTGATTAACAAGAACAAAACATAACACATCTTTCGAAAGTAAAAAAAAATTGCTAAAAACTTCACAAGAAATCATCTATCCTTTGATGGTTTATTCTTTGGCTTATTGCCTTCAAATTGTTAAACTCTCGTCAAAGTTTGGGCTTTAATAATGTGAACACATGCAATCTGGAAGAGTGGGTGCCTGTACCCCGAGTTTTCTGTCTAAGGCTAGAGTGTTCGTACAAATCCACTTAATCGGACCAGTCACTATTACCTGGGAACTCTTGGGGTGAGTGTCCACTTATAAGTTAAAGCATGTCTTCGCGATACATTATAAAGACCCATTTACTTTGATTAGTCACTGTGTCATTTGTTTATTCTTAGTACTAAACAATTGATCACAATCCTCATGTTGACCTATATTTCCTTTAACAATTCATTTTGGTTATCCCAATCACTTCAACTAATCGGGCTGGCAAATGACGACTCAAAGTATGAACACACAATCTACACTAGCAATGTTAAGGCTTGTGCTGATGTCTGTATAGACACTCGAACTCTTATGTTTTCTGTTTTTTTTTTGTCAAGAACCTCGAAAACACTTTGATTGTCTATAAATAAATTGGTTGATTTCATTTTATTTACAAAAGTGACTATATATATATGTGTGTTCCTCCCCTACAATAGCAATACCAAGAACATGAGTCCATGCAAATCAAACTACTCTTGTAGTTTCTTTCATTTTGTGATCGCTCGCGATCCCCACAAAAATCCTATGTACTCATTTCTTTTAAGAAACAAAGTACAAGGTACACATTATGACATCTAACAAGATATTCGAAGTACCTAAGGGTACTTTTCATAAGTCCTTAATTGGTCTTATGCAATATGTTTATGTGAATTTGAATATTTTCTCCATTTCATTATACCATGCCTAGTAAATGATTTCAAAGATATCTTACATGATTCCAAAAGACATTCACATGGTTTTCAAACATTTTAACATAGCATATTTACCAAAAATACATGGTACATAATTTCAAAAACATTATAACGATTCCAAAATTTCATGATTTCAAATATATTTTATAAGATTCTAAAAACCATTTAACACAGCATAATTACTTAACATATAAAGTGCATGATTTCAAAATACATATTTTAAAAAATCTTATACATTATTTCAAGGACTTTTTATGTGGTTTCAACTCATTTTTAACATGGCATATTTACCCAATATATCTAGTGCATAATTTCGAAAATATTATATATATGATTTCAAAAACATTAAGCATTTTTTCAAAAATTTCATGCATGATTTTCAAAGAAACTTTTGCGGCATATGTTGACCTAACATATGAGCACATTGATTTACAATACATCTTGCTAAGTATGTTGACTGAGCATGCTAGCACATTGATTTCGTGGACATTTCTACTTCGTGTGTTGACCTAGCATACCTAGTATAAGGTTTCAAAAAACTTCCACTACATGAATCCCAAATCCTATTAGGACCTTCCTATCGTCATAGTAAGATCCCTGTGGATGTTTAAAGTGCAATATCAAAGCCCTTAATTGGATTCTTTGTCCACTTCAATACATATGTTATGATAAAATAAGGCCAATCAAATCCTTACAAGATCTTCCTATCTTCATAGTTAGATTCTTGTGGATGCTTAAAGTACTAAATGAACTCCTTGATTGGATTTCTGGTGTATTTTAAATACTTATGTACAAATTGATGATTATGTGTGTTTATGTGGCTAGTTATGATTTAGATAACAAAACGAGTGTAATACCATAAGAACATGGTCGATACGCCGCTGTTACTTCCTATATATAAGTGTTCTTATTATATTACCCTTGTAGCGTTATCTGAATCACTTTATGATTTTGGTGTACAACTGTTTCAAGTTCAATATCCAAATCCTGGTAGAATCTTCCATATCTTCAAATGATAGATTCTTAGAAGGATATCCAAAGGCGCTATCTTAAATCCCTAATGGGTTTTTCTATGCAAATAGTCAATGCCCTTGGATTTTTAAGTGCTATTCCAAAGTTAAAGAGATTTATTCGTCAATCTAGTTAAAGAGGCCTTTTAGGTCTATTTAAGAGATCATTCGTTGATCTAGTTAAAGAAACCTTTCAGGGTTTAGTTAAAGAGTCCTTTCAGGGTCTAGTTAAAGAGATCATTCGTTGATCTAGTTGAAGAAACCTTTCAGGGTTTAGTTAAAGAGGCCTTTCAGGGTCTAGTTAAAGAGATCATTCGTTGATCTAGTTAAAGAAACCTCTCAAGGTTTAGTTACAGAGGCCTTTCAAGGTCGAGTTCAAGAGATCATTCGTTGATCTAGTTAAAGAAAACTTTCAGGGTTTAGTTAAAGAGGCCTTTCAAGGTCTAGTTAAAGAGATCATTCGTTGATCTAGTTAAAGAAACCTTTCAGGGTTTAGTTAAAGAGGCCTTTCAGGGTCTAGTTAAAGAGATCATTTGTTGATCTAGTTAAAGAGACCCTTTAGTGGTCTAGTCAAATCTCCAACAAGTTTATTGTTGATTTATTCCCCTACACATTACAAAATGAACTGTGCGGACTCTGTAAGGAATTTTGTAATTATGGATGCATACATAATTATAAAATTCAGTTCACTGAAACCACATAAAGTTTTATCATGTGTAAGAACCTATAGTAATAAGAGTAACGAAACAGGAACAATGTAATAAGGGCATGGTGGATACGCTGATGGTACATCCTATATATAAATGCTCCTTATTACATTGCAAGCGTGGCGTTATTTAGTTACTAGAAGTTTGGGACCTCGACCAATGTTGTTTTATCTACATTCTCCGACTCCAACTTCGAGCACACACAAGTTTCCTATGCTCCTTATTACATTGCAAGCGTGGCGTTATTTAAGTTACTAGAAGTTCTGGACCTCGACCAATGTTGTTTTATCTACATTCTCCGACTCCAACTTCGAGCACACACAAGTTTCCTATACTAGTCTTCATGGGAAACCTCTATAAGCGTTCTTCTGTTCATTAATCAAAAATCCAACTCCCGTTCAAGCTTACACTCTTTTTAGTTCCGCTACAACAAGTTTTCAATTTGACATTTACGAGACTCTTAGCTGAGGCTCAGTACAATCAAAGGTGTTATACAACTATCTATTGGAATGAAGTTAAGATTTTCAAATCTCAATTCATTAGCATGGACAACGAACGAATACAATTGACAAAATTCACTGGAATCCAAATGTTGCCTAGAGTTTTACTCCTGGAACGAAGGATCATTTGAAAGCGATTCCCGCACATATGTTTTTACAAGTTTCCTCTAAATTAAATTTCAGGACGAAATTTCCACAAGTAGGGGAAACTGTGACATCTGAGCCTTTTCGAGCATCGAACAATTCCAAACAAATTCCAAACCAAATGAAACCTTGTGTTTCACTCCCGAGAATTTAAAATTACATGTGACATTCATACATTTTAGTCCATCTACAATTTCGACACTTCAAAGCTTTTTCCTGGAAGATATACGTAACTGTTACGCAAACGTAATCAGTTAAATGCAATGTATATTCTAGAATAGTGACACAAGTTTAACATACCTTAAATAACCTTTACATAACTTAGAATAAGTTTTGAAGGGTGTGGTATGTCAAAAACAAGCCTATTCGATCACAGGGACTATTTACGACAATCTACGAAAGTCTGCCGATTCTCGTAGCAATGCGCACTCCAGAACACGGTCATAAGCTAAACATACCCTAAATACCCTTAACATAGCTTAGAAATAAGTTTTGAGGGCTTCGGTATGGCAAAATCACACTTTTGTAACTTCAGGGGCGATTTTGCAAATTTTGCGAAACTATGCCTTTTCGCGTATTTCCTAACCCGGAACATGTACGCACATCCAAAAATTTTTGTAATCATTAAAATCTTGTATTTTAATGATTGGAATGCAAAAATATCATTTGTTACGCATTTACCGTCATTTACGCGTTCCTTATGATTTTCGTCGTAATTAACTGAAAACCGCAACCGTACGACCAAACGAACCGACTTCTGAGATATTTTTAAGCACATTTCAAGTTCCCTACACTTTATTGTCCTTATAAAGCTTGAAAATGGGGTTAACGGGTGTTAAAAATACAAAAACGCATAAAAAACAAGTTAAGGGGCCATTTCTACCAAATTTGAACGTTCAGCCCTTGCAAGGGCCTTACGGACCGTAAGGCCTAACCCCATACGGTCCGTAAGGGGTCCCCAGCTCATCAGAATTGTGGAAACAAGGTGGCAGCTTCTTGTTTACTCCTTGCACACCAAGCAAATTGATTTTGCCCCATTTCACCTGTTTTGGACATGTGTTAGGACTCTCCTAAGATATTGACAACTCCTAGGACACTTGTAATGATCTTGTTGATTCAAGAACACTATAAATACCCTCAATGTTGCAACCACTTTCCTTGCTCATTCCATTCTTTCTTCCTCCCATCTCTTTGGAGTTGTTTCCAGCAATTGGAGACCTCCTCTCTGAGTTCTTAAATGTTTCTCAAACACAAGTAAGTACTCTTCCATAGTCTTGTTCATTCCTTTAGCTTATTTTGAGCTAAAAGTCAAACAGTTTGACTTTCAGTTCTGACTATTTTGGTCAAAGTCAAAGTCCTATTGGACATTGCAACGTGATCATAATCACGAGGGTTATGGTCCTTAGTGATCATGCCTACTGATTCCACGTTTACTAGTTGTAGTGACGAGTTAAAGTTTTGGTCAATAATGCACAAAAATGTTCATTATAGGACGGAACTATTTTTGGGTATTAAAACACTTTGTTTTGATACCAATTCAGTTTTTAAACTTAGGTTAGACATGTTTGACATGTCTACCTTGTCACTATTAGTTTAGTGCTTGTTTAGGGTCGTAAGTCAAGCGGTTTTGACCACCGCTTTGGCTTTCAAATCCAACCCGTTTGGTCGATCTTAGGATCCGACCAAACACATATTTGTGACCATAGTTGTATAAGGAATAACCCTCTGAGGTTATACCTTATGGTCACTTTGCTTGGTTAGTGTTATGATAATTAGTTGTTATGTCCTTTAATAAGGACCAAAATGCCCTTTTTTTGCGAGTAAATCAATCTAAAGCATATGTAACCTAAGTTTTGACATGTAACCTGATGTAACAATGATATTAAACATGTTTTGACAATTAGGACTTATCATAACACATATCTAACCATCCGAACGCGTAGTTACGCAAATGACACGTTAAAGTAGCTTAAACTATCTTAACGAGTTATAACGGGTCAAAAGCACTTAGGATTCATTCCAAATCAGAACGTTAAGCTTATTAAACCATATCATATGAGTTCCAACACTCGATTGGTTTGTAAGACTTCATTCTATCTGATCTTCCGTTTAATGTCCCGACTTATTTACATGTTATCCGACTCATTAGGACACACTTGATTTTCTTGATCTTTGGGCTTTGTTCACACACTCGTACAAGGCTTATACGCAAATCCCAGGCGAGTACATTGCTCCCCTCTTTTATGTTATTTAAATGTTTGGGGTGATTCATATGTACTAAGTTGTTTTCAATATACAAATAGTATGGTGTATATAACAATATGGTTTCAATAATGTGATACAACTTGTTGGTGCGTTATCCATGATACGAATAACATTCATTAACATTTATATGCCACCCAGCAGTAAGTTATGGTACCATAGGATTGACAATCCCGTTACTAGACTATTCACTGGATTTGGTGGGTAGTTTGGGGAACGACAGAAACTGTTTATGTTTAACAAGTCATTCGTTGATTTGTTAGTCTTGTTAAAGAGATCTTTTAGGATCTATTAAAGATACCCTTGGGGTATTGTTGAGTCAACAAAGGCCTTCATTTATTCATTAAAGAACGACCAAAAGTTTTCACAATTAAAAACAAGGACAATGGACAATGGTTTATGACAAGGACAATGAACAATGTTTATGACAAGTACAATGAACAATTGGTTTATGAATCGAACAATGGTTGAATGGTTAATTTTGTACAAGGTTATACAAAGTTATTTCAAGACGATTTACAAGTTGGATTTACAAAACAAATGTTTTCAATCAAGATTCATGGCTACAAGGTTTTGATATACTTATATTAACTTGTAAAGTTGATATATTATATTGCGATATCAAACACTTTTTGATTTCAAGATTTATACTCATCGATTCTCGAAGTTGGACGAGGTATTGCAATATAGTTAAAGCCATGAATTTCAACTCATAAAAGCTATGTGCTCGCCAGCATTCTTTTATGCTGACCTCGTTTTTCACATATGTTTCAAGATTAGTTTCATGACGTTTGTTGCTGCATACTTCACCTAGGACGGACTCGTACTTTAGTGCCTTAAAACAAGAAAGACAAATAATATACTTGTTTTGTTTATTTTAAATTACGAGGACAATGTAATCGTGTTAATATTCAATAAAACATAATTTCAAATACCATGTGTTATGTAACAATTTGTAACGTGACTCCCCAAGTGTTTCCGCCGCGTGTTGATTTACGCGATTTGGGGTGTTACACTCCACAAGTCTTATCACCATAAAATCCGCATCCACACAATTCCTCACCAAAGTTTAATTACATCAAATAAGTTTCTCCATTTATGTGTTATCCCTAAATCCGCTTAGGTTATCAACACCGATATTAATTACACGTCCTTATTAAGAATTAGTGATTGCATCATTAGCGAACGACAGCTAATAACGGAAATTTATGCTTCACTGAGTAATTTCATAGACAACGGTTGGTGACATGAGCATAGGTTGTTCGCCGTAACTTAATGATTTCGAATATATGACTATACGTTCTAGCAGATTCCGCCAAAAGAATTAACTTACGCGGAATTGTCTTATCGAAGACAAAAACATTGTAACTGATCGCGAATCGATCATTGGATCATCGATGTGGGTAAGCTATCACCGGCTATACCCAAATAGTTCAGTACGGAGTACTACTGAGGTGTAGTACCCCTAGAAATCGTGTCACGTATTTGAGAAAAAAAAAAGACTTTCCCAGGGTTAATTCAATGGTCGTTTATATGTCGACCCAAACTATTTTTCATGTAAAATTACCATAACCATGTATAGACATCATGGTTACGACCACTATGGCGTCATCTATCGCATCAAACAGGGTCGCAATCTCAATACTGCATTGCCCAAAACATAACCGAACAAATCGCAACACGAAGCTCGTCTGCCCTGAGTAACGGTACCTTGATCATGTAGCCGGGTGTTTTTATATAGGAAGTATCCCAACATATCCACCACACCCATATACCTTATCAATATTCCGTTCTCCATGATATTCGTACCTCATACTACTTTCTGCAAAAACCGACTGAAATTCGAAACAATCAACAATAAAAAAAGAACACAACGTAACCGATGGTCACACGAAACGAGGTTCCACTATACAAAGCATTTCAAAGGGACCTGTGTCATCACCACTTTGTATCCCAAGGAATCAAATGACAACAGGAAGGGTAACTTATTCACGCACCCCATGCCATCTCCATGACCCGGAGATCGTCATATCCAGATATAATATATATCGAAACACGTGCTAACGAATACCACTAAGTATTATGGTATCACACGGCGTAAAAGCTAAAGCCAATATTGCAAGCCAAAGAGGAATCCAGCGGACAATCAAATAAATCGCGGATTCAAGGACGAAAAAGTTTCGTAAGATGTTCGAAATCTGCGATTGTATAACAATCGAATATGAAGCAACGAGAAGCGGAATATGGATCGTATACATCCTTCCAGCTTATCAGAACGACCCACACGTTCTTTATGTATTCTGTGTTTACTTTAAAATACCATTCTGGTATGCAATCGTTGTCATACAAATTATAAGGATAGAGTTGGTGAAATCGTATTGCACTAAAGGCTTGGGGTCTCACATAATCAAGTATAAGTAACCACTGTAGAAGTGGTATGAATCCAACTCTAGTGTATCTTAAACAGGTGGTCAGTAGGAATGTGGAATAGACTGTAATACCAGTTTTCTGCCTATCCCAAAGGCGTATGTCGTAACACACTATCCACCAATCCCAATTCATGTAACATTTCTCGTACAAACATTCACACACTATCACCTTGGCACACGTATGTATCATTCCACGTATTTAAGTGTGTTTATTACCGCGGCTTTCCCAACACTGCCTCGTATGAGCAAGTCTGTTATTACATTCTGGACCATAATAACCCACTTGCCCCACAAGGCCATCCTGGTACTTGCAATTAGGATACTTTACACTGTTCACTAACGACCTTGACTTGAGGTTAATTTTTTTCCCGATAATGTCCACTAAAGTCCGAGCCTGTAGTTATAGTCTAGATTCCCTTAAAGGCACCTAATTCTCTATAACCAATGGCTCTGATACCATCTTCTATCACACCCGACTTGCAGCAGAAGACAAAAATACAGGATACAACAGACACCTCTGGTACAAGCACATTGTTTATAAAGACACTACATTTTATTGCTTGCAAAATGTTGATTACATACTACATGTATGTTACAACTGCGTGTTCCCATGAACCACATAAGTCTTCTAAGCTGCATGCGTCAATATCAGGATTCATTTACAAACACGTCTTGAACCACATACATGGATCACATCAGTCTCAAGTTACCTGAAATGCATGTTAGTTTTAAAAAGGTCAGCTAAACGTTGCGTGAGTTCCACTAGTTTAGTTGTTGTGTAACAACATGTGTTAACAAGTTTAATTGCACTAGTCATAGTCACATTGGCGGTCACAGTCATAGTCGCAGATGGAATTCCATGAGCACACAAGTGAAACCTTGGCTTGTCATCGTCACTCTGTGTCAGACATACACATCATCGCACCCGGTCGTGTCACCACAGACACTTCCCACCGGGCCGTGTTAAGACAGGCACGTCATCCCGACAACTGAGTCATGTAAAGTTCAATTTTCCCTTGCAGTTATGTCTAACGATGTAACTAAATTCAGGACACATGCAGTTGCGTAGTCACCGACACACAGTATCACCTAGCCACTGCCTGGAGCAACTGGGTCTGTCGGACCAATAGTACCATCCACTGCCCCGTAAGGCTTAAGTTAATCACTTGTAGAGGGGAGGTAGTTCGTGTGTTAGATAATTGACATCATCACAAGTTGGTGCAATTATCACAGTTTCGTAACATGCAAGTCATTCAAGAAAACAGTAACACAGTTTACGAGTGGAAGAGTAAAAATCACTCCCAAATTGGTGTATCCAACACGGTTTTTAACATGCAAGTCCCCAGAAAACAGTAAAACAGTTCAAAAGTGGGGAAGTGCGAACTAACCGTACAAGTAGTGATCTCAACGCAAGCGTGATGAAGCAACTAAATCCACTTTAATAACACCCATGCAAGAATGGACTCAAATCAGTATCTAAGTTGGAAATAGTTATAACTTGGATTTGGTCAGGAGTTTTTATTCCGGATTGAGTCTGCAGGACACTGGTATGGTGATCGACATCAGGGTAGTATTAGTTTTCAGTTTGGCTTCCGGGCACCGATTCGTGTGTCAGCCAAAGTCGGTAGTTTAACGTATTTAGATAATCGTATAGGAATACCAGTAGTGCCAACACGTGGTTATTAAAAAATGATTAAATTTTCCTTAAGGGAGTTTGAGTGTTCGGGGGGTCTGAATTGCCCAAATTTGAGTTTCCATTTTCACCGCTAGGAATTCTCCCGAACTGCCTTAGGACACACCCAGGGTGTCTTATTTACCCGGGAATCTCTCGGAATACTCCAACTTTCCAATTATAGTATTTTTCGGGTTGTGTCAGTTCCCAGTTCCAGCAGGTTCGTTATACGGTAAACTGCCGAAATTGCTTTAAAATAATCTATTTTTAATCCCATAAATTCTCATTTAATCTATATTTTATATAAGAATATGCAAATTTTTATATAAATCAGAAAAATCTGTAGATTATGGTAAAAAATTTTGGGAGTTTATTTTGTTCATTTACTTATTTAAATAAATTATTTATAAAACTACTTTTAACTACATAATTAAAATTAAATACAATCAATAGTCCAAAAATTCCAAAACATTTCCAGAAGACTCTTTACATGTTCAGGAACAGCTCACAAAATTTTGAGATTTTTCCGATTTCGCTTCTGTGCGTTCCCGACTACCGAAAACTCGTAAAAACACGGATTTTTAAACCAAATCAAATCTCTACCAATTGACTCAGAATTTTCCCAGATCATTTTCCATATTTTCCTTAGTGTCTCTGTAAAATTTGGTTATTTATTGAATTTGTTTGATGATTCTTCTGAAATTCTTTTGGTAAAACAGTTAAAAATTCACCAAATATCATAAAAAATTCGAAATATTCTAAACTTTTACATGGACCTTCCTGACAATATTCTACATCACCACACCAGTTTTCAGCTCAATCCAACTTTCACGGACCAAGTTATAGCTAAAATAAGATTCTGCCCATCCTAGTTTCGGTTCTCGGACGTCATACCTAGCGATTCTTCCTATTCCAAGTGTTTATCTCCATACCATAAGTGTGTGAAGGCTATATTCAGTACCTACACACCAAGTACAATACAAATATGCTAGAACTTGGATCAATCAAGCTTTAATTCATTGTTTTTTAGTTAATCGAATAGTTAAGCGATTTTTGTCGAATAAGAGTTGATTAGGGTATCAAACCCCAATGACTAGTGACCATGGCTGCCATATAACACCAGGGGTTTCATGTGGTGTTCATATTCAGCCCTAAAACTTGTTTAAAACTCCATAATTCATGGATTAAAAAGCGTTTTTTCGGCTAGAAATCGCGTTTAATCGAAGAAACAGACTTAGAATTATAAGTATCAAGGCTAATACCTTTAAATTAAGACTTGTTCTTGATGAATTCAGCTGAGAAGAAGGGTTTGAGAGCAGATTTTTGAGAGAATTTGAAGGATTTTGGTAATAAAAATGAATTATAAAATGAAAATTAAGTAAAAATATATATATATATATATATATATACATGGGGGGTGGGGCGGTTTGGAGGTAGGTCCCAAGGGACACCTTGTGCTTTGATTTGTGTGCTTAAAGATGATGTTTATCTTCTGGATAAGTATAGGTTCGTTTTCAGTTCTGCGCGCGTTCTCGATTTTCGTGACGGACTCAGTTTTGTGCGTACTTAATGTCAAAAGACTCGGTTTTAAAAATTATGCATAATCATCTTAAAATCCGAACACAGTCACGTTCTAATCATAAAAGTCTCATTTGACGTTCGTTTAAGTGTTTTTAAGCTTGATCGATCGTACCTTGCACATTTGGTTGCCTTATGTTATGGCCGGAGCGAACGCGTTTCCCCAACCCGGAGCTTCTTCGTTTTGCATGCCTGGGCTTTGATTATTTTCAAACATGGCACAAAACTAAGTTATTCCTGGAACTCGGAATCTTAAATAAGGATACCATTAATCTAATAATCAACATTAAAGGTTTAATGCGCTGTTAAACGTCAAGTCTCTGTTTAACACGTTGTTCAAGGCTAAGGATGCCAACCTCGCATTGTTGGTCCTTAGTAGTGTCATGTCAACCATGACGTGCTCTCGGATTCTTCCGAGACATTACAGATATCGCTAGGCATAGCACACAAGTCATGTGTTTTTACTAATACTTATTCCCAGAGTCGTCAGTTCATTCACGACTTTGTCTTGTCATGTGGGTGACACATAATGTCACTGTAATGTTTTTGTTAATTACTACGCATATAGTCCCATTATAGTCGGTGTATCATTTTCCAGAATTCGTATCATCACAAATAATCACAACAATATTACGATATACATATCACGTCTGGTCACCACGGACTTGTACTAATCAAAGTTTACCGGGATTTATCATAGTTGTCACAGTTTGGTCGTACGGTTGCGGTTTTCGGTTAATTACGAAGATAATCGTAACTAATGCGTGCATGACCGTAAAAGCGTAACAAATGGTATTTTTGCATTCCAATCATTTAAATACAAGATTTTATTGATTACAAAAATTTTTGGATGTCCGTACATGTTTCGGATAGCGAAATACGCGAAAAGGCATAGTTTTGCAGAATTTGCAAAATAGCCTCTAAAGTTGCATAAGCATGTTTTTGCCATACCGAAGCCCTCCAAAACTTATTTCTAAGTTATGTAAAGGTTATTTAAGGTATGTGTGGCTTATGATTTTTTTCCGGAATGTGTGTCGCTACGAGAATCGGCAGACTTTCGTAGTTTGTTGTAAATAGTCACTATGATTGAATAAACTTGTTTTTGACATACCAAATCCTTCAAAACATATTTTTAAGTTATACAAAGGATATTTAGGGTATGTTATACTTGTGTCCTTGTTCCGAAGTGTACGTCGCGTTAAACTGTTTACATTTGCGTAACAGTTTGTGATTTTTCTTCAAGAAGTTGTTTGAAAGTTTGGAATCGTGCAAAAATTGAATATGTGCAATTGTCATGATAAATATACAAAACTCATAAATAAACACAAAATTTCATTAATTGATAACTTGTTTGTCATTGTTACATGATCGGATCGCCGCAGATATCAAACTTTGGTCTATCACAGAACTATCCCATGAACACTCTCTGATAACTACTCGTACCACTAAGCAGTCATGTGTGCTAACCGGATTATATGATGACTCAGGCATCAACGTGACCACAACTACAGAATCCTATAAACAACTCCTCAAAGACTCAGTAATGCAACCCCACTTTTATGAAAAGTAGACATCAATTTGATCTCATCATTAATGAATTATGACTACACTTTTGTTGGAATCGGTATACTCAAGACACATATTAAATTGATGTGGATAGTACGTTATGATCCAAGTCGGGTCATACCCAATAACAAGCTAGACGAACACCCATAATATTTATTTATGATGAGATCAAACAAATAAATATTAACACTTAGAATATTTAGAAATTGGTTTTCTAAATAATTGCACTTGAGAAACTAATAAATTATATGGATAATTTATTTTGAGAGAAAATTTTATAATGTTATTTAATGGGTTAAATAACATTATAAATTGTTATGAGATGTTGCATAAAACCTTGTATAATATTATGTTATATTTTATAAAAGTTATAAAACATAAAAACAAGATTTAAATAAAAGAAATTTGGAAATCTTGGATGTGAAAATGGCCTTATGGCGTCCACTATGGGGATCTCCTAAGGTGGATTTTCCACCAATCGAGTTACATGCAATATCTTTACAAGATCTCATAAAATCATGCACAAGATTGTGTGATCTTCTCTCACATACATATACACAAAAATCTCACTTTATTTTAGTGTTAGAACTTCTTTGTGCCCTCTAATTTTCGGCCAAGAGTAGTAACATTCAAGATGTTTTTGAAGTGTTAAAAATCCTAGCTATCAAAAGGTGTTTATTGGAAGGCTTGGGGTATGCAAGCTTGAGGTCTTCTCCTTTGAAGATTTCCACTCAAGAACATCATCTTCTTCATCTCCTAACTACTTGAAACATGGTATTCTAAAACATTTTATGATTGTATTTTGATAGCATGCATGTTCATATATGGATCCGGGTTTTGGTTTTTACATACAAAATGAGTTTTGTATCTAGTAAAGTAACATGTTTTAAATAATTATTCTGCTGCGTTTTTATTTTATATGGATAAAATAACTTTGACAAACATGTTGAAAACCCAACAGTGGTATCAGAACCGCTTATATGAATGCATGTTTCAATGGATTTAAAAAATTTTGGGTTTTTAGGTTTGGAGAAACCCGATGGCCGAAAATTGTAACATGGTTCTCCTTTTGTTTTTGCAGATGTTTCTAATATATGCATAAAAGTATCTTGAAAAATAATGTCATATGGATGATTTGTTTGTTTTGACAAAAAACCCATCTTTTCGGTTTTTCACTTGGCCGAAAATTTGGATGTAAAAGGGAACCATTTTTGCTCATGAATTTTATATATATGTGGATATATATTTTGGTGTTCATAAGTTAGCCATGACCTTGTGTTTGAATATGTTGAATTATTTGTGTTGTGATTTATATTTGATTATTTCAATGGGTTGCAATAATTAATTATCTTTGTTCTTCCATTTTAAAGTTATGTAATTTGTTTTTTTCATTTGGTATGTAAGTAAATAAATTAGTTGCATTTACTATAAAAATGTATTAGGATATTTTATGTAAAAGAAGATGCACACAAGAATGTTTTTTGGTTTGGGCCAAAATATTTGGTCCAAAGGACTTCATAGTTCTTAATGGGATTTCAGCCCAATAACCAAAACACATTTTTGAAGCCCAAAAGAGTTTGGAGCTGAATATAAAGTCCATTTGTAAGCCCAAAGAAAGTGGAGAAATCACAACAAAAGAAGAATACTTGAAGCATTTGGATGCGGGTTCAAGTGGGAGTTCATCGACACATTTCTTGTGTCAATATTCGCCCTTTAGGAAGGTCCTTTTGGCACACTTGTTTCGGCTAATAAGTGTTGTCAAAAATACTTAGCTATGGTTATGCACCTTTTGTGATGATAAGTGTTATGCCTGATGTAGGGATGAGATCGGTATCATACCGGTACCGTACTGGTACCGATACCGAAAATACCGTTACCGAAATTGAGTAAAAGTGGATACCGAATACCGTACCGAACTTCTCAGTTCGGTAACGGTATGGTACCGGTATTTCGGTATTTTACCGCATTGGTACCGCTTTGGTGTTTTCCATTGTTTTACCTAAAAAATATCATGTAAATCCATCCATCCATTATTAACTGAATTTAAGTAATGTATAGCGAGAATACATATAGTAAAAAACCAAAAGGAAAACATAAATGTGTTCGACTTTTAGTGATGATGAAGATGTCATAAACTACTTAGAAAATTTACTTTAGTGAAATACAAATCTAAATGGAAAACATAGATTAAATTAATTCAACCAAATATGGTGACTCTTAACAAGATATGACAGTTTTATTCGTTCAATCAAATATGTTTGAATACCTTAAAGAAAAGATGGATTCGGATTATGGATTCTCGATTGATAAAAGAGTCTCTTGTAGAGTGATAAAGGATTTTAGGTTTAGGTTTTATTATGTATTAGGATAAGGATCGTTGATAAGGATCGTCTTAACCACAACAACTTTATGGATTGGTATCGAAACTTAAGAATCGTTCTTAAGCAAGAAAAGAAATCCTATGTGTTGGATGATCCTATTCCCGATGAACCTAGCATTGACGATGTGGAGGACTATAATGATTGGGTCAAGTACACCGAGGACTCCGTACAAGTCTCTTGCCTCATGTTGGCAAGTATGACTCCCGAAATTCAAAAGGATTTTGAACATCACGGGGCATATGACATGATTACCCAATTGAAGGAAATGTTCCGACAACAAGCTAGGGTAGAACGCTTTGAAATGATTCGGGCACTTCATGCATGTCGAATGGAGGAAACCCAATCGGTCTTATCTTATGTCCTTAAGATGAAAAGCCACATTGATCGCCTCGAAAGGCTCAATTGTCCCATCTCTAAAGAGTTGGCTACGGATTTGATCCTCAACTCTTTAACAAAGAAGTTTGAAACTTTTGTTATGAATTATAACATGAATGGATGGGACAAGAGCATTGGTGAACTTCATGCAATGCTCAAAACTGCCGAGGCGGGCATGGGTAAAAATGCTTTTCCCGTCCTAACGTTCAATGAGGGAGGCAACAAGAAGAGGCCCCACCCCGACTCCAAGGCAAATTTTGCCAAAAAGAAGGGGCACATCAAAGGGAACGGGAAGGGAAAATGTAAAGCGGAACCCACGAAACCGAAAGACAAGAAGCAAAAGGTTGCTTCGAACGACCCATGCTTTGAGTGTGGAGAGATAGGACATTGGAAAAGGTGGGCGGTGAAGGAAGTAATGAGTTGTGATAGAGATTGTGGGGTACAATCTTTATGATACATGTTGAGCTTAATGTTATTTCTTCTAACACATGGGTATTCGATACCGAATGTGGAACTCATATTTGCAATTTGTTGCAGGGGTTCAAAAGAAATAAGCATTACAAGAAGGGAGATGTTAGGCTCTTCATGGGCAATGGAGCAAAAGTTGAAGTCAGAGCCCAAGGAAACTATGTCTTAAAGCTTCCAAGTGGTTTGGAAGTGATTCTGAAGAATGTTTTGTATGCTCCTAGTTTGACTAGGAACATTATTTCAGTTTCCCTCTTGCTACAATATGGTTTTAATTTAAAGTTTGTAAACGATGACATTTATGTTTTGATGAATGACATGTTTTACAATAAAGGTATGCCTTCAAATGGTATTTATGAATGGGTTCATGATAACACATCATTTGATAGTTCAATGTACCAAGCAACCACAAAAAAACTCAAATTAGATTTGAGTGATTCCTATCTTTGGCATTGTCGCCTTGGACATATAAACAAAAATCGCATGCAAACACATCGAAAGAATGGTCTTTTGGAAACAAATGGAGATGATTCATTTGATGTATGTGAATCTTGTTTACAAGGCAAAATGACTATGGCACCCTTTAGTGGTACCTTCGAAAGGAAAAAGGCTTATTAGGTATCATACATTCGGATGTATGTGGTCCTTTTAAGCTAATGACTAGGAATGGTGAAAGATACTTCATTACTTTTACCGACGACTATAGTCGCTATGGTTATGTGTACTTACTAAGACACAAGGATGAAGCATTTGAAATGTTCAAAGACTTGAAAGTGATGTACAAAATCAACTCAAGAAAACAATCAAACAACCAAGAAAGTAGATAAGACACCTTTTGAAATACGGCATGGAAGGGCTCCATCATTATCATATTTGAAGGTATGGGGTTGTGAAGCTTATGTGAAGCAATACACCCCAACCAAATTGGAAGTACGATCCACTAAGTGTATCTTTGTTGGATATCATAAAGATGATATAGGATATTACTTCTACAATCCTACCGAGCAAAAGATATTGGTTGCTCGAAAGGGTAAGTTCTTAGAAGCTAAGTTCCTTATGGAAGGGACTAGTGGTTAGAACGATGGGACTTGAGGAGGATCAAGAACCACAAGCCAATACATGTTTGGTTGATACTAGCATTCAACAAAAGAATATTGAAAGTGATCAAGTGGTTGATCAATACACACAAAACCTTTGCAGATCTGGTAGAATTAGTAATCCACCTGAAAGATATGGATTTTTCATGAATGGACGCTATGTGGTAGATTTGGATGAACCAACCACATACCATGATGCTATGTCACAATCCGATTGTGACAAATGGCTTGAAGCCATGAACGTAGAGATGCAATCCATGTATGACAACCAAGTTTGGGAATTGGTTGTGCCACCTCTTAATTCCGAAGTAGTTGGGAGTAAGTGGGTTTTCAAGAAGAAAACCGATATGCATAGTAACTTGGATACTTATAAAGCGAGACTTGTAGCAAAGGTTTCACTCAAACTCAAGGGGTTGATTATGATGAGACCTTCTCTCCCGTGGCGATGCTAAAGTCAATTAGGATATTATTTGCCATAGCTGCATATTATGATTATGAGATTTGGCAAATGGATGTCAAAACGGCTTTCCGCAATGGATATCTTGATGAAGATGTCTATATGGTTCAGCCTGAAGGTTTTGTCGATCCAACATATCCTAACAAAGTATGTAAGTTAAAGAAATCAATATATGGATTGAAACAAGCATCTAGAAGTTGGAATCACCATTTTGATGAAGAGATCAAGAAATTTGGATTTTTCAAAAATGGTGATGAAGCTTGTGTGTATAAGAAAGCTAGTGGGAGCATCATCACTTTCCTAGTATTGTATGTCGATGACATTCTGCTATTTGGAAATGATATTCCAACCATGGAAGGTGTAAAGACCTGGCTTGAAAGTTGTTTTTCCATTAAAGATCTTGGAGAAGCCACCTATATTTTGGGAATAAAGATCTATAGGGATAGGTCAAGGCGCTTGATAGGTTTAAACCAAAGTGCATACATTGACAAAGTCTTGAAAAGTTTCAAGATGAAAAATTCTAAGAAAGGTTTGGTACCTATTCAAAAGGTGACAATATTGAATGCGTCTCAACGTCCAAGCTCAAAGGATGAGCAAGTAAGAATGAAAAGAGTCCCATAGGCATCTGCTATAGGATCCATCATGTATGCAATGATATGCACTAGGCCGGACGTGTTGTGACATCCCGGGTTTTTCCGATAACTTAAACGTAATACTTGTCGAGTGAATTATATGCTATGTGTTAAACATGTACGAGTTAGTGAATACGTGATGTGCGATTATGTGATTGTGCTAGTTACAAAATATACATATATATAATAAATATGCACACGAACCGAACCGAGACACAAACACAAACCGAACTCCTTGTGAAACAAGGAAACCTAAAACCCAAGTCTTCGGCCGCGAGATTTAGATCTTAAACCTTAAGCCATTCTCGGCCAAGTGCAAACCAAACCAAACCAACCCAAGTCCTTGGCCGCGAGCACAATCTCAAACCGCAAACCCATTGCGGGATCAATTGTGTGAACCAAGATCAAACCCAAACCGACCCACCCTAGTTCCTCGGCCACAAACTTAAACCAAAACCGTAACCACTTATCTCTTTTGCGCTATATATACACACACCCATGCATGTTTCCTTCACAATTCCCAAAACCCTAACAAGCAAAACAGCCGTCGGCTGCCTTACTCTTGCTTTCCTCTCGGTCGCAGCAGCAGCAGCCATCGCCATCTTCATCTCCCGACCGCAAACAGCCCCTTGCACTCCTTGTTGATCACGAGCAGCTTCCCTTTTCAGTCCCTTTCAGCCTCGGTCACGGTTTTGCTGGAACAGCCAGATACTTCTTGTCTAAGTCCCGGCTTGTTTACCTAGTTATTCAAGGTTAGGGTTATCTTTGATTACGAGATCATGTTCGGATATATATATATGCTTGAATGAAGTGATTGGTTTGTTTTCGGATTATATGTGTTGTAAGTAATCGGCTGAACTATCATTGCTTGCATGAATAATTGTTTGCGGAACTTGTAAGTTTGCGAGTATGGTTGTTTGTAAAAACTAGAAGTAAGAACTAGGGTTTGCATGGATATGTTATTAGTAGTGATCTATGATTAGAAATCGGTTCTTGCTCGCCTAGGTTAATCATACGGACGGGTTATGCGAATTCATGATAATGATATGTTGAAAACAGTTGCTGAGTAATAGTTACAGCCGACTTCATCTGGCTGTAACTCGGTCGTTAGTCGTCGAAAAACGGACTTTCTGATGTCTAGAACGTAAAGATTTGAATAAGGAATCTAATGGCGCTGGATTCATAATTCTCTGAAGTCATTTGATATTTTTAAAGGGCCAAATAAGTTCAGTAACTAAAGCTGTGAAAATCCTGAAATTTTGTTAGTCGTTTATCGAGTTGGATTTTAAAATCAGTAGGGAGTTGAGTCATGAATTTTGTACAGCAACTAGGTATTGAAATTTCCGGGCAACTCCAACTGGAATTTTGTTAATTGGACGATCGGTGATTTTTAAATAAATTCTTTCGTGGACTGCAGTCAGAAAGTGATAAATCTGACTGCAGCCTAGTATATAAATATTTATGGTTAAATGGTAAAGATTTAGGACTTGGTAAATTTATATAAATTTCTACAATATAAATGGCACCTGCTGTTAAAATATTGGAATTTTTGGAATGTTGGAACTATTTTATAAAAATCCTAGAAAACAGCTGAATTATGAGTGTTAAGCTGAAATTTGATAACTTGTGATTGTGTGCACCAAATTGTGGCATGGATTGGTTTATGTTTATGATAAGTTGTTTTAATCACTAGGTTCACATGAGGATACTTGCATGCATGTTTGAGTGTTAGATATGTTGTATGTGTGCGTAAATTACGTGTAGAATTTGTATTGGTGTGTTCACACACTGACTTGGAATTAATTGGTTTGCTAGGACGCAACTAGCGGTCCCATCTCGTATAACTTCTTTGCTACACTAACCGAGCAAATAAAGGTGAGTTCACGGCCCCTAACTTTATCCGGTTTTTAAACAACAGGGGGAGAAACATGTATACACTCTTCAAACTCAATCTCTTTACGTTAATCGAATTTAACGTCACATAACTACTCGGTAACTAAGTTAATGTTAATGTAATGTTATGGTCACTAAGCAGCTTTATCACTTAAGTCCTCGTCAATCTCTCGGATCGTTAGTATTGGGTTTAATAGCGGGGGAGTTATAAGTAGTACTACTGGGCCCGACAAGCCCCATCCGAGCTAGTCGCGCTAGCCGACCGGGTATGGTCAACGGGTGAATAATTCGGCCTAACTTCGCCATGGTCAGTGATAGGCCTGGCAACACGGAGGCACAACAGTCAGCTTCGATCGCGAACACTTACGTGACATAACTTTAGGCTAGCTACCTATATATGTTAACATTGAACTTAATTACGAATCAACTGTATTATTCCGGGTTTGGAATAATGGAAACAACAACTTAATATTCCGGGTTTGGAATATTGGAAGCAACAACTTATTATTCCGGGTTGGAATAATGGAACCAATACGTTATCCCGGGTTAGGGATAACGGAGAAAACAAACTATAACCGAACAAACGAATTTATGAAAACCTGTGAACTCACTCATCTTTAATGTTGACACTTGTTTCTTTACATGTTTCTCAGGACGCTAGGAGCTCTAGGTGCACGCACATGCATTGAACAAGACATCTTTTATCGAGTCTCAATTATAAATATTGCTTTAGGGTTTTTTTCATTTGTTTTGGCGTTTGTGTTGGCGCCCGCTTCACTACTTATTTATGCTTCCTCTCAACTTTAAAAACTAATGCTTCCGCTAAATATTGGTAACTAATCAAGACAATATAAAATTTACGACAAATGATTTTTTTGAAAACGTGTTATCAAATCATATAGAGTCGTTCGACGTACTAGTTTTTCAGATTCTGGTTTGTTCACACGCCTCGCGGTAAAACTCCGCAAGTGGAAATTGAGGGTGTGACAGATTGGTATCAGAGCCACTAGCTATAGAGAACCATGTTTGCATTAGAAGTAGACCTAAACTATAGCTGAATACACGACACTAGACGTAGTTTGGCACCGAACTGTTATATCTTGTTATGCGATGTACCATAACTATGTTATGTGAAATATGAATGCATAATTGAAACGAATGCAACTCGTAACTAACTACACAACCTAAAGGCAATGTCATCATCATCCTCGTCATCATCCGACAAACTTACGCAACCAAGGGCGCCAGGAAAGGCACCTATGGTGGAACCCTTACCATCTTATGGCGTGGAGACACGCTCAGCTGCTAGGAAAAGACTCGCTCTAGGGGAGGAGTCGTCCTCACGCTCGACCACCGCTGTGACGGTCGAACCGGTTAACTCGTTAGAAGTAGGGAACGACCTACTTAGAGATATGATAAGAACGCAACAAGAACAACTAGAAAGAATGCATGAAACCATCCTCGCACAAGGATGGATGATCCGACAACTGACAGGTAAAACGGAGTCGCTCGAGGAAGAGCAGCATACGAGTAAGATAGCTCGTAACACCTTAGCCAGAGACCTTCGTGCTAAGCAGCTAAGGGCTGACTGGCTAGAGGACAGAGTTCTTGAGTCTAGCTCGGGAATTCAAGAACTAGAACAAAATCAAGCACCTGCACCAGCACCGGCCCCTCCAGTACCGGTAGAGGAGGATCCAGAGGAGGAAGACCCAGCTGTGGAAGCTGGAAACGCCGCGGAGGATGACGGCAACGATAGCGATTTGGGGATGGAGACGTAAAAGACTGACACGTCTCGCCTATTTTATTTACTTTCCTTCAGTCTATTTATTTTCTACTTAGATCTAAAATGGCAACTGGACGTCGCGGAAATCTCAAAATGACGCCTTAAGAATTAGCCGCAATGATCCAAGAACACGGGAATGCTGCTCTGGCAGGTGTTCAAAACCCACCAGCAGCAGGAGGGGTTTTAACCCCTACAAGATGTTCCTCGACGCGAAACCAAGCAAATTCTCGGGGGCAGAAGGACCCATTGGCCTGGTCCGCTGGATCGAAAAATCTGAATCCGTTTTTGAAATGTGCAACTGTCTAGAGGCCAACAAGGTCAAGTACGCAGCCTCAACATTGGAAGATGGGGCACTTACATGGTGGAATGCACAGGTCCAAACCCGTGGACTTATTGCTGCCAATGCAATGGCCTGGGCCAAGTTCAAGGCCCTAATCAAAGAGGAGTACTGTCCATGAGACAGAGTGCAACAGTTCGAGCAAGCCTTATGGAACCACAAGATGGTGGGATCGGAAATTGAAGCTTACACCGCAAAACATCATGACTTGGCATTTCTGTGTCCCGATTTGGCCAACACGGTGGAGAAAAGACTCGAGTTCTATCTTGGGGGTCTGGTTCCGGAAATTCAGGGTATGGTAATGGCTAGTAACCCTGTAACTAAACATCAAGCAATCCGATTGGCTCACAAACTCACCGATAAGGCGGTGGAACAGAAGAAGCTGCCAGCACGGGGTACAACTGAAGTTGCCCCGGATAACAAAAGAAAGTTTGAAGACTCAACTATTCGACAGTCTTCGTCATCTCATCCGCAGCAAGGGAACCAGAAACGGTTCAATCATTACAACAGCCACCGGGGTCACCAAAATCAGCCCGCCAACAACAACAACAACAACAACCAGAACGCAAGCGGCTATGCAGGTCGAAAGCCGCAGTGCAACCGCTGTAATCTCCACCATAACGGCCCTTGTGCCGGAAATCGCTGCCAACGATGTGGCAAGGTGGGACATGCGGCAAAGGATTGTCGTGGGGAAATCATGTCCCGACAAAATCAAAATCAGCCCCAGGGTCAGCAGCAGGGTATTAACCGGGGATGCTATCAGTGTGGTAGCACTGCTCATTTCAGAAGAGACTACCCACAGTTGCGTAACAACAACAATAATGGGAACGGTGGCACAGGAGGTGCCAAAGGTCGTGCATTTACATTGGGCCGCGGAAAGGCCAGAAACGACTCGAATGTGGTCACCGGTAAGTTTCCCCTAAATGAACATTTTGCTACTGTGCTTTTTGATATGGGTGCGGATAGGAGCTTTATATCTGAGTCTTTTAGGAAGAACCTAAATCTCACGCTTAAACCATTAGAGACCCCTTATGTTATAGAATTAGCCGATAGTAAATCTGTAGATGTGACCCAAATAGTATCCGGCTGTCAACTCAAACTCGCGGGTCACACTTTTACCATTGATCTGATGACAACTACCATGGGTAGTTTTGACGTGGTAGTCGGAATGGACTGGCTATCCGACGTCCGGGCTGAAGTTCTCTGCTTCGAAAAATCTATCCGTATTCCGCTCTCGAACGACAAAATCCTGACGGTACAAGGCGATGAGGCAAGCGCCGTCACCAACATCATCTCTTACATGCAAGCGCAGAAGTATCTTCGGAGAAAGAACTCCTTCGCTTACTCGCACTAATTACCGAACAGCCTAAGGACGAGAAACGTATAGAAGACATCCCTGTCGTCCGTGATTTTTCCGAGGTATTCCCAGAAGAACTACCTGGTCTTCCACCCCATTGACAATTGGAGTTTGAAATCGAATTGGCAAACAATGCAACTCCTATCGCCAAGGCTCCATACCGCCTAGCTCCAGCCGAGCTGCAGGAGCTGTCTACCCAACTTCAGGAGCTATTAGAAAAAGGATTTATCCGACCAAGCGTTTTGCCATGGGGAGCTCCAGTCCTGTTTGTCAAGAAGAAGGACGGGACTTTCCGCATGTGCATCGACTACAGGGAACTCAACAAGGTTACAGTCAAGAACCGATACCCGTTACCTTGCATCGACGATCTCTTCGACCAACTTCAAGGGTCAAGTTACTACTCTAAGATTGATTTACGGTCCGGTTACCACCAGCTACGCGTCAGGGAGGAGGATATCGCTAAGACAGCATTTCGTACTCGGTATGGCCATTATGAGTTCTTGGTCATGCCCTTCGGTCTCACCAACGCACCTGCGGTGTTCATGGACCTCATGAACCGCGTGTGTAAACCATACCTCGACAAGTTTGTCATTGTGTTCATCGATGACATACTCATCTACTCCAAAAGTGAAGAAGAGCATGCTGAACATCTACGATTACTGTTAGGATTACTCCAACAGGAAAAACTATATGCCAAGCTTTCGAAGTGTGATTTATGGATTCGGGAAGTTCAGTTTCTCGGGCATATGGTGAATGAAAAGGGTATCCATGTAGACCCTGCCAAGATTGAAGCCATCAAAAACTGGGAAGCACCTAAGACGCCGACGGAGATCCGCCAATTTTTAGGATTGGCTGGTTACTACAGACGTTTCATCGAGGGGTTTTCAAAGATCGCACAACCGCTTACTACCCTCACCCAGAAAGGCATCAAGTATGCTTGGGGTGACAAGCAAGAAGCAGCATTTCAATTGCTGAAACAGAAACTTTGCAGTGCACCCATTGTGTCCTTGCCGGAAGGGACAGATGACTTTGTAGTGTATTGTGACGCTTCCATTCATGGATTGGGATGCGTACTCATGAAACGCGATAAGGTCATCGCGTATGCGTCGCGACAACTGAAGGTTCACGAGAAAAACTACACGACGCATGACCTGGAATTGGGAGCAGTAGTGTTTGCACTTAAGATTTGGAGACACTACCTCTATGGAACGAAGTGCACAATCTTTACGGACCACAAGAGCCTCCAACACATCTTTGATCAGAAGGAGTTGAACATGCGACAGCGTCGCTGGGTCGAACTCTTGAACGATTATGAGTGTGCCATTCAGTATCACCTGGGTAAAGCTAACGTGGTAGCTGATGCCCTCAGTAGGAAGGAACACTTGAAACCTCGTCGTGTACGAGCATTACAACTCACTATTCATTCGGGGCTACCCGAACAAATACGCGACGCCCAGTTAGAAGCAGTTAAGGAGGAAAATATCAAGGCCGAATCGGTAGGAAAAATGGAACGCGATTGGGAAGTAAAACCCAATGGAGCCCGATATTTCATGAATCGCATATGGGTACCTCTCTACGGAAACCTCCGAGAGCTAGTCATGGACGAAGCTCACAAATCTCGATACTCTGTCCATCCGGGTTCGGATAAGATGTATCAAGACCTTAAAGCTGCGTATTGGTGGCCGAACATGAAAGCCGATATAGCCACCTACGTGAGTAAATGTTTGACTTGTGCAAAAGTCAAGGTGGAGTATCAAAAGCCATCGGGGCTACTCCAACAACCTGAGATCCCAGTGTGGAAATGGGATCAGATCTCAATGGATTTCATCACTAAACTCCCGCGAACCTTGGGTGGTTGCGATACCATCTGGGTGATTGTGGATCGTTTAACTAAGTCCGCACACTTCCTAGTTATTAAAGAAACAGATAAGATGGAGAAGTTGACTCGCATCTACATTAAGGAAGTAGTTTCTCGGCACGGAGTGCCAACATCCATCATCTCAGACAGAGATGCTCGCTTCACGTCAAACTTCTGGCAGTCACTCCAGAAAGCGTTGGGAACACGCTTAGATATGAGCACAGCCTATCACCCTCAGACTGATGGTCAAAGTGAAAGGACCATACAAACCTTGGAAGACATGCTTAGGGCATGCGTCATAGATTTCGGAAATAGTTGGGAAATTCACCTGCCTCTAGTAGAATTCTCATATAACAACAACTATCATACGAGTATTTCGGCAGCACCGTTCGAGGCATTATACGGTCGTAAATGTAGATCACCGGTCTACTGGGCAGAAGTCGGTGACAGTCAACTCACAGGCCCTGAGTTAATACTTGAGGCTACCGAAAAGATTGTACAAATCAGAAACCGCATGGCGGCGGCACGAGATCGAAAGAAAAGCTACGCTGATCAACGACGCAAACCGCTTGAATTTCAAGTAGGCGACCGCGTCCTACTAAAGGTGTCACCCTGGAAGGGTGTAATCCGTTTTGGAAAACGGGGCAAACTTAACCCACGGTACGTAGGTCCGTTTGTAATCTTGAAACGTATTGGACCCGTAGCTTATCAATTAGACCTTCCTGCCGAACTCAGTGGAGTTCACAACGTATTTCACGTGTCAAATCTGAAGAAATGTCTATCAGATGAAACTCTAGTTATTCCATTGGATGAGATCCAAGTGGATGAACAACTGCACTTTGTGGAACAGCCTATCGAGATCATGGATCGTGAGATCAAGACTCGAAGGCACAGCAAAATTCCGATCGTTAAGGTTCGTTGGGACTCTAAGCGTGGACCGGAGTTCACGTGGGAAAGAAAGGATCAAATGAAAAGCAAATACCCACACCTCTTCGCAACTGAGCAGCAATCTAACGATATCAGTAACTAAATTTTCGGGACGAAAATTCTTTCAACATGGGGATGATGTGACAACCTGGAAATTTCTCATACTTTTGCGTACTATTGATAACTAAGTCCTTGTGCATGGCACTTGGGAATCTTTGTGCATGGCACTTGGGAACTTCTTGTAACTTCGCGTACCATCATAAACGAACTAACTCTTTGTGCGTGGCACTCTAAACATGTACGCTACATTCTAAACCGCGTTTACTCAATTTTCGGGACGAAAATTCTTTCAACATGGGGATAATGTGACATCCCGGGTTTTTCGGATAACTTAAACGTAATACTTGTCGAGTGAATTATATGCTATGTGTTAAACATGTACGAGTTAGTGAATACGTGATGTGCGATTATGTGATTGTGCTAGTTACAAAATATACATATATATAATAAATATGCACACGAACCGAACCGCGACACAAACACAAACCGAACTCCTTGTGAAACAAGGAAACCTAAAACCCAAGTCTTCGGCCGCGAGATTTAGATCTTAAACCTTAAGCCATTCTCGGCCAAGTGCAAACCAAACCAAACCAACCCAAGTCCTTGTCCGCGAGCACAATCTCAAACCGCAAACCCATTGCGGGATCAATTGTGTGAACCAAGATCAAACCCAAACCGACCCACCCTAGTTCCTCGGCCACAAGCTTAAACCAAAACCGTAACCACTTATCTCTTTTGCGCTATATATACACACACCCATGCATGTTTCCTTCACAATTCCCAAAACCCTAACAAGCAAAACAGCCGTCGGCTGCCTTACTCTTGCTTTCCTCTCGGTCGCAGCAGCAGCAGCCATCGCCATCTTCATCTCCCGACCGCAAACAGCCCCTTGCACTCCTTGTTGATCACGAGCAGCTTCCCTTTTCAGTCCCTTTCAGCCTCGGTCACGGTTTTGCTGGAACAGCCGGATACTTCTTGTCTAAGTCCCGGCTTGTTTACCTAGTTATTCAAGGTTAGGGTTATCTTTGATTACGAGATCATGTTCGGATATATATATATGCTTGAATGAAGTGATTGGTTTGTTTTCGGATTATATGTGTTTTAAGTAATCGGCTGAACTATCATTGCTTGCATGAACAATTGTTTGCGGAACTTGTAAGTTTTCGAGTATGGTTGTTTGTAAAAACTAAAAGTAAGAACTAGGGTTTGCATGGATATGTTATTAGTAGTGATCTATGATTAGAAATCGGTTCTTGCTCGCCTAGGTTAATCATAGGGACGGGTTATGCGAATTCATGATAATGATATGTTGAAAACAGTTGCTGAGTAATAGTTACAGCCGACTTCATCTGGCTGTAACTCGGTCGTTAGTCGTCGAAAAACGGATTTTCTGATGTCTAGAACGTAGAGATTTGAATAAGGAATCTAATGGTGCTGGATTCATAATTCTCTGAAGTCATTTGATATTTTTAAAGGGCCAAATAAGTTCAGTAACTAAAGCTGTGAAAATCCTGAAATTTTGTTAGTTGTTTATCGAGTTGGATTTTAAAATCAGTAGGGAGTTGAGTCATGAATTTTGTACAGAAACTAGGTATGGAAATTTCCGGGCAACTCCAACTGGAATTTTGTTAATTGGACGATCGGTGATTTTTAAATAAATTCTTTCGTGGACTGCAGTCAGAAAGTGATAAATCTGACTGCAGCCTAGTATATAAATATTTATGGTTAAATGGTAAAGATTTAGGACTTGGTAAATTTATATAAATTTCTACAATATAAATGGCACCTGCTGTAAAAATATTGGAATTTTTTGAATGTTGGAACTATTTTATAAAAATCCTAGAAAACAGCTGAATTATGAGTGTTAAGCTGAAATTTGATAACTTGTGATTGTGTGCACCAAATTGTGGCATGGATTGGTTTATGTTTATGATAAGTTGTTTTAATCACTAGGTTCACATGAGGATACTTGCATGCATGTTTGAGTGTTAGATATGTTGTATGTGTGTATCATTGTGTGCGTAAATTACGTGTAGAATTTGTATTGGTGTGTTCACACACTGACTTGGAATTAATTGGTTTGCTAGGACGCAACTAGCGGTCCCATCTCTTATAACTTCTTTGCTACACTAACCGAGCAAATAAAGGTGAGTTCACGGCCCCTAACTTTATCCGGTTTTTAAACAACAGGGGGAGAAACATGTATACACTCTTCAAACTCAATCTCTTTACGTTATACGAATTTAACGTCACATAACTACTCGGTAACTAAGTTAATGTTAATGTAATGTTATGGTCACTAAGCAGCTTTATCACTTAAGTACTCGTCAATCTCTCGGATCGTTAGTATTGGGTTTAATAGCGGGGGAGTTATAAGTAGTACTACTGGGCCCGACAAGCCCCATCCGAGCTAGTCGCGCTAGCCGACCGGGTATGGTCAACGGGTGAATAATTCGACCTAACTTCGCCATGGTCAGTGATAGGCCTGGCAACACGGAGGCACAACAGTCAGCTTCGATCGCGAACACTTACGTGACATAACTTTAGGCTAGCTACCTATATATGTTAACATTGAACTTAATTACGAATCAACTGTATTATTCCGGGTTTGGAATAATGGAAACAACAACTTAATATTCCGGGTTTGGAATATTGGAAGCAACAACTTATTATTCCGGATTGGAATAATGGAACCAATACGTTATCCCGGGTTAGGGATAACGGAGAAAACAAACTATAACCGAACAAACGAATTTATGAAAACCTGTGAACTCACTCATCTTTAATGTTGACACTTGTTTCTTTACATGTTTCTCAGGACGCTAGGAGCTCTAGGTGCACGCACATGCATTGAACAAGACATCTTTTATCGAGTCTCAATTATAAATATTGCTTTGGGGTTTTTTTCATTTGTTTTGGCGTTTGTGTTGGCGCCCGCTTCACTACTTATTTATGCTTCCGCTCAACTTTAAAAACTAATGCTTCCGCTAAATATTGGTAACTAATCAAGACAATATAAAATCTACGACAAATGATTTTTTTGAAAACGTATTATCAAATCATATAGAGTCGTTCGACGTACTAGTGTTTCAGATTCTGGTTTGTTCACACGCCTCGCGGTAAAACTCCGCAAGTGGAAATTGAGGTTGTGACACGTGTCATGCACCTTAAGCATGACAAGTAAATACCAGCAAAATCCAGGTAACAGTAATTGGATGGTTGTTAAAAGCATATTGAAATACCTTAGAAGGACTAAGTATATGTTTCTTTTATATGGATCCGATTTTTGTTTTTTACATACAAAATGAGTTTTGTATCTATTAAAGTAACATGTTTTAAATTATTATTCTGCTGCATTTTTATTTTATATGGATAAAATAACTTTGACAAACATGTTGAAAACCCAACAACTTTGATCTCGTGCAGAAATATCCAAGTCACTTTGCATCTTCAGATAATCTGCACTCGAATCACCCGAATACTGTTGCATAGTCACGAATTTCGAAAATGCTGAAATCTTAACTTATACGTGAATATTTATTACCCCTCATTTCTGTAAATTCTGAATGTAAATTTTCACTGAAATTCCCCCTCAAATCTGGAAACTTCAGTTTTCATCAATTGCGGATTTATCGTTAGGCCTATTAGTAGTCACCATACCAAAAGATCATCATTCTCCACAGGTATCAGTTTCTACCCCGTTATCTTCATCATTTTGCAATCGTATCATCAAATATGCACTCTAAAGCTCCAGACGGTGTCCCCAAACATCCCGTATCGATCGATAAAATCTCAAAAAAATATCAATCACCAAATTTTTTCTGGACACCAATTCTTTTTCTTTTTTTGGGCACATCACACTTCGTACGAGATGGGTCATCACTTCGTACAAGGTGTGTCCCCACTTTGTCTGAGTGGGTTCGTACGAGGTGACACTTCGTACGAGGTGGGTCACTTCATACAAACAAGCCTGATTATGTTTTTTTATCCAAAGTCTTTATTTCTTCGAATTTCGAGATGATTCTGGCACAGATCTAGTCGAAAATGATTTTCTAACAATCCTATAGGTTCAATTTTACTTTTTTTCCGTGATTTGTCTGTTTATTTGATAATTTACATCTAAAACCTCCAAACATCCATAATACTTGAGCTAGGTGATTTAATCAACTGTTAGATCGATTGAATCGGTACCGTAGCTCTGATACCAGTTGTAGGTCCGGGATCCGACGGTTCTAGACGGAATTTTGGGCATACGATAGTACCGATTCGGTATAATGTTATTAAGACAGGAGTAGAAACAGAATCATCGGAAGCTTTTCATTCATTCATATCGAAAGAGCATACATCCTGTCAGGCTGGCGGAAATCCTGGAGAGATTCCGCTAGCGTTTCCCCTGAGGGAACCTCTAAAACTTACAAAAACAATGAACAGACAACACATGTATATAGACATGAGCACCTCCTACGAAGTGACACTTTTGCTCCTCTCACGTTCGGACTTGGGTCGTGTGTTCATATCTAATCTATACATTATTCAACACATGCTCTATCTTGCCTATTTGCATAATGACAGGCATTCAGTGCACCAACACCACCTTCACCTATTGAAATACCACTCATCTCAAAAGAACAACTTGACAATTTTCTTAACAATGTCATAAAGGTTGTAGCAGATACTTCAACCAAGGAAACAAAGTCACCCGTGGAAGCTAAACTAAACATGTTGCTGGAAGAATTAAGAAGCCAAAAATCTGATATGAATTATCAGATTCAGTAAAAGCAATCAGAAGCCAAACTGAAAAGAATACTGAAACTCTAAGAAGTATGCAGCAGCAACCAGAAAGTTCATCAGAAAGTAACTGGTTCACATCAGAATTCAAGAAAGTTTTTGGAGAAATGGAAAGTATCAAGACACAAGTGAAGGAAGATGTTGAAACAAGAGGAACCTCAAGTTCTGGTGAGATTCTAGAAGACATTAGCAGCTTAAGAGCAAGTAACAACAATTTTATCAGATGCTCTTGAAAAGCTAGTACAAGAATGGGCAGATAGAAAGAACAAGTCAAAATAGATTTTGAGAAGGTGCATGAAGAAGAAAAGAAAAATGCTCAACTCATGAGTGATGTGAATTCACTGATAAAAGAATGCATTACAATGTTTCCAGAATATAGACATTCACGAGATGAGAACCCCCATTGCTAAAGAAGCTTCTCACTTGGAAGTACCCGAGATCATCCTAACAGCCCAACCAAAACCAATCACTCCATCCAGCCAATCTGGGCCTATACCAATCGGGCCTCCACCACCAGTATCAAGATCTGAGATTCTCAAAAGGTTTGAAACCTCTCCTATTGTCATCCTATGCTTGGCAACAAAATGGGCAAGTGGGTCCGGTTATAGCGGAACCGCAGCAGATTCCGGCTCCTCAAAGCAAAAAGAAAAGCAGCAGGCACCACCAAGAAGAACCTCATCAGGTGAAACTGCTTTTAGTGAATCCTGGAACATATCAGAGAAAAGAAAGTGGAAAGATAGGACTTAGAAGGAAAAGTCATCTTTGTAAAAGAAATTTAAAGAGAAGATATGATGTTCCCCGAAAGTCATCTCAAAGAATTCTACTAGTCTGAGCAAGACAAACAAGAAAGACCATTAAGCCCTATGAGTAGGGACTTAAGTCTGGAAAGTCTTGAAAGAGGAGAAAGCAGCATTCACAGAGTTCAAACCAATCCAGTAGTGAGAGTCAGAAAAGTGGATCCCCTTACCACACCAGATGCAATAATAGGAATTCATGAGCAGGGCAAGTACACCTTGATAAGAAAGAATGGTGATGAATAGGTAATCACATGTGGTGATTTAGCAGATAAGCTCCATCCAATAGACCTGACCATGCTGAAAAAGAACTATGATCAAGAAAAAGGAAATACAAGTTTTATAAAGAAATCTCTTCACAGCCTTTCAAAAGATGGAGTGAAGCTGTTCAAAAGAATAACTTTAACTGATTTTGATCTCTGCATCAATTATGATCATGTGACCAACAGAAAAGTGCTCATTCCCCCTCCTGATACAACAATCCCAGCAAAACTATAAGAGGAAGCCAGAACATGTGTTATCTTTTAAAAAACCAGAACTCCTTATTGTGTTTAGGGGTCACGAAGAAAATAAAGCTCCCTTCAGAGTGGATGAAATATGCAAGTACTCAAATTAGACCCTCAAATACATAAAAGATTACATGAACAAGAAACAGGGGCAGCTTAAAGCAAAGGGATGTGACAAGGAGGTGTTGAGGATAAGGATTGAAGTAATCATTAAAGAATGGATTGAAGCAAGAACTTGGTACAAGTCAATGCTCAAGGAATGTAACAAGATGATTGACTACAAGTAAAGATTGAAGAATGATGATGTTTACAGAGTTAACCTTAACAGTGTATGATAAACAATTTAATTTTGTTATTTCCTTTATTTTGAACAACGTAATTTGAATTTCTGTGGTTTAAATTTTGTGATTCCCAAATCAGTCTAGGATCAAAGTGATGGTGATTGACACTCACCCAAACACCTATTAGTTAGGTGTTTGAATGATATAAGTAAGAAAACAAGAAAAACTAAGATGAAGGTGAAGAATCTTGTCTAAGATGTACCAACCAAAGTTGATTCGCAATTACATAATGATTTATAACATTCATAGATCCTGGATATCAGATTCAAGCATTTAAATCAAAGGTAAACACAATGATAAACACAAAAACAACCTTGGTCCAAGAAACTTGGAGCCAAAGGATACTAGCATTCATTATATATAGCAACTGACCTCTCAGCGTAAATATAATTATGCTGGGATAATAAATAAGCCGCCACTAATTAGACACTTTAAAAGATATTCAATTATAGCCCCCGTAGTCTATCTAACTATTACAAAATAGCTCTAAACTATGAAACTCAAATACCAACAGTCTCAAAACGTTCTAACAGTATCCTCCCTAGAACCTTGCGTACTTGGAGAGTCTTCATTCCTTGTCTTGAGCTTTACGGCTGGCGATTGCTTTTGGAGCGCTTGTTGGTGGTGCAGTTTGAGTAGTAACAGCTTCACTTATTGTTGGAGGGTCCTCCATAATGAGTTCTATGTGTATGAAGTCGGAGGTGGTGGTATGACTTGAACATCAGGTTCTGATGAAGGGTCTTTGTTTTGTGGAGAGGATGGTTGTGGTTTAGCAGGTTTTTCACAACTTTATTCTTCCTTGGTTCATCATGTTTTTCAATTATGTCCAAAATCTCCATCATCTCTTTCTTTTTTTCTCTAGCTCTTTCCACTGCTCGTTGAAAGAGCATTCCTTCCTCCAAATATTCGTTTCCAGCTCCGACGTGTATCTTGTGCCCATAAAGGATATTTAAGTCAGACAGGCAAAACATAAACACGTCCATCGAATAAGAATTCTGATATCTTCGTTGTCGTTTGATCTGATCACTGCTTCACAAGTTTTTCCATCATAAAACCATTTCTTTAAGTTGGTGGGCATCACTAGATGTTCCGGAGCAATCTTCATCTTGGTTACAACCTTTGATGGATTGATCACCCATGTTACTTTGCCTTTTCCAATTATCAGGTCTTTAGTGGTTTTTGAGACTCGTCTTCTTGGGCGCTGGGGCTTAAACATTGTGAATCCACCCAAACATTCTCGTAGAATAAGTCTTTCGAAATCACCTCCAATGCTGCTATTGTAGGATTTATCATTTCAAGTTTCCCTAGTTCGCAAGCGTCCCAAGTTGGTAGACTTTGCATGTCATTCCCTATTCGAAAGTGTTGGATTACGCCGCCCCTTCACTTTAATATGAACAACCCTGTCAGGTTACAGTATTTCCAGCTAATAATTCTATCAGTCACCTCAATTTTATTAGCTGTCACTACCTGATAGAAGTCTTGAAATTTCGCTCGTTCTTTCTTGAACCATTCAGGGTGTTGTGGAACCACTTCTTCTCCTCCGTCGGTCTCGTAAACCACTTCATCTTCCAGATCCCACTCAACAAACTTAGCAGACATCTCCTCAAATCTTTCCACCTTTTCTTCTTCACTGTCTCACTCTTCACTTATATTCACTGCCAATTCAAGTTACTTCTATTTCTTTTCTGATTCGGCAGCTTTCCGTTTTTCCTCATTCTCTCTGAACTTTTCGAAGTTGAAGAGATCTTCATCAGTGTATTTTTATTCCTGATTGGCTGTGGCATATAAATCCCGGAGCATTTCATGCATCTTAATCATCTCATCATGCAGAAATTTCAGATCTCCCTTTTATCTGAGACAAACTTTTGTATTGCTGTAAGACCCTTATTTAAATTATACGATTTTCACATAGTTTTAGACTAAAAATGTGTATTTATAATTACACATACTTTGCAAAATGCGGATTTGTTAAAACATTTTACGAAGTAAGACACTTCAACATATCATAAAATATATTCGTCGTTTAAAAGATGACGACGAAACGAAAAGCGGAAGGTTGAATCTTGATCATGTTTGGTTCTTTATCGAGCTTGATCGTCATCCGATAATTTTAGGCAACCTACATTTCATAAAACATGAAATGTTTTAGTTACATGACGTTTATAACATGTCTATATAAGCCTGTAAGTCAAGACGAACAACAAACAACATTTATTAACCTTTTTTTTGGTCCGTCGCCGCACGCGACGGTAATCACCCTCGGCCGTCGCGTGACGCCAAGGTCCAATTTCGTCAGAAAGTTTTTGAAATGGAGGCGCATATTCACAGTAAACCCATTTTCAACTTAAACAGTCATAACTCGCTCATTTCTTATTCGATTTACGTCCCGTTTCTTCCCACGTGATCGCAATTCGATTTTCCATCATATGGAGTCGAAATAAGACATCCGGACTAACAATTTTTCCAAACTTTTAAAGCCTTCGGCTTTATATATTTCTATAAAATTTTGACCCGTTTGTGTTTTTATCAAACAAACTTGTTTATAGTATTCAAACTCTCATGAACATCATGTTATAATTATTTCCTATTATACAAGGTTCAAACCACGGGTTTTATGCATTCTTAACCCCTTTTCGCTTATGTGCTTATTTGGACCCGTTAAAGGTATTTAAGCAACTTTTAAGCATAAATCACACTAATTGATTACTAGCATCATATTTCCACATTTTCCTATGAATTGTTTTCCATTATATTTGTAGTGGATTTAATGTGGTAAACAATTTATTCTGAGTTTTATCCCTCGGATTATCATTTTACGGCAAAGATTCATTTAGAGTCAATTGAACCAAAGGTTCATACATTTCGCTTTTTATACTTATTATAAGTATTTACATAATCATAAAAATCGTTTTCAGACAACCTTGAAGGGTAGTTTGCTCGATTTAGCTTACAAGGGCGTTTTGGTCATCTTTAACCCTTCTTTTACGACGAAGGACTTTTTAATGATATGTTTGACCAAAATCCCATATTGTAACTATCATTTTGTTTCGAAATCATTATATTTCTTGAAACATAACGATAATTATTGAAATTATCGGGTTTACCTATTAAAGTAATCAAATGTAAAATTTTGACTTTATTTATCTTTCATTGAACCTAAAGTTCTAAATGAGTAGTTAATCTATAACGCATACTGGCTCGGATCAATATATTGACCTGTTTTAGTACCTTGCTTTAATAACCGCTAATTTATAGCGATGCTAATATCCATTAGATATCTATCCCTGTAAGCATATAACTCGAAAAGTAATCATTAGTCGATATTGTCAAACGGTGATACCTTCACCTTTTGACCCGGTTGGTCTAAGTGACCGTTTACCTTTGCGAGATGATATTTATTACCATCTCATCTACATGACTCGCTCCGGTTGACACTGTATGGTCATTGTATTTATATGTCACACCCCGACTTGCAGCGGAAGACAATTGCAGGGTGCGACAAACACATGGTACTTCTAGATAATTTAAAAACAAGATATCAAATAAAAAAGGAACCTCGGTTACAACATACTATAAGTATCCTATTACACACCATAAGTTCAAGTACAATACTCTGAGCTATCACAACTCTTATTCTACTAAAGCCATCTACAGGCACGTTTCTTACTCTTGCTTCGCTTTACCTAAAATGCATGTTAGTTTTAAAAAGGCCAGCTAAACACTGCGCAAGTTCCACTGGTTTAATTGCTGTGTAGTACAATGTGTTAATCACTTTAATTGCACAAGTCACAGTTCACGGATTTATCAACACAAACACCTTCAGCTAGCAGGACCATGTTACATCAAGCACCTGCAGCTCGCCGAACCATGTCATAACAGACACCTACAGCTTGCCGAACCGTGTTTCAACAAGCACTTGTGGCTCGCCAAACCGTGTCATAACTGACACCTGGAGCTTGCCGAACCGTGTGTTATAAAATTTACATCATCACAAGTTGGTGCAATTAACATAGTTTTGCAACATGCAAATCACTTCAGAAAACAGCAAAATCATTCAATAGTGGGGAAGTGAAAACTCACTCCCAATTTGGTGTCATCAACATAGTTTGTAAAATGCATTCCACCCCAAGTAAAACAATAAAACAGTTAAAAGCGGGGTAGTGAAACTCACAGTGCAAATAGTGGTCTCAACACAGGAGAGGTAGAATAGCTGGATCAACTTTAATGACACACATGCAAGCATGGACTCAAATCAATATCTAAGTTGGTAATGGTTATAACTTGGATCTGGTCAGGATTTTTTACTCCGGATTGAGTCTATAGGACACTGGTATCGTGATGGATGTCAGGGTAGTATTAGTTTTCAGTTTGGCTTCCTGGCACAGATTCACGTGCCAGCCAAAGTCAGTAGTTTAACGTGTTCGGGTAATGGTACGGGAATACCAATAGTACCAACACGTGCTTATTTAAGAATGATTAACTTTCTATCAAGGGAGTTTGAGTGTTTGGGGGGGTCTAAGTTGCCCAAATTTGAGTTTCCATTTTCACCGTCGGGAATTATCCTGGATTGTCTTAGAGCACACTCATAGTGCCCAATTTGGCCGGGAATCTCCGGGAATACTCCCAGTGTTCCAATTATAGTAATCATCGGGTTGGGTCAGTTCCCCGTTCCGGCAATTTCGTTATACGGTAAACTGCCGAAATTGCTTTAAAATAATCTATTTTTAATTCTATAAATTCCCATTTAATCTATATTTTATATAAAAATCTGTAAATGTTTTTTATATATCAGTAAAAATCTCTAGATTATGGGAAAAATTTATGGGAATTTTTATTTTGTTAATTTAATTATTAAAATAAATTATTTATAAAACTATTTTAACCACATAATTAACATTAAATACCATCAGTAGTTTAAAAAATTCCAACAAATCCTAGAACATCTTATACATGTCCAGGAACTTCTCACAAAATTTGAGATTTTTCTTATTTGGTCTCGGTGCGTTCCCGACTACCGAAAACTCGCAAAAACGCGGATTTTTAACCCAAATCAAAACTCAACCAATGGACTCCGAATTTTTCCAGAACATTCCGCATATGTTCCTTAGTGTCTCTGTAAAATTTGGTGATTTAATGAATTCGGTTGATAATTTTTCCGAATTTCTTTCGATAAAACAGTTAAACGTCATGAATTACACAACAAGACAAGATCTCCCACTTGAAAATCCTTATGTTCTTTCAAACGCTTGTCATGCAATCTTTTAACATGCTCCTTGTACAAGATGGAACTCTCATAGGTATGACTCCTCAACTCTTCAAGCTCGTGAATTTGCAAAAAAACGGGTCTCGCCGCCGCTATTTAGGTCCAAATTCGCCATCTTCAAAGCCAACAATGCCTTGTGATCTAGCTCCACCGGCAGATGACATGCTTTTCCATAAACTAACCTAAACGGAGTAGTCTCGATAGGTGTCTTATATGCAGTCCGGAAAGCGTAAAGCGCATCATCTAATTTCTCCACCTGCCCGCTTGTCTGCGGATGGTATGGTGTAGATAGTTTATGATGAACGCCATAGCAGGACAAGGCACGCTCCAGCTGCACATTACAGAAATGCGTCCCTCTATAGCTAATAAGTGCCTTCGGGGCACCAAACCGGGTAAACAAGCTCTTAAGAAACCTCACAACCACCACTAGGATGTACTTATTTCGGCCTGAGGATGGAAATGGGGCCATGAAGTCGATACCCCATATATCGAACACTTCACAAACCTGAATCGAATTTAGAGGTATCTCATCGTGTGCGGATATATTTGTCACCCTCTTGCAAACATCGCACGCTCTCACCCAATTCTGCGCATCACGAAATATGGTGGGCCAATAAAAACCAGAATCTAACACTTCCTTCGCGGTGTAGTTGGCTCCATGATGACCTACAGTGGGCCCTCGTGACATTGCCATAAAATATCAACTGCCTCCTCTCCAGACACACATCTGCGAAACATCTGATCCGCGCTAACTCAAAACAAGAACGAATCATCCCAAATGTAATACTTAAGGTCCGCGAAGAATTTCCTATTTTGCCTATGCGTCAATCCTTTAACAAGGATCCCACACGCAAGTTAGTTCGCAAAATCACCAAACCAAGGCGTGTCATCATTCACTTCCACACTCTGAGAGAACCGTGAGGGAAGTTGTCATTTATCGGCTCCCAAAGCGCGTCCTCAGTATCTAGCGAGATCAAATCTAGAAAGATGGTCGGTCGCAACATTCAACGTCGAACTCCTGTAGCAACAAAATCCACATGATGAGACGCGGTTTAGCGTCTTTATCTTCTTGTTTTCTGAATAGGTATCGGATGGCGGAGTGATCGGTGTACACAATCATCTTCAACAGCACTAAATATGATCTAAATTTGTCAAATGCAAATTTGTCAAATGCGAAAACTACCGCCGAAAGCCCTTTCTCCGTAGTAGTGTAGTTCTCCGGTGCATCTTGCAGAGATTAGCTGGCGTAGTAGATTGGATGGATGTGCTTATCCTTCCGCTGTCCTAACACGGCCCCTATCGCATAATCATTCGCGTCGCACATATTCTCAAACGGCAAAGTGCAGTCCGGTGCGGCTAAGATAGGGGCCTCTACAAGCTTTTTCTTAAGAAGGTCAAAGGCCTTCAAATACTCCTCATAAAAGATAAACGGGGCATCCTTGTCCAACAAACGGGTCATGGGTCTAGCGATTTTGAGAAGTCTTTAACGAATCGCCTGTAGAACCCCGCATGACCAAGGAAACTCTGTATCGCTCTAAACGAGGTGGGAGGTGGAAGTCGAGAAATGATGTCAACTTTGGCTGGGTCGACTTCCATACCTACATGGATATCTTATGCCCAAGAACTATGCCCTCTCTCACCATAAAGTGGCATTTCTCCAAGTTTAGCACGAGATTTGTCTCCTCACACCTTTTCATCATCTTTTTCAAATTTTCCAGACACTGATCGATGGAATCTTCAATTACTGAGAAATCATCCATAAATAATTCCATTAAATCCTCGATCATATCATGGAAAATCGCTACCATGCAGCGCTAGAAGGTAGCTGGTGCATTACACAACTCGAAAGGCATACGCTGGTAGGCGCATGTGCCAAAGGGGCATGTAAAGGTAGTCTTCTCCTGATCCACAAGAGCAATAAGAATCTGGAAATACCCGGAGAACCCATCCAGAAAGAAGTAATAAGACTTCCCCGGCAGACGTTCCAACATCTGATCGATGAATGGAAGCGGGAAGTGGTCCTTGCAGGTGGCGTCATTGAGTTTGCGTTAATCGATGCAAACTCCCCATCTCGTGACTGTCCGGGTTGGAATAAGCTCATTCCTATCATTGGCAACCACCGTCATGGCACCCTTTTTGGGCACCACCTGTACGAGACTAACCCAAACCAAGTCGGAGATAGGATAGATCAAACCTGCATCTAACAACTTTTTCACCTCCTTTTTGATGACTTCTTGCATGTTTGGGTTTAATCGTCTCTGTGCCTGTGCACATGGCTTGTAATGGTCCTCCATGAGAATTTTATGAGTACAGAAAGAAGGATTGATTCCTTTAATGTCCATTGTCTTCCACGCCATGGCTTTCTTATGAAGTTGCAAAACACCAAGAAGTTTGCTCTTTTCCTCGTCTGACAAAGGTGATGAAATAATAACCGGCAGACGGCGCTCCTCATCTAAAAACACATACTCGAGATGCGGCGGCGGCTCCCTAAGCTCTAAGGATGGAGGATCTTCAACTGAAGGCTTCGACTTCTCTTCAACCTCACTATCAATCTCTGTAAATCGATCCAGACTCTAGGAACCATCATCACCACTCTGATAGACTGGCTGCTCAAAGTAGTGGCCCTCCTGCATAATGCCATCTAGGTCCCCACACAACAGGTGTTTGTCTGAATCAATATCCTCAATCGTGCCCTGGAAATGGGTGCTCACATAAGTGTCAACAATGTCAAGATAATAGAGTGCATCATCTTGACTCCGTGGGTGCTGCATTGACCGCTTGATGTCAAAGGTCACATGCTCATCATTCACTCAGAGTGTAATCTGGCCCGCGACTACATCTACAATTGTCCAGGCGGTATTCAAGAATGGACATCTGAGTATCAAAGGCACCTTAGAATCCTCATCCATATCGAAGATAACAAAGTCCACGGGGAACACAAACTTGTCAATCTTAACAAGCATATTCTCAACAAATCCGCGTGGATACTTGATTGAACGATCCGCAAGTCTAATGCTCATCCACGTAGGTGAAGGCTCACCAGATCCAGCTTGGCAAAAACCTTATATGGCATAAGGTTAATGCTCGCTCTCATGGCAGCTAACGCGTGACTGACAGACATGTTGCCAATAAGACAAGGCAACGTAAAGCTGCCTGGATCTCCCGTCTTTGTAGGCAGACGGTTTTGAAGGATAGCTGAGGAACTCTCATTCATCACAACACAGGACATATCCTCAAGTTACTGCTTATTTGAGACGATGTCCTTCAAGAACTTCGCGTACTTAGGCATTTGGGCTAATTCTTCAACAAATGGTATGTTTATGTGTAACTGTTGGTACAAATCAAGAAACTTACCATAGTGTTCTTCATTCTTCTGTTTCTTTAGCCTGCCTAGGTACGGAACTGGAGGAGTATAATCTTTGACCGGCTTATGGAGCTGTGCTGTACTTGCTTGGCCTCGCCTAGCGTACACCTCGTCCGAAGCGTCGGTCTGGACCGTCTTAGTGATCGGTGGCTAATCCGATTATCAGGTCCTATGGTTTTACCACTCCTCGCCATCATGACATTTACATGCCCACGTGGATTCGGCTTAGTATTGCCTGGGAGACCACCGGGGGTCTCTCAGACATTATTTTCGCCAACTGCCCTACCTGATTCTCAATGTTTTGAATCGAGGCCTTCTGACCCCGCATCTCTCCCTCGTGAGCTAAGAAACGTTCTTCATTCTGCTGGTAACGTTTCTCAGCTAACTGATTCGCACTAGTAGAGCTGCTCAGAAGTTGGGCCATCATCTCCACCAGCTTGGAATTTTCCTAAGGGGCTTGTTGCTAGGAGCTACTCCTGACGCCCTGATTTTGGTACGGATATGGTCGGGGCTGGTAGGATTGATTGTAGGGCTGGAATGACTGGCCTTGAGCCCGCTATGGTGCTGGAGCTCGCTGAGTAAATCCGAGCGGGTTTTGGTTACCCGTATTAGTTCTCCACCCAAAGTTCAGGTGATTTCTCCATCCCGGATTATACGTGTTGTTGTAAGGATTATTTTGTGGCCTCGCTTGATTGCGAACGAAATCTACGTCCTCCTGGCCCGCAAACATAACTCCCTGGCCACACGCACCTAACTAGTGTGATACTCCGCACTGATCGCATCCCGAACTAGTCTGCGCTACTGTTTGGGACTGTGATTTATCAAACTTCGTCGATAATGCCGCAATTTGTGCAGTGACAGCTGTGTAATCGTCAACAGCATGAACTCCTGGGCGTGAAGATGTCCGGCTCCTCTCTCCACCATGACGTGTACTCGACTTCAACGCAGCTTTCTCGATAATCGCATAAGTTTCATTAGGCGTCTTCGTCCCTAGATAGCCACCTGCATACACGTCTAAATGCTCCTACATGTCATACTTGAGCCCCTGGTAGAAAGTTAAAACTAACTGCCTCTTAGAGAACCCGTGGAGCGGAACATCAAGTAACAAGTCTTTGAATCGCTCCCAGGCTGCATGTAAGGACTCTTCGTCATCCTGGGGAAATGTCATGATCCGTTTCCTCAGCTTTGTCGTCTTTTATAGTGGAAAGTACTTTTGCATGAATAACTCTGCCTTCTTGTCCCAAGTCCTAATGGACCCAGTAGGAAGTGACAAAAGCCACTGCTTGGCTTTATCTCGCAATGAAAATGGGAAAAGTCGCGACCGGATAGCGTCTTCGGAAACATCTCGTATCTTGAATGTTGAGCAAATTTCCAGAAAAGAAGCAATGTGTCGATCGGGATCCTCATGCTCTCGTCCATCAAACTACACTGAAATTTGGCACTACAATTGTCGGTCGGGCTATGCTCGGCTCCAAACCACCACCTCCGGGTTGGTTCGTCTCGTTAATGGTCAGTCGTCATCCGCCATGGTGACCAACGACTCATCCCTAGCTGCTTCTATTTGCTGCGCACCATGTAGGATCTCTCTGGAAGTCACCTCCTCAGATCATGTTCGGGTTCGTCAGATGATTCAACAGCGTTGGGTGTGGGGGTTGAGGAAATCAACTTGCAAATGAAAAACTGACATATATGAATATTATATTATTATTCTGTTTTTTTTCTTTTTTGGCTGCTGTAATAAAAATATTTTCTGTTTTAAAGTATAAAAATTTTAAAAATTGGAGGTGGGCCAAACATTTGTATAAAAATAAAAAACTGATAAAAATACTTGAACCGGTAATGACAAAAATGGTTTTTCGGTTCCAAAAAATTAAGAAATAAATGAATAAGTAGTTCCAATTCGAACGAATAAATGAAATAAAAATTTAACAAATATTTGAACAAACATAAAAACGAATAAATTACATAAAAATATTAACAAATGAATAAATAAATAATGAAATGGAAATACTCACAAATAATTACAAGTATGTACACCGGTAAAATATCGACTCGGATCATTCCAAAAACTCGCCACATCCCTGGCAACGGCGACAAAAACTTGACATGTGTGTGTATATACATATTTTTACAATGAATTTTACACACGATTTGGGTTTAAATTTATAAAAATGATTTATACTTCAACTTTAAAACACACACAAAAGGGCAAGTGTACCCCATCATATATGTAGTAAAGTACCGGTAAGAACCAAGTACCGATCCAAGGATGCGGGCAGAGACGACAATACTAAACCATTGTCATTATTCTACCGTTAGAAAAGATAAGTGATAAGTTGTTTAGACTAGAAAATGACTAAAACATAATCTTTTTGTTTCTTTTTCTTTTTAAGAACATAATAGACTCCAAATATGAAAAATATAAATATAGCCTTGCTTAATGAACAACCGGAATATGTTAATTAAGTCGGATATGCCACTAAGTCACTTGGTCAATTTTCCATTTTTTCAAAGACAATTAGTATCCCTTTTGGGAATTCTAACATGACAACTCTTCGGGAAGTTAAAACGATAAACACACTTTAACCAACTAAAATTGTTCTTTAACGCCCTATTGATGAATGTCTATGAAAATCCCTTAAAAATAAGATAGTCATCTGTTAGGAGTTTTCTAACCACACTTAATCAAGGAAAGCGACACTGATAAACACAATGTAACCACCAAGACAAGCATAACCTAGATTTTGCCTAAATTACTAACAAAGTTACCACTTATGTCAAGAATCCGTAACAACACCATCTAACCCACTAAGGTCCTTCTGTGAGGGAAACACTCTTGATTATTATTAATTACCCCTTATTAAACCAATACCTGTTTCTAGTTCAAGGTGTAAACATTTTAATCATGCTAAAAGTCTACTAATACATGATTAATTAAGCTTCTTCTTGCAAATATCTCAACTAACCATATACTAATCATCCAAGATAATTAACTATAATCAAGAATCTAGCATCAATAAAAAAGCTTGCAAACTAATCATCAAGGAGTAACATTGAAAGTTGTTAAGTGTCATTAAACATGATTAACATACTAATGGCTGTTTAATAAGCAAGGAATACATAATGTTTTTGCCCTTTGGCTACATAATACATAAACAACAATCAGTGCTTGAAACATAATCAAAATCATGGAGAGATTCAAGAATCAAACCATAAACAAGCTTAAGATTGAGGACCCGGATGATAATAGAGCTTCTTAGCACGATAAGGGCTTGAGTCGGAGTAAAACACGTTGTTACCGGAGCCCAAAATTTTCCAGAATCGCTTCCAAAAATCTAGAATGATGTTCAGATTGTGTTCTGCGAGTTTTATAACTTTTTGATTTTGGCACGACCAGGCTAATAAAGTGTACGATCGTGCACTATTTAACCAATCAGGTGACATATGCAGCTCTGGGTAGCAGATATTTTAGAAATTGGCACGGTCGTGCCGATGTTGGCACGGTCGTGCATGACCGAGAAGTAGCCGGCACTGCCAATGCACACCGAGGATTCATGTCCCGCACGGTCCTAGGGCCATTCAAATAGCTCGTCGCTCATCGGTCGCTCGACGCTCGTTCGGAAACTGCTCGAAAAATGCTCATTCGATTTGACGCTTAGTTGTAAACGAGCGGTTCTACTCGGTTCGGTTTGTAAACCAGCCAAGCAAGAGCAAAGGTCCGGTCGGCTTGGTTTGCTCGAATTTTTTAATTAGTATATATATACATATACACATACATATATAAACATGTATATATACATATACATTATACATATATATTACACACACACCCCTATATATACACACACATTACACATACATATATACTTAAATATAAATTAAATTTATAGTTCTACATATACCACTCTATTAGATTTTAGTCCACTATATACAAAGTTACAAGTATATCTATACGTATTAGTCCAACCACGCCAACAATAAATTTAATATCAAATCTAAAAGTTAATTCCTAACCGATAAACGACAATATGCTTATCGTCTCATTGTTTCATGTCGTTACCCTAAGTCGATCGTCTCATGCTCTCAACGTCATTGTTCGTGCAATATGATCATCGCCTCGTTGGCCACAACATTGTTATTCATAAGAAAAATATTATGCCACGGAATGTATAATTTTAAAAACCTAAAAACTTTAGACCCAAAATTGTCACTATCTCTCTCAGCAAATTTAGGTCGGGTGACACGGTTGTCCAAATCGCTCGAACTTCTCTCGACGCTCGCTCGGAATATTTAATGCTCGGAAAATGCTCGTTTTATTTGAGGCTCGGTTTTAAATGAGCCGCTCGGTTTGGTTTATAAACGAGTCAAGCACGAGCAAAGTTCCACTCGGTTCGGCTCGGCTCGTGAACAACCCTACACGGTCGTGCCTATGTTGGCACGACCGTGCGTCTCCGAGCGACTGCTTGCACCATGGGTCGCACTAGCAGTGTGAGTCTGATATCATGGGGTGGCACGGCTGTGCCATCCTTCCGCACGGTCATTCACTATCTGTATCTCCATAGAAAGTTTACATCTTCGCCGAATCGCTTGGAAAATCCACATTTTCTCCATCTTCTTGTCCGGGATGCTGTTTAAGGCCTGTAAACCAAAACATACATGATTAAGTGCCAAAACTTCGGCTTTATAACAAAAAATGCGTAGAACAGGGATCAAATGGGGGACTAAAGTATGTGTATTTTAACATATACCACATGGCAACCTCAATGCTTGTCACTGTTGATGACAAAGATGACTTGGTTGATCAAACTCTTTACATAAGTATGATTGGGTCTTTGTTGTACCAAACTGCTACTAGGCCAGATATCATGTTTGCAACATGTGTTTGTGCCAGATCTCAGTCAGCACCTAGAAAGTCTAATTTTATTGCTGTGAAGAGGATATTCAGATACATAAAAGGTGCTCCCACACTTTGTATATGGTATCCTGCTAATGGAAACATTGAGCTTTCAGGTTACTCAGACAGTGATTTTGCTGGTTGTCACACAACAAGGAAGTCCACATCAGGAGGAGTTCAGTTCCTAGGTGACTGCCTAGTGTCTTGGTAAAGCAAAAAGCAAGTTGTAGTATCCACATCCACTACTGACACAGAATACATCGTTGCTGCAAGTTGCACTGCTCAACTTTTGTGGCTTTAAAACTAACTGCTGGATTTTGGTGTAACTGCTTTAAAGACTCCTCTCAAGTTAGATAGTCAAGCAACTTGAAACATTATTAAAAATCCAGTGTCCCACTCCACAACAAAGCACATTGACATCAAACATCACTTTTTGAGAGATTGCTATGAAAAAGGTTTGATTTCTCTACATCATGTTCCAACTAAAGATCAACTGGCAGATGTTCTAACAAAAGCATTAGATACATCCACCTTTGAAAGTCTGATCTCTGGATTGGTATGCTAAACATGGAATAAAAATATTTTTATGTGTTCCATATGTAAATAGCAATAAAATGTTTTCAGAAAATCAATAATCCATCCTTAAAAATAACTTAAAATTGAAGTTTTCAATAAATCTCAAAAGTATGTTCATATCCACTACTTTTCTTGAAACCACTGATTGGCTTGAGAATCTATCCACTGTCAAAAGTGTATCCTTCGGTTGGTCAAACCATTGTGTTGACTTTATCCATTGATAGTGTAAAATCAAAACACTGTTCCCATCCACTATTAACACACAACAGTGGTTCTCCATTACACATGTCTTCCATTCCCTATCAGAGGACACATGTGGACAGATGTTAGCGGTCAGATCTTTGCCACGTCAACACTCACTTTTCACTTTATAAAACCTTGTTTTATCCTGACCAGAGGTTTTCACTCTGCTATATCGAATTCAAAATTCTAAAAGCGGTTTTTCTCCTCAAATTTTCTTCTTCTTCACACTGTTTCTTCACTCAAATCTTTCGTTATGACGCTCATCATTAAAACACCCCACAATTACACACCAATTCTTGAAGAAACTAACTCAAACAAACAGTATCATGCTATGATCAATGGTCTTAAAAGAGTCAAAGAACAAGAACATCATGGAAATCAAAGCCCCAATTTATCAAGATACATTACGATAGTTCTGGGCAAATGCTGAGGTCCATTCAACAAAGAAGAAACCTTATGCTATTTTTTCCACTGTGGGCAAAACACTGTTTCAAAAAAGCCCAACTTCCATTTAATAGATTTTTGGTTTCAATGAGCTAGATCATCCTACATCTTTCCTAATCCCTGACTTGCATAATAAATTTATTGAAAGAGGGTATGAAGGTCAACTAACAGGTAAAACCATCTATAAACCTAAATTTCCTCCTAAAATGAAGTTTTTCGTCCATACATTATCGACATGTTTGTCTGCCAAGACAACTGTTTTTAATGAAATACCTTTAAACATGCAATACCGGGGATATGAAATTTTGACAAAATCTGATTTCAACTTTTCTCAAGTGTTGTTCAATGACTTGGTGACAAACATCGGCAACATTTAAAAGGGCTAAGATTTTCTAATGCATCCAAACTTTTAAGTGTTTTACATTCAAAACAGTGTTGGTAATGCTGAAGCTAAACAAGGTGCCATGACTTCTCATGGTAGCCTTACACATGAAACTTTTACACACATTAGAAACACAAGTAGAAGGGGATGAGCAAATTTTAGATGCACAAACATCACAGGCTCAACCCACTACTACTAAGCCCACTACTCCTTGTGATCAAAGTACTACAAAGAGTGTTTTGAAACCCACACCAGCAATCACCAAAAGAAAACTACAAAATCCAAAAAGACCACCAAACCCAAAAACAAAAAGGGTCCTCTAGAAGATGAGATCCCAGAGGTTAACCTAGTGACAACACCAAAGTCACTTCAAACCAGTGTTGTTACTTTCTCACAGCAAATGGTTGAAAGATATCAACCCATAAGCCTACCTCCTCTTGAATCCTCACAAGAGGATCAAGTTGTAAGCATAGGGACACCTCATATTGAAGCTCCAGACCACTTGGTTCTATCTTCCACGGCCCCTCTCCAAGGGCAATGTCGCTTTCTACACCACAACCCTCACCTACAAATATTCCACCGACAATTTTACCTTTGTTGAATGCAATAGACATGGATCAGACAAATATCAGTTCCTCTCAATCACACATCAATGAGAGTTTTCCTCCACATGTGACTGAGTGTGATGCTCATCTCTTTGCTATCCCATCAATAGCTGAGGAGGATACATTCCTTTGGTTACAAGTAACCCTTGGTGTTATTTCAAGTGGAGCAATCACTACAATTGTCCAACTTCATGTTTCTCAATTGGACAATGGTTTCATCTTGAAGACAACAACTGTTGAGGCAACTAAGGGAACCTCTGTTCTAGTTGGAGGTCCCCAGAACCAAGAAAAAGGGGCATTTGGTTTTGAGCACATGGGATTTACTTCCATTGAGAATCCAGATACAACCACCACTAGTGGGAGTTCAGATGATCCTATTAAATTAGGTGATGAGCTAAGATATAAAATTGACAGAGAGAGTATCAAACATTGAAACCTCTGTTGCTGACATAAAAAATATGATGCAACAGATGTTAGAAACCTCAAACAGTCAATCTTCTGCACCAAACACTGCTGAGCTATGGCAACAACTGTATCCTCTAATTCAACTACAAAGGCAACATGCGGATGTCCAACATGAACAACACATGCAACTATTCAGAAATATGGTTGATGTAAGATATCAGGACACACTTGCAGACATCAAAGCCATAAAAGCTCATATTCTTCAAACCACTGGCACTTTTCCTCCTAGAGTTGTCTTTGTTGAAACAACTGATGCCAAAAGGGGGGGAAAGATAAAGAGGGTTTAAAATTGAAGCCTGATCATAAAGCCAAACCAGTAGTGGAAATCCCTAAGCCAGATGGTACCAAGAAAATTGATGAAACTCTCAACCTCTTTGCTGATGAAAAGCAAAACATTAAAGAGAGGTTGGAAACAAAAGGTGCAAACATATTTGATAAAGAAAAGGCTTCTCAGATGGAAAAGGAAGACCTTGGTACTTCAAACCAAAAAAGAAAGTCAACCAGAAAGGTTAGACAACTAATATCCACCCCTTCTGATGGAAGGGTTTAGGAATGTGATTTGTACATGTTAAATGTCTAATCTTATGTATATTTGATCGTTTATATGTGTGGAATTGAATAACTATGAGAAAATGGTGTTTTGTAGGTTAAATTTGAAGATTGGACGTGTTTTGAGGAAAAAGAATGGAGTGGAATTAAAGATTTTAAGAGATAGAATGATAGAGTTTTGAATTACCAACCCGTAGGCGAAAACGGTGCATAAAACGGAGCTATAACGAAAAAGTTATGAAGAAAACAGTTTTTGAACAAATCGAACAAGTGACAAGAAAGTACGGAACGTCACTGACGGTCCATGGCCGTCAGTGACGGTCCCACTTCCGGAAAAACGCGAAATCTTGGGTTTTTAAGGTATATTAGGGTTTTAGGAGTATCTTATCATGGTCTTGGCACCCAGGGACGAATTTTTGAACCAAGGATCATCAAGATTGAAGCTTTTCACTCTAATCCATCATAATCATCACCAAATCCAAGATCACATTCATGCAATGAATTGTTCATCAAGCGTTTGAAGATTTTTTGACCGAGATGAGCAGCTAAACCCTAGGTGGTTTCCTTCGAGTGGAGGATTCTTGTAGGTGAACTTTGTTTTATGTTTGAACGATTGTTAAATCCGGTAATCTAAGCATTCGATGCTTGTTACCAGTTAGTTTGAATTGATTGACTTGTAACGATTGATTTTTGCTTAAACCTAGTTTTGATTCTTTCAATTCCCGAGAGTTCTAGTAATTGGGATATTTAGATAGGGATTGGGTTTGGTTAATTTCAATTGATAATCGTATGATAACCTCTCGTTGCTAATCAATGAGAGTACTTAGTCCTCTTTCATCACAATCAACGAATCGGATTATACGGTTATGTCTATGTAACTGTAAATAATAAAACATAAATTGAAATTTCCTTGAATCTAAAATCCGGAGGAACCATTGTTTCTCCCATTGATAAAACCTCGTTTTTAAAGCATTCAGTTAGATATTCTCAAACTTGCAAAAAAACAATTGTCTAACTCAGTTGTTGTTAATCAATACTTGGCATTATTACACTTTCCACAATCCTCCTCTGGTTCGATATCCGACTTACCCTTTCTACAGAGGGTTAGTTGGTTTTTGCATGACATTAACGACAACCATCAAAATGGCGCCGTTGCCGGGGAGGCGTCCACAAAGTGTTTAGTGTTAAGTTTTGTTTTGTTTTGTTCAGATTTATGCTTGGTGCTTGTGTTTCTGTGTTTTTGCAGGATGGCAAGTTATTTAAGAGGAAGATTTTCCGAGTACTATACATGTATGTTTTGCAAGAATCCGCTGCATCCGGGAATTACCTGTTGGGAGGCTCGATACAGGCATAAAGAAGAACAGGGGAGAGCAATTGAGTTCGATTTTTATTCTGATGATCATGTCCACCCACACTATTCTTATTCTAATCCGCCGTCAGTTGCATATGATTACCAATCGGATACGAATTTTTGTTATGATTAGCAGACATGGGATTAAAGTAGCTATGATCCAGGGATGGTACATGGCACGAGCTACCAAGAGGAGTATAACAATTGTTAAGATGAATACCCTCGACTTTCTTATGAAGACCATCTAGTACAGTATCAAGATGCCTATCATACCCAGGATACATTTGATCAGGGTGAGTCTGAATGTGAACCCCAGTCACATAGTTACCATCAATCACCCTAATTTGAAAGTCTTATTGAATATATGAGACAAAGAGACCTGGCATACATTGAAGAGGAATTGGCGAAACCTGACCAGTCAATAGAGGACCAGTTGGAGATGTGGATTCAGAAGTATGATCTTTTGATGGCTGAAGTGAAGGATGATGGGCCAAGAATGAATCCAATGGAAAAATGCCAAGCCAGGGATAGATGGGTGTCTCTACAGATGTCTCCTTCTCAAGTAGGGAACAAGGTTGTGGAGGTTAATACCACACCGGTGATTCTCTCAATTGTTGAACAGTCAGATGAGGAGAAAATTGTTGAAGGTGATGAGGTGAATGAAGACATTCCACAAAATAAGTGTGGTGATGCACGTGTAGAGATGAGGAAGGTGACGATGAAGGACATCTGGCAGATCATCATAAAGTGGTTGTTCAATAATCCGACGTATCTGTTGATATTGAGTAAAAATCCGACGTATCCATTGAATCTGATTTTCCCGCTAGTCTCATATTTGTAATAATGTAAACAAGAAATGAAGATCCGATCCGGCCCCCCGGGTTGGTCGAGACTAGGCTTGTTGAGTTTCTCGACCACTTGGTCGTAGGATTAGTCAATTCAGTTTCCCAATAGGGCACGGAAGGAATATGTGCTGTTGGGAAATGTAATAACGAAGATGCACCATCGCTCGGTAATATCTTGAAATAACAAGAGCAACTTCAAGAAGGCTGAATGAAAACCATAATTAATCGAGGAAGGCCTAGCCCTCTGACGACTAGGATACGCCTAACGGTTACGAATGCCATTTCACATCCAGTCGAGCACCGATCTACACTTTGGTCATTTAGTTTGACTTAGTATCGCACATCGAGTTATCTACAATTCATAACGTGTGTTAGGTAACTCTCCAAATTTGAAGTGAATTAGTTGTCACGTCAATGTCTTATTCCTCTTTTAAGTATATATCGTGTATACTAACGGAATTTCCCTCTAGATGGACATGATATCCGAGGGACGTATTCGGAAGATTCACTAGTCCCTTTATCTGGAATGATCGGGATTACGAGATTTCTTGTTTAGCTTTCCCCCAAGTGGGTTCATTGCACAAAAGACACCAATTATAATATTCGGACAACTCGTGACTATTCCTATTACAAAGAAAGTTTAGTTTTGACCGGTGTCACACCCTCAATTTCAACTTACGGAGTTTTACCGCGAGGCGTGTGAACAAACCAGAATCTGAGACACTAGTAACGTCGAACGACTCTATATGATTTGTTAATACGTTTTCCAAAATCATTTGTTTAACCATTCATAGTAAATTTTAGATTGTCTTAGTTTGGTTTCAATGTTTAGCGGAAGCATTAGTTTTTAAAGTTGAGCGGAAGCTTTAAAGTAAAGTAAAGGAACGGGCGACAACACAAACGCCAAAACTAAAGAAACACCCAAACAATATTCATAAATGAGACTCGATAAAAGATGTCTTGATCAATGCAAGTGAGTGCACCTAGGGCTCCTAGCGTCCTGAGAAACATGTAAAGAAACAAGTGTCAACATTAAAGAAGAGTGAGTTCACAGGTTTTTATAAGTTCATTGGTTTGGTTATAAGTTTGTTTCCCCCGTTATCCCTAACCCGGGATAACAATTTAGGTCCATTATTCCCAACCCGGAATAATATTGATGGCTCCATTATTCCTTACCCGGAATAATAATGATGTTCCATTATTCCTAACCCGGAATAATAATGTTGTTGGTTCCATTATCCCTAACTCGGAATATATTGTTGGTTCGTAATTAAGTTCAATGTTAACATGTAGGTAGCTAGCCTAAAGTTATGTCACGTAAGTGTTCGCGATCGAAGCTGACTGTTGTGCCTCCGTGTTGCTAGGCCTATCACTGACCATGGCGAAGTTAGGCCAAATTATTCACCCGTTGACCATACCCGGTCGGCTAGCGCGACTAGCTCGGGTGGGGCTTGTCGGGCCCAATAGTACTACTTATAATTTCCCCGCTATCTAACCCAATACTAACGATCTGAGAGTTTGTCGAGGACTTGTGTGATATAGCTGCTTAGTGACCATAACGTACATTAACATTAACTTAGTTACCGAATAGTTTAATGACGTTAATTTCGTATAACGTAAAGAGATAGAGTTGTAGAGTGTATACATGTTTCTCCCCCTATTGTTTAAAACCGGATAAAATGAGGGGCCGTGAACTCACCTTTAGTTGCTCGGTTAGTGTAACACAGAAGTAGCAAATGATGGGACCGTTAATTGCGTCCTAACAAGTCAATTGATTTAAAGTTAGTGTGTGAACACACCAATACAAACCCTACACATAACTAACACACAATGCGGTACACACAATAACAAATCCTAAAACTCAATCATGCATGCAAGTATCATCATGCCAACATAGTGATCAAACCAATCTATCATGAACACAATTCAATCTATGCAACACTTTGGTACACACATTCGCAAGTTCTCAAGTTTCAGCTTGTATACTCATAATTAGGCTGTTTTCGAGGATTTTTATAAATAGTTCCAACGTTCCAAAAGTTCCAATTATTTTACAGAAGGTATCAACTAAGCTGTAGAATTTTATGTAAATTTTTCAAGTTCTAACACTTTACTGATTATTCATAAATATTAATATACTAGGCTGCAGTCAGATTCGTCGCTTTCTGACTGCAGTCCACTGGAGAATTTATTTAAAAATCACCGTTCGTCCAATTAACAAAATTCTAGTGGGAGTTTCCCGGAAATTTCCATATCCAGTTGCTGTACAAATTTCGTGATTCGACTCTCTACAGATTATTAGATCCGACTCGATAAACAACTAACAAATTTTAAGAATTTTCACAGCTTCAGTTACTGAACTTAATTAGCCCCTTACAAATATCAAGAGACTTCAGAAAAATATGAATCCAGCGCCATTAGAAGCGTTTTTCAAAAATCTACGTTTTAGGCTTCAGAAAATCCGTTTTTCGATAAATAATAACCAAGTTACAGCCAGTTGAAGTTGGCTGTAAACACCATTCAGCATCCTGATTTCAGCATTTTATCGCAATATAACACGCTTAAACAATCGAGACGTTAAATATAAACGATCAAGAACAGATTTATCAATTATATATCATCATGTACATCATACTAATGCAAACCCTAATCATAATATATGGTTTTTTTATCACAAAACGGAGCCTAATGATTCTTGATTCTAACTAATCATCATAATCGCCAAACTTGCAAAATCAATCGAACTAACATCATAACGCTTTCATAAACCATGATTCTACCATTACATACAAGCATGATCAATAGTTCATAAACCCTACATGATTAGCGAAATAATATAAAACCCTAACCTTTAACAATGGTGATTAACGAACCGGGAACGAGATGGGAGTCGAATCGGATGATGATGAAGATCGAGACCGAGAAGAAGAGTGGGAAGAAGGCTGCCGTCGGCTCCTTGGGGCTAGCGTTTGTGTGTGTGTGTGTGTGTGTGTGTTTTTTTATAAACATAACACATGCATACATGTCTATATATAGTGCAAGAGGGCAAAGAAAATGAGAAAGGGTTTGCGGTTGGGTGCTTGCGGCCGCAAGGGTTTGGGTGGGTCGGTTTGAGTCTAAAACTTGATCCTCAATTTTTGGTTAACTTCTTTAGTCGCAAGGAAGTGAGGTCCACCCGTTTTGCGACCCGGTTCGATTCATTTATCTATTTACTATATGTTTTATAATTAATCACCACGAAATCAAAACATAACATAATCGCTCACCAAGCTTATAAGCGTCTAATACATATAGCACGTAATTCACTTGATAAGTTCACAAGGTTAGCATAGTTATTTCGAGCGTGTAAAATAAATCTCCGAATCAATTTAGCGTAGGAATGAATAGCCGTGAAGTAGTGCGTTTAAGATACCTGAAAAACCGGGATGTCACATTATCCCCATGTTGAAAGAATTTTCGTCCCGAAAATTGAGTAAACGCGGTTTAGAAAGCAGCGTACATGTTTAGAGTGCCACGCACAAAGATTTAGTTCGTTAACAATGGTACACGAAATTACAAGAAATTCCCAGGTTGTCACATCATCCCCATGTTGAAAGAATTTTCGTCCCAAAAATTTAGTTGGTGGTATCGTTAGCTTGCTGCTCAGCTGCAAAGAGGTGTGGGTATTTGCTTTTCATTTGGTCCTCTCTTTCCCACGTGAACTCCGGTCCACGCTTAGAGTCCCAACGAACCTTGACGATCGGAATCTTGCTGTGCCTTCGAGTCTTGATCTCACGATCCATGATCTCGATAGGTTGTTCCACAAAGTGCAGTTGTTCATCCACTTGAATCTCATCCAGTGGAATGACTAGGGTTTCATCTGATAGACACTTCTTCAGATTTGACACGTGAAAAACGTTGTGAACTCCACTGAGTTCGGCAGGAAGGTCTAATTGATAAGCTACGGGTCCGATACGTTTCAAGATCACAAACGGACCTACGTACCGTGGGTTTAGTTTGCCTCGTTTCCCAAAGCGGATTACACCCTTCCAGGGTGACACCTTCAGTAGGACGCGGTCGCCTACTTGAAATTCGAGTGGTTTGCATCGTTGATCAGCATAGCTTTTCTGTCGATCTCGTGCCGCCGCCATGCGGTTTCTGATTTGTACAATCTTTTCAGTAGCCTCAAGTATCAACTCAGGGCCTGTGATTTGACTGTCACCGACTTCTGCCCAACAGACCGGTGATCTACATTTACGACCGTATAATGCCTCAAACGGTGCTGCCGATATACTCGTATGGTAACTGTTGTTATACGAGAATTCCACTAAAGGCAGGTGGATTTCCCAACTATTCCCGAAGTCTACCACGCATGCCCTAAGCATGTCTTCCAAGGTCTATATGGTCCTTTCGCTTTGACCATCAGTCTGAGGGTGATAAGTTGTGCTCATATCCAAGCGTGTACCCAACGCTTTCTGAAGTGACTGCCAAAAGTTGGACGTGAAACGAGCATCTCTGTCTGAGATGATGGACGTTGGCACTCCGTGCCGAGAAACTACTTCCTTAATGTAGATGCGAGTCAACTTATACATCTTATCTGTTTCTTTAATAGCTAGAAAGTGTACGGACTTAGTTAAACGATCCACGATCACCCAGATGGTATCGCAACCACCCAAAGTTCGCGGGAGTTTAGTGATGAAGTCCATCGAGATCTGCCCATTTCCACACTGGGATCTCAGGTTGTTGAAGTAGCCCCGATGGCTTCTAATACTCTACCTTGACTTTTGCACAAGTCAAACACTTGCTCACGTAGGTGGCTATATCATCTTTCATGTTGGGCCACCAGTACGCAGCTTTAAGGTCTTGATACATCTTTTCCGAACTAGGATGGACAGAGTATCGGGATTTGTGAGCTTCGTCCATGACTAGCTTTCTGAGGTCTCCATAGAGAGGTACCCATATACGATTCATGAAATACCGGGCTCCATTGGGTTTTACTTCACAATCGCGTTCCATTTTTCCCACCGATTCGGCCTTGATGTTTTCTTCCTTAACTGCTTCTAACTGCGCGTCGCGTATCTGTTCGGGTAACCCCGAATGAATGGTGAACTGTAGTGCTCGTACCCGACGAGGTTTCAAGTGCTCCTTCCTACTGAGGGCATCAGCTACCACGTTAGCTTTACCCGGGTGATACCGAATGGCACATTCATAATCGTTCAAGAGTTCGACCCAGCGACGCTGTCGCATGTTCAACTCCTTCTGGTTAAAGATGTGTTGGAGGCTCTTGTGATCTGTATAGATTGTGCACTTTGTTCCATATAGGTAGTGTCTCCAAATCTTAACGCAAACACCACTGCTCACAATTCCAGGTCATGTGTTGTGTAGTTTTTCTCGTGAACCTTCAATTGTCGGGACGCATACGCGATGACCTTATCATGTTGCATGAGTACGCATCCCAATCCCTGAATGGAAGCATCACAATATACTACAAAATCATCAGTCCCTTTCGGCAAGGACAAAATGGGTGCACTACAAAGCTTCTGCTTCAGCAATTGAAATGCCGCTTCCTGCTTGTCACCCCAAGTATACTTGGTGCCTTTCTGGGTGATGGTGGTAAGCGGTTGCGCAATCTTTGAAAATCCCTTGATGAAACGTCTGTAGTAACCAGCCAAACCCAAAAATTGGCGGATCTCCGTCGGTGTCCTGGGTGCTTCCCAGTTTTTTATAACTTCAATCTTGGCGGGGTCGACATGGATACCCTTTTCATTCACGATATGCCCGAGGAACTGAACTTCCCGAATCCAGAAATCACACTTTGAAAGCTTGGCATATAGTTTCTCCTGTTGAAGTAATTCCAGCAGTAATCGTAGATGTTCAGCATGTTCTGCTTCACCTTTAGAGTAGATGAGTATGTCATCGATGAACACAATGACAAACTTGTCGAGATATGGTTTACACACACGATTCATGAGGTCCATGAACATCGCGGGTGCGTTGGTGAGACCGAAGGGCATGACCAAGAACTCATAATGGCCATACCGAGTACGAAATGTCGTCTTAGCGATATCCTCCTCCCTGACGCGTAACTGGTAATAACCGGACCGTAGATCAATCTTGGAGTAGTAGCTTGACCCTTGAAGTTGGTCGAAGAGATCGTCGATGTGAGGTAATGGGTATCGGTTCTTGACAGTAACCTTATTGAGTTCCCTGTAGTCGATGCACATGCGGAAGGTCCCGTCCTTCTAATTGACAAAAAGGACTGGAGCTCCCATGGCGAAGTACTAGGTCGGATAAATCCTTTTTCTAACAGTTCCTGAAGTTGGGTAGACAGCTCTTGCAGCTCGGCTGGAGCTAGGCGGTACGGGGCCTTGGCGATAGGAGTTGCATGGTTCGCCAATTAGATTTCAAACTCCACTTGTCGATGTGGTGGAAGACCAGGTAACTCCTCTGGAAATACATCAGAAAAATCACGGACGACGAGGATGTCTTCTATACGTTTCTGTCCTTAGGCTGTTCGGTAACCAGTGCGAGCAAAGCAAAGGAGTTCTTCCTTTGAAGATACTTCTGTGCTTGCATGTAAGAGATGATGTTTGTGACGGCGCCTGCCTTCTCGCCTTGCACCGTCAAGATTTCTTCGTTAGAGAGCGGAATACGGATAGATTTCACGAAACAGAGAACTTCAGCTCGGACGTCGGATAGCCAGTCCATTCCGACTACCACGTCAAAACTACCCAGGGTAGTTGTCATCAGATCAATGGTAAAGGTGTGACCCGCGAGTTTGAGTTGACAGCCGGATACTAAATGGGTCACATCTACAGATTTACCATCGGCTCATTCTATGACGTAAGGGGCCTCTAGGGGTTTGGGCGTGAGATTTAGGTTCTTCCTAAAAGACTCAGATATAAAACTCCTATCCGCACCCGTATCAAAAAGCACAGTAGCAAAATGTTCATTAAGGGGAAACTTACCGGTGACCACGTTCGAGTCGTTTCTGGCCTCTCCGCGGCCCAGCGTAAATGCACGCCCTTTGGCACTTCCTGTGCCACCGTTTCCATTGTTGTTGTTGTTATTGTTGTTGTTGTGGTTGTTGTTGTTCCCACCATTGTTGTTGTTATTACGAAGCTGTGGGCAGTCTCGTTTGAAGTGGGCAGTACTACCACACTGATAGCACCCCCGGTTAATACCCTGCTGCTGACCCTGGTGTTGATTTAGATTTTGTCGGGACATGATTTCCCCGTGACAATCCTTTGCCGCATGTCCCACTTTGCCACATCGTTGGCAGCGATTTCCGGCACAAGGGCCGTGATGATGAAGGTTACAGCGATTACACTGCGGCTTTCGACCTACATAGCCGCTTGTATTCTGGTTGTTGTTAGCGGGTTGATTATTGTGACCCCGGTGGCTGTTGAAATTATTGAACCGTTTCTGGTTCCCCTGTAGTGGCTGGGATGACGAAGACTGTCGAGCAGACGAGTCTTCAAACTTTCTTTTATTATCAGGGGCAACTTCAGTCGTACCCCGAGATGGCAACTTCTTTTGTTCCACCGCCTTATCGGTGAGTTTGTGCGCCAACCTGATTGCTTGATGCTCAGTCGCAGGGTTGCTAGCCAATACCATACCCTGGATCTCGGGGACTAGACCCCCAAGGTAAAACTCGAGTCGTTTCTCCACGGTGTTGGCCAGATCGGGAAATAGAAATACCAGGTCATGATGTTTCGCTGTGTAGGCTTCAATTTCAGATCCCACCATCTTGTGGTTCCATAATGTTTGCTCCAACTGTTGAACCCTGTCTCGCGGACAGTACTCCTCTTTGATTAGGGCCTTAAACTCGGCCCAAGCCATTGCATTTGCAGCAATAAGTCCACACGTTTGGACTTGTGCATTCCACCAAGTTAGTGCCCCATCCTCCAACGTTGAGGCAGCATACTTGACTTTGTTGGCCTCCAGACAATTGCACATTTCGAACACTGATTCGGACTTTTCAATCCAGCGGACCAGTCCTATGGGTCCTTCTGCCCCCGTGAATTTGCTCGGCTTCGCATCGAGAAACATCTTGTAGGGGTTAAGACCCCCTCCTGCTGGTTGGTTTTGAACACCTGCTAGAGCAGCATTCATGTGTTCTTGGATCATTGCAGCTAATTCTTCGGGCGTCATGTTGAGGTTTCCGCGACGTCCAGTTGCCATTTTAGATCTTCGTAAGACAACATAAACACACACCGATAAGTCCATATATCTAATATAGTTATCCTATTCCATACTTAAATAATTCCTCAAATTATGTCAACCCAAATAAATTAAACAGTCAAAAGAAATATTCGATTAAATAAATTTCAACGTCTTACAAAATGCCAACCAAACATATCAGTTTACTATAAAATTTCAAGTTTAAACATAAGTAGGAGAATAAATAGACTGAAGGAAAGCAAATAGAAGAAGCGAAACGTGTTAGTCTTCTACGTCTCCATCCCCCATATCGCTATCGTTGCCGTCATCCTCCGTGGCGTTTCCAGCTTCTACAACTGGGTCTTCCTCCGGATCCTCCTCTAGATCCTCCTCTACCGGCGCTGGAGGGGCCGGTGCTGGTGCTGGTACTGGTACAGGTGCCTGATTCTGTTCTAGTTCTTGAATTCTCCAGCTAGACTCAAGAACTCTGTCTTCGAGCCAGTCAGCCCTTAGCTGCTCAGCACGAAGATCTTTAGCCAAAGTGTTACGAGCTATCTTACTCTCATGTTGCTCTTCCTCGAGCGATCCAGTCTTACCTGTTAATTGTCGTATCATCCATCCCTGTGCTAGGATGGTTTCATGCATTCTTTCTAGTTGTTCTTGTTGTTTTCTTATCATATCTCTAAGTAGGTCGTTCCCTACTTCTAACGAGTTAATCGGTTCGACCGGCATAGCGATGGTCGGGCGTGAGGACGACTCCTCCCCTAGAGCGAGCCTTTTTCTCGCAGCTGAGCGTGTCTCCACGCCATGAGGTGGTGAGGGTTCCACCATAGGTGCCTTTCCCGGCGCCCTTGGTTGCAAAAGTTTGTCGGATGATGATGATGATGATGACATTGCCTGTTGGTTGTGTAGTTAGTTACGAGTTGCATTCGTTTCAATTATGCATTCATATTTTATATAACATAGGTGTGGTCTAACACATTACAAGATATAACAGTTCGGTGCCAAACTAAGTCTAGTGTCGTGTAATCAGCTATAGTTTAGGTCTACTTTTAATGCAAACCTGGTTCTCTATAGCTAGAGGCTCGGATACCAATCTGTCACACCCTCAATTTCAACTTACGGAGTTTTACCGCGAGGCGTGTGAACAAACCAGAATCTGAGACACTAGTAACGTCGAACGACTCTATATGATTTGTTAATACGTTTTCCAAAATCATTTGTTTAACCATTCATAGTAAATTTTAGATTGTCTTAGTTTGGTTTCAATGTTTAGCGGAAGCAATAGTTTTTAAAGTTGAGCGGAAGCTTTAAAGTAAAGTAAAGGAACGGGCCCCAACACAAACGCCAAAACTAAAGAAAAACCCAAACAATATTCATAAATGAGACTCGATAAAAGATGTCTTGATCAATGCAAGTGAGTGCACCTAGGGCTCCTAGCGTCCTGAGAAACATGTAAAGAAACAAGTGTCAACATTAAAGAAGAGTGAGTTCACAGGTTTTTATAAGTTCATTGGTTTGGTTATAAGTTTGTTTCCCCCGTTATCCCTAACCCGGGATAACAATTTAGTTCCATCATTCCCAACCCGGAATAATACTGATGTTCCATTATTCCTAACCCGGAATAATAATGTTGTTGGTTCCATTATCCCTAACCCGGAATAATATTGTTGATTCGTAATTAAGTTCAATGTTAACATGTAGGTAGCTAGCCTAAAGTTATGTCACGTAAGTGTTCGCGATCAAAGCTGACTGTTGTGCCTCCGTGTTGCCAGGCCTATCATTGACCATGGCGAAGTTAGGCCAAATTATTCACCCGTTGACCATACCGGTCGGCTAGCGCGACTAGCTCGGGTGGGGCTTGTCGGGCCTAGTAGTACTACTTATAATTTCCCCGCTATCTAACCCAATACTAACGATCCGAGAGTTTGTCGAGGACTTGTGTGATATAGCTGCTTAGTGACCATAACGTACATTAACATTAACTTAGTTACCGAATAGTTTAATGACGTTAATTTCGTATAACGTAAAGAGATAGAGTTGTAGAGTGTATACATGTTTCTCCCCTGTTGTTTAAAACCGGATAAAATTAGGGGCCGTGAACTCACCTTTAGTTGCTCGGTTAGTGTAACACAGAAGTAGCAAATGATGGGACCGCTAATTGCGTACTAACAAGTCAATTGATTTAGAGTTAGTGTGTGAACACACTGATACAAGTCCTACACATACTAACACACAATGCGGTACATATAATGACAATTCCTAAAACTCAAATCATGCATGCAAGTATCATTATACCAATATGGTGATCAAACCAACCTATCATGAACACAATTCAATCCATGCAACACTTTGGTAAACACATTCGCAAGTTCTCAAGTTTCAGCTTGTATACTCATAATTAGGCTGTTTTCGAGGATTTTTATAAAATAGTTCCAACGTTTCAAAAATTCCAATTATTTTACAGAAGGTATCAACTAAGCTGTAGAATTTTATGTAAATTTTTCAAGTTCTAACACTTTAATTATTATTCATAAATATTAATATACTAGGCTGCAGTCAGATTCGTCGCTTTCTGACTGCAGTCCACTAGAGAATTTATTTAAAAATCACCGTTCGTCCAATTAACAAAATTCTAGTGGGAGTTTCCCGGAAATTTCCATATCCAGTTGCTGTACAAATTTCGTGATTCGACTTTCTACAGATTATTAGTTCCGACTCGATAAACAACTAACAAATTTTCAGGATTTTCACAGCTTTAGTTACTGAACTTAATTGGCCACTTAAAAATATCAAACGACTTCAGAAAAATATGAATCCAGTGCTATTAGAAGCGTTTTTCAAAAATCCATTTTTCCATAAATAATAACCAATTTACAGCCAGTTGAAGTTGGCTGTAAACACCATTCAGCATTTTATCGCAATATAACACGCTTAAACAATCGAGACGTTAAATATAAACAATCAAGAACAGATTTATCAATTATATATCATCATGTACATCATACTCATGCAAACCCTAATCATAATATATGGTTTTTTATCACAAAACGCAGCCTAATGATTCTTGATTCTAACTAATCATCATAATCGCCAAACTTGCAAAATCAATCGAACTAACATCATAACACTTTCATAAACCATGATTCTACCATTACATACAAGCATGATCAATAGTTCATAAACCCTACATGATTAGCGAAATAATATAAAACCCTAACCTTTAACAATGTAGATTAACGAACCGGGAACGAGATGGGAGTCGAATCGGATGATGATGAAGATCGCGACCGAGAAGAAGAGTGGGAAGAAGGCTGCCGTCGGCTCCATGGGGCTAGGCTTTGTGTGTGTTTTTTTATAAACATAACACATGCATACATGTCTATATATAGTCCAAGAGGGCAAAGAAAATGAGAAAGGGTTTGCGGTTGGGTGCTCGCGGCCGCAAGGGTTTGGGTGGGTCGGTTTGGGTCTAAAACTTGATCCTCAATTTTCGGTTAACTTCTTGAGTCGCAAGGAAGTGAGGTCCACCCGTTTTGCGACCCGGTTCGGTTCATTATCTATTTACTATATCTTTTTTAATTAATCACCACGAAATCAAAACATAACATAATCGCTCACCAAGCTTATAAGCGTCTAATACATATAGCACGTAATTCACTTGATAAGTTCACAAGGTTAGCATAGTTATTTCGAGCGTGTAAAATAAATCTCCAAATCAATTTAGCGTAGGAATGAATAGCCGTGAAGTAGTGCGTTTAAGATACCTGAAAAACCGGGATGTCCACACCGGGTTCCTTCATACATAGTAGTTCATGCTTTTCATAGTATGGCGTATATACGTCACTCTAGTGACATGCTTTGACCACACATTTAAGCACTTGCCCTTTTTGGGTTAAGTCTAAGTGCATTTTTAATAGTTGCATAATGCCGGATATTATTACATACACAATAATGATGCTGGTTATATAGGTTGTGGATTCATGCGTGCGACGAATTTGTGTGATATGGGACGATTGAAAATGTGACATTAATGCATGTATATATATATTTTGTTTATAATAGAATGGTCCCAAGACACTCGTTACGAATGACCGAGGCAGGAATCGCGTAAATGATAGCGCACAACTTCCGATAATCATCTCCACGATCGTGAATTTCACTCGTGGTACGAATACACAGGTACATATATATATAGTATTATACTTAAGATTTCTCCCGTTCTTATTTCCTTAAGTAACACAATAATTTTTGTCACTCGAAAATAAAGAAGAATCGCTTGCTCGGTAACATTCTATTTTACAAATACTTATTTAAATCGATCAAACTGAAAATCAATAGAAGGTACCAACTAGTTGAACGAAGACGAGGGGTGTTTCAACAATATTTCCCTGATCATGAGAATTTAGTCCTCGTATATTCATGAGGACTAGCAATGCCGTCTACCGAGAACTTTAGGTTACTCACAAGAGTAGGGTATCGTTCACTTTGTATCCCATCGGCGGATGAAAGTCAGTGTATCCCATGTATCATCCTTCTACACATGTAGGAGACCATACCAAATAACAACTTTACAAAGGTCCGAAGGGAATTTCAAACATCCCTTAGGAATTGTGGATAACATCGCGTATAAATATCTGGACTCCTCCAATGTCTCAAGGAAAGAGGAGAAGACATATGGTGTTCCCCAGGTATTATTATTATTATCATAGAGTTGAGGAGTCAATACGTTCTATAGACATACAAGCATCTGAGTTAGTTCCTACCCAGGACCACTCGTACGGTCGTAGTAGTTATCGTGTCATGAAAAGCCTTAATCGAAAGAACCATGTATCCGGATTGTGAGTCATCAGCGGTTAGGGAGGTGCCACGTGTCAACATGAGATCACTACATTTTATAAATGTGAGCATGCCATCACTGTGATCTTCCTCAGTCGTCCAGATGCTGCCAGGGCAATTGGTTATAACCGAAAAGATGCTTGCACGATTGAGTGTTAATGACTTCTAGAAGGTGTCACAACTGTTACCCATCTGTTATTCGCCACGTGTGCATTCTGTTACAACAGAAAAGATTCCCTTTGCTTCTGCACCAAATCAAGGATTTTGCTAAGGGAAAGTTTCTCAGGATTAAGTGTTTCCTTGCGCGAGAAGCGCAAGTTAGTTAACCATTCTTCTTTCTTCTCCTTGCTGCTTAGTGCAACGTTTGGTGGATACTTGCTTTGATATAAATATCCGTGCAAAGCTTGTGCATGAAGCATTATCAAACGAGATTGTTTCAAGGTTAACTTTGAACCTTGCGCGAGCCCGCGCAAGGTAGTTAAATGAAGCATTATCAAACGAGATTGTTCAAGGTTAACTTTGAACCTTGCGCGAGCCCATGCAAGGTAGTTAAATGAAGCATTTATCCAAAGAGAATGCTTAGGCTTTTAACTTTGAACCTTGCACGAGCCCGCGCAAGGTAGTTATATGATCCTTTCCTTTCTTGGATATTTGTCGCAGATTTCTAATAAATCTTATTTTGGCAAAGAAGTCTGTGGGCAGTTTCTTTAGAAGTTATTAATGGGTATGGTTTCCTTGATTAGCGCAAGGTTTTTTGGACCATACCCCTTCAAGTCCCCCGTCCAGTGTTGATCCTATGTAAGAATAAAAAGTAGGTGGAGCACTGGCCTTAAGATAAATGTGATGCGCTAGGTAAGTACTAGCTTTTTGTTGTTTTATACATCTTGGTGACGTGTCGTTAGTGAATTTTGAAAAAGTATTTGAATTTCAAATATACTTAGACACGTGTCACTTATCCGGACGGTGTAGTTGGTGAAGATGCACGTTCTTGAGACGTGGTGGTACTGTTGACAGGCTGTCAACAGTACATGTCTTACGACATTTAATGTTATTTCGGCGACACTCGCGCGCGTGGGGCGGTTACTGTTCCCCACTCGCCCCTGCAGTTACTTTGGGATACGTGACTGTCGCAAAAGTCGCTGCAGTCAAATCGTGCATTAATTGCGATTAGTATATAAAGGGATCAACGATCCATTTGCTTCCTCACCAGATTACATCTTGAGAGAAAAACTTGTGTTCATATATTCCGGCGACCTTCAAAGTTTTCTGAGTGTTCTTCGAAGTTTGAGTTATGGCCACTGGTGCAAGTTCTGCTGAGATAACATCAACGTCAAGTTTGCCATCGTTAAAGTGGTCGAAGAAAGATTTTGATAATCTTGCTACCAACTTCCTGTTTGATCCGTCCTGGAAAGAGTTTTTTCCGGTGTCGAATGCCATGGCGGCTGATGCGCCGGCCGGCTACATCATCTTATTCTATGACTATTTTGCCGAAGGAAACTTCAGGCTTCCAGTGACCCATTTTCTGCTAGAAATTCTTGGTTTTTATAAGCTCCATATTTGTCAGTTGAGCCCGATGGGAATGGTTAGGATCCGGCATTTTGGGTTTGTTTGCCGGTCGATGCAGATCATACCGACGGTTGAGAAGTTTAGAGTCTTCTATCAGTTGCACTGCTCGTTGGGTTTCTACTCGTTCCAACAATGTATGCAAGCAAAACGATTGCTGTTAGTGCCACCTAAATCTTACCACGACTGCAAACAAAAGTTCTTCTTCATAAAGGCGGCAGTAATCCCGATGAAGATGACTTTCCGAGCCGGTGATGATATCGAGCTGGAGACCCTCCCCATACCTGCCGACGAGGTGTGGTACCAGGATATTAAAGATGTGCCCAACATTGTTTTGCCGGAGAGGGCCCTCATTGCTACTGGGATGAGTATTTTTTGGAAGATAGAACGCCGGGAAAAACCGATGTATACTGAAGATGGAACTGGTACGTAACCGTTTAACTTCCTAGTAATATCTTTTAATAGATATGTACTGATGAAAAAATGTTTGTTATGTAGCTGCGCCGCTCTACTTGGTCTCTTTCAAGAGAGAGAAAGAGAAAATGACCATCGTGCCCATTGCTGTGGGTGAGGATACTTGGTTCTCACAAATCTTGGGGAACTTTGAGCTGCCCAAGAAGGAGGATCTGGAGGCGCAACCATCTTCTAAGACTGGTAATTAAATTCTTACAAGGCCTAAGTTGATATTGCAATATTACTCTTGAACATATTTTCTAAGTAATATTGCAATATAACTAATGGCGCAACCTTTGTTCAATATGATTTATTATGTAGGTGATTTGCTAAACTTGGGTGTAGGCCTGACTCGAAGAAGAAGAAGAAACCAACTGCTGCTGCAGCTGCTGCACCTCCCCCTTCCAAACCAGATAAAACCAAGCCATCAGCTGCTGCGAAAGCTGAGCGTAAGAAAGGTATGTGTCTCGTATCTGACTCTTTGTGTGATTATGTGGTGGTGTCGGACTCACTGGAGGGTCTTGCGCCTGTAGGTTTGAGGAAACCAAAGCCAGAACCCATTGACACCTCCTCTCTTCCAGCTTTGAACCTAGATGATCCCTTGTAAATACCCTCAAGCCCGGAAGAAGCGTTGAAGCACACTTCCAAGAAGAGGAAAGAGGCTGAAACTAAACCTCCTGTGCCAACAAAAGTGGCACGCTCGCGCATTGGCAAGAAGGGCAATCTGGATGCCTTCGCAAAGAAGTTCTCATCTGGTATGTTCAGTTTGTTACGCATTTCTGTCAGAAAAGTTGCAAAATCTTATACTTGGTATTTGTTAATATGTTTTGCAGAGAAAATGGTGAAGTCTGCGCTGGCCACCTCATCTGCTATACCATCGCCGCGTAGGCCTAAAGCGTTGAGGAGGAGGATGCGGAGCCAGAAGCACCTGTTTTTTATGCTGACCCCATCGTCCCAGAAAATATTGAGAAGGTGGCTCCGGAAGAAGAGCCAAAAAAATTCGATGCTGAGAATCCTGCTGGCGAGCAGGTTAAAGATACAACTACAGATGCTGGGTGAAAGACAATGCTACTACGGAGTAAGAAAAATATCTTCCCCTGTGCCGGAACCGTCAAAGTTGATATCCAAGGGAGCTGGCCCTTCAACACAAGGCGAAGGCTTTATGTTTGTTGAGGATTCTGATGAGGAGTCGCCCATTCACCTAGAGGAGACGCCTGGGGATTATTACTATCGTTCTTATTTTGAGAGGCGGGACGCTACGATCCATTTGCATGTGTGGAAGGTTAAACAGGGTGATGTTTTTACTGATTGGCACTCCTGCAGGGAGTGGTATAAGGGCATCTTCCCTCCGGCGGAGGTGAAGCGCCAAGAAGAGAAAGATCATGAGGCTACATATGAGTCATATTTGTAAGAGTCTGCCCTTGCCTATTCCACAATAAATAGGATCGTGCGCAAATGGCGCAGTATGAACAAGGAGTGGGATGAGGTTGAGATTGATAAGGTGAAGGCCAAACTTGAGAAAGAGAAGACATTAAAGATGCTCATCGATTTTGAGGCTGAAAAGGCCCAGTTTGAGGAGGAGAAGAAGACCGAGGAGTGGTCTGCGCTGTCTTGGAAGCGCAAATGTGAGGCCTCTGTTGTGCAATATGCTGACAAGCGCAAGCGCTTTGTGGAGGCTTGTGATCGTGATAACAAAGAAAAAATATCTCTGTGCAACGAAATTGAGAAGCTTAATAAAGAGAAACCTCATGCAGTTGCGACAGCAGAAGAGGCGCGCTCACATAGAGAAAGGAGAGAGCAGAATGAGGTATCAACCAAAATGACTCTCCTTCTTAAGAATAAAGAAATTGATGATCTAACTTCTATGCTATTTGACCAGGCACGGCTACAAGATGAGGTTGATATTTTGAAAAAAGATATCAACCTTCACCGAATAGAGAAAGCCGAGTTGACCCGCCGTTTAACTGAAGGTGAACAAAAACTTAACGAAACGGAGGTCGCTCGCGCTACAGCCGAAAGCCTGACCGAATCCCTCATGAACCAGCTTACCTGCTTGCAGGAGTACAGGATTGTGGAGGTAATATTCCCTTTTCTTTATACATGTCTGGTATGATTATCGTAACATATACTGATTATTTGCATACAGATTGCAAATGCCATCCTTAATTCCACGGAGTTGGATTAAATTGTGGCAGAATTGATGATGGCTGCGCGCAATGACGGGCATGCCGAGGGCTATAAAGAGTGCACTTTGCATGTGGCACATGCGCTGAAGACCGAATGGGATACAAGCCGGGCTGCCACGCATGGGCTAAATACTGTTGCCATTTATTCTGCTGCTAAAGTAAAATATGATCTGTTGTAGATTCCGATTATGGACCTTGTGGATGCCGCGCTGCAGTAAGATGACTTTGTTGATAAACTAAAGGAGATCTTCTCTACAACAGAGAAGCAGGCGGGAACAAAATCCATAGAATAGGAAACTTGTAATTTTTTATTTTGTAATTACTTGTAAAGTTGCGCTGCTGTGCATGTACTATCGATGTGGATATAATATATTTCAGCTTTTCAATGTTTGCATGGGACCAAATACTTGTCTAGGATTGACAAATGAACAATTTCTTTTCTCGTGTGTGAGCGTAAGTATTAAGTTAGCTTGTGGCTCATGAGTTTGTGTTTTTGTTTATCCAGAGGAATTGCATGCATTTGTAAATGGACATATACAAGATTGTAAGTAGTGGCAGAGTATTTTATTTATACTGATAAAGCGCAAAGCTATGGCTACAACTAAAATTATATAAGAAATAAAGTAAGCAATCTCGTTACGCAACGCTCAGAAGTTGCTTAGAGAACTGAGATTACATATGACATCGGCGTAGTTGTTGGGCGTTCCAGGTTCGAGGAACGCTGGATCCGTCCATACGCTTCAGAGTGTACGTGCCTTTTCCCAATACTTCATTTATCACGTACGGACCTTCCCATCGCGGGGCTAACTTCCCTGGTTTTTTGGCATTCAACGCTTCATTATCGCGAAGAACAAAGTCACCAGGCAAAAAGGAGCAGATGTGTACCCTTTTGTTGTAATATTTTTCAAGCTGAGACTTGTACTTAGCTTCGCGAATCGCTGCATCTTCTCGTCGTTCTTCCAATAAGTCTAGGTCGATGTGCCTTTGTTCTTCGTTATCTTGTTTTTCCAAAGCTAGCATTCTTGGAGATTGTAACCCAATTTCGGCAGGAATCACAGCCTCTGTGCCGTACACAAGGCTAAAGGAGTTTCTCCAGTGCTAGTCTTGGGAAGAGTTCGGTGTTCCCACAAGATGCTAGGAAATTCGTCAACCCACCCCCGTCATGCCATGCCAAGGCGGGCCTTGATCCGTCAACCAACTGTTTTTTATGCTTTCAACTTGACCATTTGCTTGTGGGTGCGGAATAGAAGCGAAAACATGCTGGATTCCCATTTCGGTCATCCATGTTTGCAACTCTTCAGCCGTTAAATTTGGACCGTTGTTTGTAATAATGTGCATGGGCAGACCAAAACGGCAAATAATGTATTCCCAGATGAATTTGCGAATTACGATCGCTGTAGTAGAAGCTAAAGGTTTGGCTTCAACCCATTTGGTGAATTAGTCGACTGCAACAATGATAAACTTGACTGCGCCGGGCGCATCTAGAAACGGTCCCACTAAATCAATGGCCCATTGTTGAAACGGCCAAGCTGTTGTGACGGGTACCAAAGGATTCTTTGGGCGTAACGTTTTAGGGGCATGCCTTTGGCAGGACATGCATTTGCGCAAGATCTCTACAGCGTCAACGTACATTCTGGGGCAATAATACCCTGCGCTTTTCACTTTGGCTACTACCATGCGCGGCCCAGAATGTATACCACATAGCCCCTCATGAACCTCCCTGATCAGGTATTGCGTATCTCTTTACCGGTGTGGGGTTACTTTGGTGCTGGACATTGCCAATGTGGTGTCACCTATTTGTACAGACCCTTACCGGCGCTGCGCGCCTTTGGTTTGATAATTTGCCAACAGGTAAACTTTCCTCTTGGAATGACTTAAAAGAAAAATACTTTGATTGTTCAGCTGCTTCGGTTGGGCGATACACCAAATTTTAATCATGCTCAGCTTCTGGATTGTATACTGCATGCACTTTTGGCTTGTAATTAGCATGATCTGCAGATATTCGATTGAAAATACTTGCACTATCCCCTTCCTCATAGGTCTTATCGAGCTCATCGTGTTTGGTGTCCCGTTTCTGTGAAGACCGTGGGCCCAAACGAGAGTGGACAGATGCACGACGCTAAGCGTTGTCTTCTTGCCTTCTATTACCAGAATGAACAGGATCATTCCTGGTTTTAGAATACATTTATGTTCCATCTTAAGGCATGTGCGAAGGGGAACGAGCATGACTTTGAGTATTATAACTCAAAACTCGAGGTGCCGGTGAAGCACGGACCTGAGGAGCGTTAACCAGATCTTGAAGCTGGAGTTCCGGTTTGGGCACATAACTGAGCATACATAGCATTTAGAGCCGCTTGAGATTTGATTAACCATGATAATGGAGTCTCTCCAGGTGGTAAAATCTACGTAACATCAACCTGAGGAGCCGCCGACATTACATGAATACTCGCATGATTTGGATCATATTGAGCATTAGCTTCGGAAGAATCCTCAACTATTTGTCCGTCAATCTGAGGTCCGACAACGACGCGTCAAATCTCCGATTGAGGACCTTGAAAAGATGATCCATCAGCCATGATGCTGCAGATCTAAGTGAAACAAACAAAAGATGAGAAAGAATTGAATCGGTGGGTGCCAATGAAGAAACCCTAGATCAACTAGACCGGAATCTAAGTAGATCTATAGAATGGGCTCTGCATAAAAGGGTTAACCTTTCGTTTGGTTTCGAAATGAATGATGAATTAAACAGTACTCCGGCTGATCCTGCAAAACAGAACACCGTTAGCTCGCCACGGGGAGAAGGGGGATTCTCTCCGTGACCACCCTCCGGCGTGAGAATAAGTACAGGTAGTCGGAAGTAAAATATTGTAAGAGAGAGAGTAGTTGAGAGTGAATACCTTTCCTTGAACTCCAAGTTACATATTTATAGTCGGTGTTGGGCGCCAACAGGAGAGATTGTTAACTTTAACGGAATCTTCTTCTATTCTGTTAATGTTTGTTGGTAATCCATTAGTGCATACGGATCGTGAGCTCATCAGCGGTTAGGAGGTGCCACGTGTCAACATGAGATCACTACATTTTATAAATGTGAGCATGCCATCACCGTGATCTTCCTCAGTCGTCCAGATGCTGCCATGTGGCAATTGGTTATAACCGAAAAGATGCTTGCACGATTGGGTGTTAATGGCTTCTAGAAGGTTTCACAGCTGTTACCCATCTGTTATTCGCCACGTGTACATTCTGTTACAACATAAAAGATTCCCTTTGCTTCTACACCAAGTCAAGGATTTTGCTAAGGGAAAGTTTCTCAGGATTAACTGTTTCCTTGCGCGAGAAAAGCAAGTTAGTTAACTGATCTTCTTTCTTCTCCTTGCTGCTTAGCGGAACGTTTGGTGGATACTTGCTTTGATATAAATAACCGCGCAAGGTTTGTGCATGAAGCATTATCAAACGAGATTGTTTCAAGGTTAACTTTGAACCTTGCACGAGCCCGCGCAAGGTAGTTAAAGAAGCATTATCAAACGAGATTGTTCAGGGTTAACTTTGAACCTTGCGCGAGCCCGCGCAAGGTAGTTAAATGAAGCATTTATCCAAAGAGAATGTTTAGGCTTTTAACTTTGAACCTTGCGCGAGCCCGCGCAAGGTAGTTATATGATCTATCCTCTCTTGGATATTTGGCGCAGATTTCTAATAAATCTTATTTTGGCAAAGAAGTCTGCGCGCAGTTTCCTTAGAAGTTATTAATGGGTATGGTTTCCTTGATTGGTGCAAGGTTTTTGGGACCATACCCCTTCAGTTAGTAAGGAGAATTGAATTGATTTGAAGCAGTGAGTCGGATTGTTTCAAGATTATTGTTTTCCGACTTTGCACCGGGGTTATGTCATCCTCAACCGAAATTTACCAAACTGACACTTGCATTTGACCATGGTTAATGTTGTATATTTATGATTAGATGTATACATAGGAGTTTCATGTTAATACGAAGTATGAACGGTTACGAGGAATATCGGCAAAATTGTTCTCGCCTCCACAAGTCTTACACCATCAGATCCGCATCCGCACAATTCCTCACCAAACATTGATTACATCAAAGAAGTTTCTCCATTTATGTGTTACCCCTAAATCCCCTTGGGTTATCAACACCGATGTTAATTACACGTCCTTATTAAGAATTAGTGATTGCATCATTAGCGAACGACAGCTGATAATGTAATTATATGCTTCACTGAGTAGTTTCATAGACAACGGTCGGTGACATGAGTATAGGTTGTTCGCCGTATCGTAACGATTCTGAATATATGACTATACGTTCTAGTAAATCCCACCAAAAGAGATAACTTGCACTGAATTGTCTTATTGAAGACAGAAACATTATTACATATCGCGAATCAATTTTTGGGTCATCGATGTGGGTAAGCTATCACCGGCTATACCCAAATAGTTCAGTACGGAGTACTACTGAGGTGTAGTATCCCTAGAATTCGTGTCACGAATTTGAGAAAAGAAAAGGATTTCCCAAGATTAATATAGTGGTCATTTATATGTCGACCCAAACTACTTTTCATGTAAAATTACTACAACCATGTATAGACATAGTGGTTACGACCACTATGCCGTCATCTATCGCATCAAACAGGGTTGAAGTCTTAATACCGCATTGCCCAAAACATAACCGAACAAATCGCAACATGAAGCCTGTCTGCCCTGAGTAACGGTACCTTGATCATGTAGCCGGGTGTTTATATATAGGAAGTACCGCAACATATCCACCACACCCATATACCTGATCAAATATTTCGTTCTCCACGATATTTGGGCCTTATACTACTTTCTGCAAATAACCAACTGAAATTCGAAACAATCAACAATCGTAAAAGAATACACTGTAACTGATGGTCACACGAAACAAGGTTTCACAACACAAAGCGTTTCAAAGGGATCTGTACCATCACCAACTTTATATCCCAAGGAATCAAATGACAACAGGAAGGGTAACTTATTCAAGCACCCCATGCCATCTCCATGACCCAGAGATCATCATATTCAGATATAACTTATACCGAAACATGTGCTAAGGAATACCACTAAGTATTATAGTATCACACGACGTGAAAACTGGTGCCAAGTTTATAAGCAGAAGAGGAATCCCGCGTACCATCAAAGGAATCGCGGATTCAAGGACGAAAAAGTTTCGTAAGATGTTTGAACTCTGCGATTGTATAACAATCGAATGTGAAACAACGAGAAATGAAGTGGGGATCTGTACACGTCCTCCCAGTCTATCTGAACGACCTACGCGTTCTTTATGTATCTATGTTCATTTTGAAATACCATTCTGGTATGCTATCGTTGTTATAATAATTATAAAGATAGGGTTGGTGAGATCGTATTGCACCAAAGGCTTGGGGTCTCACATCATAATGTATAAGTAACCACTATAGAAGTGGTATGAATCCAACTCTAGTGTATATTAAACAGGTGGTCAGTAGGAATGTGGAATGGACTGTAGTACTAGTTTTCTGCCTATCCCAAAGGCATATGTAGTAACGCATTATCCACCAATCCCAATTCATGTATCAATTCTCGCACAAACATTCACACACTATCACCTTGGCACACGTATGTACCATTCCATGCATTTAAGTGTGTTTATTACCGCAGCTTTCCCAACACTGCCTCGTATGACCAAGTCTATTATTACGTTCCGGACCATAATAACCCACTTGCCCCACAAGGCCATCATGGTACTTGCAAATAGGATACTTTGTTGTGTTCACTAAGCGTCTTTAGTTGAGGTTAATTTTTCCAATGATGTCCACTAAAGTCCGAGCCTGTAGTTATAGTCTAGTTTTCCTTAAAGGCACCTAATTCTCTATAACCAATGGCTCTGATACCATATTCTGTCACACCCCAACTTACAATGGAAGAAAATTAATCCGGGATGCAACAGACACCTCAGGTACAAGCACATTGTTTATAAAGCCACTACATTTTATTACTTACAAAACATTTATTACATACTACATGTATGTTACAACTGCGTGTTCCCATGAACCACATAAGTCTTCTAAGCTGCATGCGTCTATATCAGGATTCGTTTACAAACACGTCTTGAACCACGTACATGGATTACATCAGTCTCCAGTTACCTGAAACGCATGTTAGTTTTAAAAAGGTCAGCTAAATGCTGCGGGAGTTCCACTAGTTTAATTGTTTTGTAAAAACATGTGTTAACTAGTTTAATTACACTGGTCATAGTCACAATGACGGTCACAGTCATAATCACAGATGGAATTACACGAGGACACAAGTGAAACCTGACTGTTTTACCCTAGGCCGTGTCATCCCAGACACTCCCGACCACCGAACCGTGTCACAAAGACACTCCCAGCCAATCAACTGCGTCGCATGCAGTTCAATGCCCCTTAGTAGGTATGCCTAACAACACAACCAAATTAGGACACGTGCAGACCTTTCTGTCGGGCGCGACCTTGGGTTCGTCAGATCAATAGTACTATCCACTGCCCACGGCTTATGTTAATCACTTGTAGAGAGTAGTTCCTATGTTAGATAATTCACATCATATGTTGGTGCAATTAACACAGTTTCGTAACATGCCAATCATCTCAGAAACAGTATCACAATTTAAAAGTGGGAGAGTAAGACTCACTCCCAAATTGGTGCAATGATCACAGTTTTTAACAAGTTCATGTGTTAGGGAAGTGAAATTCCCTTCATAAGTTTGTGTAATCAACAAACTTTGTAACATGCATTCCACCCCAAAAAAAACAATAAAACAGTAAAAAGCGGGGTAGTGAAAATCACAGTGCGAGTAGTGATCTCAACGCAAGAGTGATCAAGCAACTAGATCAACTTTAATAACACCCATGCAAGTATGGACTCAAATCAGTATCTCAGTTGGTACTGGTTATAACTTGGATCTGGTCAGGAGTTATTACTCCGGATTGAATCTATAGGACACTGGTATGGTGATGTATGTTAGGGTAGTATTAGATTTCAGTTTGGCTTCCGGGCACCGTTTCGCGTGCCAGCCAAAGTCAGTAGATTAACGTGTTTGGATAATGGTAAGAAAACACCAATAATGCCAACACGTGGTTATTAAAGAATGATTAACTTTTCATCAAGGGAGTTTGAGTATTTGCGGAGTCTAGGTTACCCAAATTTGTGTTTCTATTTTCACCGTCGGGAATTCTCCCAAACTGTCTTAGGACACACCCATAGTGCTCAATTTGCCCGGGAATCTCCCGGAATACTCCCGGTGTTCCAATTATAGTATTTGTCGGGTTGGGTCAGCTCCCAGTTCCGGCAGGTTTCTTATACGGCAAATTGCCGAAATTGCTTTAAAATAATCTATTTTTAATTCCATAAATTACCATTTAATTTATATTTTATATAAACATCTGGAAATTTTTATATAAATCATAAAAATCTGTAGATTATGGGAAATATTTCTGGGAATTTATTTTGTTCATTTACTTATTTAAATAAATTATTTATAAAACTATTTTTAAGTACATAATTAACATTAAATAACGTCATTTCTTCACAAATTCCCAAAAAAATCCAGAACACTCTTTACATGTCCAGAAACTTCTCACAAAATTTTGGGATTTTTCCGATTTTGTTTCGGTGCATTCCCGGCTACCAAAAACTCGTAAAAACGCGGATTTTTAACCTAAATTAAAAATCAACCAATGGACTCTGAATTTTCCTCTTTTCGTACCAATTTTTTTCGGAGCAATCACGAATGAAATGATAACGAATTTCAATGTGTTTTGTGCGTGAGTGATGAACCGGATTTTTAGTTATATCGATGGCTGCCTTGTTATCAACATACAGCGGAGTGTCTAGAAATTGCAGACCATAGTCTCTCATCTGTTGTTGAATCCACAGAATCTGTGAACAACAGCTGGAGGCCGAGATATGCTTAGCTTCACAGGTAGAGAGAGCGACCGTAGTCTGTTTCTTACACTGCCAGGTTACCATTCTTGTTCCGAAGAACTGGCATGCCGCTATAGTTGATTTTGAATTCAACTTATCTACACCAAAATCAGAATCAGCATAGCCTGTGAGGTCGAAATTGTCGTTCTTCGGGTACCACAAGCCGGTGCTTGGGCATCCTTTCAGATATCTGAAGATACGCTTCACGATCTGCATGTGTAAGATCCTCGGGCTTAACTGATATCTGGCGCATAGGCAGGTTGGATACATAATATCTGGACGCGATGTCGTCAGATACATCAGTGATCCAATCATCGATCTGTATAACGTCTCGTCAACTTTGGCTCCAGTCTCATCAACGCAAATGTCGTGGTTGAGAGCAAGAGGCGTAGATAGCGGCTTCAAGCTTTCCATTCCAAACTTCTTTAAGATGTCGTGAACATACTTAGTCTGGTGAATGAAAATACCATCCAGAAGCTGATCTACTTGTAAACCGAGAAAGAACTTCATTTCGCCCATCGAGGACATTTCGAATTTCTTTTTCATGATTCACTCAAACTCTTTGCAAAGACTATCGTTTGTAGAACCAAAGATGATGTTGTCAACGTAGATTTGAACTATAATTAGATGGCCATCAAATTCTCTGGTGAAAAGAGTACTATCCACAGTTCCTCTGATAAAGCCGTTTCCGACGAGATGTTGCAATAACGTCTCGTACCAAGCTCTCGGGCTTGGTGCAGTCCATAGAGTGCTTTATCAGTTACGCTTTCTTCTTGTTAAGTGGATCGACAAACCCCGGTGGTTGTCCAACGTACACCTTCTCGCGTAATTTTCCATACAGAAAAGCCGATTTGACATCCTATTGATAGACCTTAAATCCTTTCCATGATGCGAAAGCTAGAAATATTCGAATAGATTCCAATCGAGCTACTGGTGCATAGACTTCCGTGTAGTCTATCCCTTCCTGCTGGTGAAATCCCTTGACAACAAGCCTAGCTTTGTTACGAACAATAACCCCTCTATCATCACGTTTACACTTAAAGACCCATTTTGTATCAATTGCTTTCTGATTTTCTGGTAGGTCTTCAAGCTTCCACACACCCAACTTCTCAAACTGCAATAATTCTTCTTGCATTGCTTGTACCCATTTTTCATCGGCTAAAGCTTCATTAACTGTCTTAGGCTCAATCTGAGAGATGAAACATGAATAGAAACAATAGTTCTGGGTTATAGCAACGCGTGTGTAGAAACAACTGAGTGATCTATTAATTTGCCCTCGAGTTCTAACACCAGTTTAAAGTTCTCCGATAATATTTGTTGACGGATGATAGGAATATGATCGCGGCAATTCTTCACTTGGAACATCTACTGAGTTTTGCTGATTCGTGATATTGAGATCAACAACCAATTCAATGTTTGGAGAGCTTGATGAAGCTTCATTTCTGTTGTTCGGGACTACAGATTGATTAAGAAGACTTGTTATCTGCTCCACTTCTTCATCTGAAGAAGATGATTCCCTATCAGCATCAAATGTTGGTGCTTCATCTGAATCAGAATATTGATTTTGAGGCATACTGGGCTCCATTGTTGTATTCATTGGTTCAGTAGAGGCAGTCGTTGGAAGATTAGAAGGTGTTGATAATTTTTCAGAAACATTTTCAGCCAGAACACCACCAATGTTTGAACTTGCGCCAGAAGAAGATGGATCGAACGTGGGTTGATTAACCACAATTGGTCGAACAATTTGCTCTTGATTCGCTGACTGGTGAAGATAGTATAACACTGCAACTTCTTCGTCAGTCGGTTCTTTGGGCAAGTGAAATGACTTCCAAAGGTCTTGATAGTTAAACAGCCACGCATCACCTTTCCTTTGAATAGGATCCGTGTAGTTGAAACAATCCACGTGCTGTGCTTCAATAACCTTTCTCAATGAAGGAACATATACTCTTCTTAACGGACTCGCATATCCGACAAAGAAACCTTCAAGAGATTTATCTCCGAATTTGCCATCTTGGTCTATTACGGTTCAAGGTGCACCGAATGGTTCTAAGAACTTCAAATTTGGCTTCAGTCGGTTTATCATCTCAAAACATGTTTTCTTTGTTGGGTTGACAGTGAGAACCCTGTTTAGCGTGTAGCAAGCCGCAGTAATCGCTTCACTCCAGAAACTGATAGGAAGTTTACAATCCGCAAGCATGGTTCTCGCAGTTTCAATCAAAGTTCGGTTCTTCCGTTCAGCAACTCCGTTTTGCTGTGGAGTATAGGGAGCACTAAACTCGTGCAGAATCCCTTTTGTGTTGCAGAATTCCTTCATTTTGTTATTCTTAAACTCTGTGCCGTTGTCACTACTAATGCGTCTGACCGGCAAATGATAAATTTTCTCGAATTTCTTGAATAGAACAACCAAGTTCTCGAACGTTTCATCTTTTGATTCTTGAAAGAATACCCACGAATATCTCGAATAGTCATCTGTCACGACCAAGCAATATAAGTCTCCTGAGATGCTTCGAACATTTACAGGACCAAATAAGTCCATGTGGAGATGTTCTAATGGTAACTTGATTGAGTTTAGAATCTTCTTCGAATGAGATTTCTTAATCTGCTTTCCCTTCTTGCATTCCAAGCAATGATCATACATCTGAAAACTTTGAAGATTTACGCCTTCTGCAAGATTATTACGAACCAAGAAATTCATTTTTCGCAAATGAATATGCCCCATCTTACGATGCCAAAGAATAGAATCTTTTTCAGTAGCCTTTGACACAAAACATTGTGTTGATTGTGATGAAGTGGTAGCGACACCATATCAAGAACATATAAATCATTCTCTCGTGGTGCTCGCATCAGAATCCACTCATTTGGAATTATGAATCCCGGCTTCAAGATAATACACTCCCTGTCGTTGAAATGGACTGTAAACTTCTTGTCACAAATCTGCGATATACTCAGAAGATTGTTCTCAAGTTCTGCAATATAGTTCACGCGATCAAATGAAACTACGCCATTAGAGAGTTTTCCCTCGGCGACTATCCTTCCACCTTGATTTCCTGCAAATCCAACATATCCACCATTGATAGCTTTAATGTCGAATAGCAATGTCTTCATTCCAGTCATATGCCTGGACACTCCACTATCCAAAATCCACTTTGAAAGTACGGATCATTGGAGCCCCTGCAAAATTCAGAAATTAGGTGAAAAGCTCTACCCAAGCCTTTTTGGTCTTGGGTTTTACTAGATAACCATCATCAAAAGCATATTCAAACTCATCAACATCATCAAAATCAAATTCATCATCTGTTTCAGCAAAGTTAATGTTTGAAAATTTCACTTTTTTTCTTATCTTTTACAGATTTGACATTATCGTTCTTGATTTCTGTTTTAATTTCTTTCACATTCTCACTAGTCTTCACCTAATCAAACTTAGTGATTTCATTCTTTGATACTTTTGTGTTGTCAGTCTTTACTAGCTCAGACTTAACAACACCAGATGTTGTTGACCTTTTCTTGGCAATCCAGGTTTAAGATTTGATATTAGTCTTTTTTATGTAAAACTTGTTTCATTAGACCTAGAAGTTTCACCTTTTTCGAAAATGGAATTTTCGGAAGTCTTTTCAGACTTTGGTTTAACTTCTGGTTTTGATTCATTTCGTTTCAAAATCTTTACAGGTTTTACAACACTGGTTGCTTTGGTTTAACAACATTTGAATCTTTTTTTCTTTGAAGATAAGCCGGTTTTGATTTCGGACATTGTCGTGCCATATGACCAATCTCATTGAAATTGAAACATGTCCGATTATCTCTACTTGAAGTTTTGACACCACTTGTAACCTTGGATTTCTCTCGAATTTCTTTCTCCTTCTTGGACTCATCATTTGACTGTTTACCAATCAAATTCTCTTCATGAACTGTACTTGTCCCATATACAAACTTCATGTTTTTGTTTTAATATTCATGAAATGGTGATGGTTTCTTTACAGATTCATCAGTTTCTTCTTCTAAACCCAACCCCGCTCTCCGGTTTTTCGGATGATCACCACCATTTCTTCGGAATTTGTTTCTTTTAGGTTTATAATAGAATTTTCGTTCATTGATTACCAATTACTCTGATGTGACTTCCACGAGTTTAAAGAATTTGTCAAGCAATTCTTCCTTCACATTCTGAATCGGGAACCTATCATCAAAGTATAGTCTATCCGAATCCTTAATTTTGTACATTACAATATTAGGATCATCACCTAGACCATCCTCTGACGACTTTTCGGCATTTTCAGACTGTGAATCGGAATTCTTTGAACTCGAGTTGGCGCTTTTGAAGCTGCCGTCATCAGAATCACTTAAAACATTTTCAACTACTTTGTTAACCATAGTGTTGTTATCATCATCAGATTTAGCGTAGACTATATCAATATTCTCTGGCAACTCGTTTTTCTTTTAAGAAAGTAATTCAACATTGAGTGCCTTGTCCATCCCGTCTGCAGTTTTAATACAATATTTCTCGCATAGGGGTGGAGGAAAATTGCTATATTCTTTGCCCGCTTTCTTTTTAGGTTTTTCTTCCATTGAGATTGTTGGAAGAATGTGATCGATAACATACGCGTTAGTGGTATAACTTCTTAACAATTGTAGAACTCTTTCAGTTTCAATTGTCATATCTTGAAGTTGTTGTTTGATTTCAGCAATGGTGTTGATATAAATGTTAATTGCTCTTTGTTTATCCATTAATATACCACTCAAAGTTCTTATATTATCATGTTGTTCGATGTTATTTCTGTCGAGTCTGCCGTAATCATTTTTCATTTTGTCATACGCTTCTTTCATTGTGCGATAATCATATTTTAACAAATCGTTATGCACATTGTTTTCAGCGATGATTTTTGATTTTTCGGCACATTCGACACAAGGTTCAGTACATTTTGTGCAAGGTTTCTCAACCTCTACAACTTGTACTTTGACAACTTCTTTCTCGACAACCTTTACCTCTGGACCAACCTTGGTTAAATTCGCCATTTAAACTTTATATGCCATGTCCTTGAGGTCTTCGACTTTCATTTCTTGAGTGACATCAATGATCACTTCATCAATCTTTTTCTCCTCAACCACTTGTTCTTTCGAGCTTCCATCAAAATGACATGCAAATATATCACAAGAATTAGAGGATAATATTACTTGTCTCTGCATATGGATATATTCCTGTTCGACCTGCTGTTGATGCAAGTATTGTTCCAGAATAGCTTGTTCAAAAGCTGCTGCTGCCGCTGCTTCAGCTACTGAATTATCTTGAACTATCTTTGCCATGAAAGCAACTCCGGTCTTTTTCCCAATGTAAGAATTCCAATCAAAACTGTCATCTTCTGTGGATGCAACCATGGCTTTCTCCGTGGTACTACTGTTTGGCTTTTCTTGGATCTCAATCTGAGTTTTCTTTGGGAACGGTTTATATTGAAGTGCCCTCTTGTAATATTCATTCCCTCCTCCGAGAGGCTTTGATTTCCGGTTGCTTCGGTGTTCTTACACTCTCTTTTAAAATGTCCCTTCTGTCATCATTTAAAGCATGTGACTTTGGATTTGTCAAAACCTAATTTGTTGCTGGAGTTTCCTATCTCACGGCCTGTGAGTGCAACGAACTTTGTCACTCTCCTGATGATCGAAGCTAAGGACCATTTGATGTCCATTAGTTCGAGTTCTTCATCGTCTACCTGGTCATAATCTTCTGCGGTCAAATCGGCATTTCCGATTTTACTGGCAACAAGACATTCATAAGACTCTAAGACGGTAGCAAGTAGTGACATATGTTGTTTTGCAACTTCTTCTGAAACAACATTGTTCAAATTAACTGCGATGTCCCATTTGTAAACTTTCGGATCAGAACTTTGATGTTGGTTCTGATTTGCTTGGCTTTGAAATGTTGAATTTGAACCATTGCTCGAGTAAGAACTTTGTGGACTTTGGTCATACTGAGGCTGTGAATGATTCTGGTTCTATGGAGAAGCATTCATGTTTGCACTAAAAGCAGTTCCAATTTTTGGACTCGAAATGTTATCTTGCATTCCGGTTTTGTAGTACAAACCAATGTCTTGAACGACATTAGCGTTAATTGACTTCGCTATCTTCAGAAGTTCCATTTCGTGACCTTCGAGTTTATCGATAAACGTTGACAACTTGAAGAATCCCACTTATCACTATTTTTCAGAACCATCAAATACGTAGTCCATTCACCTTCTGGTAGTACGTTAGCAAGTTTGTCGATGTATTCTTGTTCCGTCTTCTCAAGACCGTGTCTTCGCATTTGCACTTTGAGATGACAGAAACGCTCAATCATTTGCTTAATGGTCTCATTCTTTAGCATGCTGAAGATATCAAACTCTTTCAGAATGAGAGCCTTCTTGCTTTTTATCATTTCAGCACTGCCTTGATATTTCTTCTGTAACGACAACCAAAGCCCTCTTGCAGTAGTATACTCTGGTAACAGAATCAGAATATCTTCTTTTACAGACTGTTGGATGAGACTGATCATCTATTTCTCTGCAATGTATTCGTCTCTCTGAGCTGTCGAGTAGTTGTACTTCTCAAGAATTTGTTGATGTTCATCTACCGGAACAGCGTAGCCTCTTTCAATTGACACCCAGCCAGCGAAGTGCATGGCTTGAACCCAGTAGGTAAATTTCTCTTCCCATGCTTCGTACTCGTCCATGCTCATCAGCTTGGGAGGTTTGATGGTCGTTCCCATTTCGTTATCAAGATGGACTTGATTAATCACGTTGGCGTTTGATGAACTAGCTCCGGACATATAAGCTCTTAGTTGATCTTCCATTGTGAATCATGAAACGTGTACGCTGAATATTTTTTAAAAACATTGAAAACAGTTAGTCCTACTTCAAGTTCGGTCGAACTTGTTGCACTAATGAAGAATTCTTGGATTTTCTAACAAGTTCGGTCGAAATTGTTAGAATTGCTTTGAAAAAATTGTGTGACTTCGGTCGAACTTGACAATCATTGAGAAAACACACAGAACTTCGAGCGAACTTATCAACAGAATTTTAATGAAATGCTAGGTAAGTTCGTGCGAACTTACTAAAAATCTCTTAGATATTACACATGTTCGGTCGAACTTGATGTAAAATCAATGAAACTTTAGTAACTTCGAGCGAACTTGACTAAATTTCCTCAAAAAAAACACCTAAGTTCGGGCGAACTTACTAAAAAATCTCTTGAAAAGTGATGTTTTAGGGCAAGTTCGGCCGAACATGGCCAACAAGTTCGTTCCTGAGGGTTTTCAAAAACATGGTTTTTTCAAAATTTCGACATGAATTCGGTTGAATTTGGTCTCCAATCTTTCAAGGGTTTATCTTTGTTGTATTTTACATTGATATATTCAAAATTCAAAAGATTTTGGCCATGAATTTTTCATTTTGTGACCAAAAGTTAAAGAAAAAGAAGAATGGAGTAGAAATAGAAGTGTTCTTGTCTTGATACTATCAAATCAGGCTGTTCTAGCTTTGATACCACTTGTAGGACCGATTCTCGATGCTTAGGAGCAACAGTTTTATAGATCAAACGTCAGTAATAGGTTTACAATAGACAAGAATTAATCAGTTAAACGTCAGTTTTATAGATCAAACGTTCAGATTACAGACTGACAGAGCTTCGCCTCTACAATGCCAAAGTTACAAATGAGACACACAAGCTAGGTATTTATATGTTTACAAGTTCGGCCATGGAGGTGCAAGTTCGCCCGAACTTGCCTATGCAAGTTCGGCCGAACATGCCTAGACATGTTAACACATGGGCGAACTTGGCTAAGACACTTCATAAATACTTCATAACCTAGCCTATCCAGCTCTATACAATACAAAATCGATAATAGACTAAGACATAGACATTATGCACCAACACTAACTTCCATTGGGTTGTAGTCCATGACGTGCGTATACAAGCAAACAAGTCTAACCTTGTTTTGCACGTTGATTGGATTGTCATTTTGACCTACGAGTCCTGGTTGCAGATTCGGTTGCGGGTTAGCATTAATACGGGCGCTAACCTGCGCCACAATCATGGGAATAGCAGCCTGAAACTGTTGCGCTATCGTTTGCGCAATTTCTGCCTCAGTCATCAGTGGGGCGCGTTTCGGGGCCATTCTATTATAAACAATAGATGTCTAGGTATCAATGTCACGTATCCAGTTAACACATGTCACATATTTGGTTAAAACATATCACACACTTCATCACACACATGAGTCCATGGCACATATAGTCAAAAGCATCGTCATATATATGTACTGTCATCATCATGCAAGTGTCAAAATTTGCACATAGACTTAACCCATAAGGGCCAGTGCTTAGAGGTGCTGTCAAAATGTGTCACCACAGTGACGTATAGACTCGATGCCACAAAAGTACTAACCAGTAAAACGTGAAAACACTATGACTGCATCACTACCTCAACATGGGTATAACCCAGTGCTTGGTAGGATGTACAAAAGATAGATCACCTCTAACTATACTGAAAGAAAAACCATACTAGGAACGCCACATCCACCATGCCAATCCTCCAAACCCTACAACCAAACCTACAATAGCACCGATGCATCCGTATACGAACGCATGGAAATGATCCTACTCATGGTGAACATACCCCATACCCTGCTGTAACGCGATAATCGCCTGCTGTAAGACGATCAAGTAGTCTCCCATCGACCTACGCTGCTGCTCATCCTCATCCCCTGCCATCAGTAGTAATGAAATCTGCTCGAACAGAAATCCCATCAAGCTACTCTCGGTGATGGGAGCAGGCACCTCCTAAGGAGAAACAGGTATACCCTAGATAGGTGCAGAAGGCTCTCTAAACGGCTGGGAAGGGCCGCCTCGCTCGTATGTGTGAAACGGGGAAGGGTCCTCCCGAGGTGGGGTCAGAAAACGAGCAGTGAAGTGATGCTAGGTCCCTATAGGTACGGGTGCCGGACGAATAGGGGAAACGGACGGTGTGAACACAGGTACAGGTGTAAGTACCCTCCGACGAGCTGTCTGTCGGAGGCGGATAAGGGGTACTTCCTGAGAACTAGGTGAAGAGAGTGAGTAAGCACTCCAGGTAGAAGGAGTATAAGGCTCAGGAGGAGTCTCCGGTGTAGGTAACCTAGGTGCTACCGGCTCCCACCCCCAATGCCCCGTGGCGGGAGTAGGGCTCCTAGGAATAGGTCCTACGGGTATGACAACATCCGGGGTACGACTATGCTCCGAGGAGCTAGTCCGATGGTGAGGTGGGGAACGGTAGGCGCTCGAGGCCTCCCCCTCGCGCCTAGTACGAGGTCTGGGTGGGTATGGACGACAACAATACCCAGAAGGATCTGGCGAGTAACTCGATGACAAGAGGGGTGTCAGCGGACCCTCCTTATGATCAGTCTCCATATGTGAAGTCGACTGGTGACTCGAACGATCAGACATGCTACCTTAGAAAAAAAGGAAAACCACACACAACACTGATTGGACTGACCCAAAATACCAAACTCAGCATTCCACAAATATACACATAAGCACGTATTGCACACAGTTTCAATTTTTACGATTTATAAAAAAATTACTTGCGGTTGGTGACGTTAGTAGACGGATTTCCGTCCTATCTCAATTACGTTCCCAGAATCCCAAAGTAGAGCAGATAAATTATAGTGTTTCGGACCACAATAATTTATCTGCCCCAACAGGGTTTCCCTAATAGCCATACTACTCAGTTTATAAAGGTTCTCAGCGTGTGGAGACTATCTTAGGATTATAGTTTAGGTTCTTTTAGAGATACCTAGTTCACTATAACCGAAGGCTCTGATACCATTTTCTTTCACACCCCGACTCGCAGCGGAAGACATATGCAGGGTGCGGCAGACACATGGTAATTCTCCATAGTTTAAAAACATGATATCATAAATAGAGAGAACCTCGGTTACAACATACTGTCAGTATCATATTACACACCATAAGTCTCGGTACAGTACTACGTGCTACTACAGCTCTTATTCTGCTACAATTCACTACTAAAGCCATCCACATGCACATTCCTTACTCTTGCTTTGCTTTACATGAAATGCATGTTAGTTTTGAAAAGGGTCACCTAAACGCTGCGTGAGTTCCACTTGTTTAATTGTTGTGTAACAATATGTGTTAACAAGTTTAATTGCACGGCTCATAATCACAATGACGGTCATAGTCATATTCGCAGATGGAATTACACGAGGAAGCAAGTGAAACCTGACTGTTTTCCCCTGGGTCGCGTCACCCAGACACTCCCGGTCCCATAACTGTGTCACGTGCAGTTCAACGCCCCTTAGCAATTATGCCTAACAACACAACCAAATTAGGACACGTGCAGACCTGGTTGCCGACCTTCCTGTTGGGTGCGGCCTGGGTTTGTTAGACCAATAGTATTAATCACTGCCCACGGCTTACGATAATCACATGTAGAGGGGAGGTAGTTCGTGTGTTAGATAATTCACATCATAAGTTGGTGGAATTAACACAGTTTCATAACATGCCAATCATCTCAGAAACAGTATTACAGTTTAGAAGTGGGAGAGTAAAACTCACTCCCAGGTTGGTATAATCAACACAGTTTATAACCAGCTCATGTGTTAGGGAAGTGAAATTCCTTACATAATTTTGTGTAATCAACACAGTTTGTAACATGCATTCCATCCCAAGTAAAACAATAAAACAGTTAAAAGCGGGGTAGTGAAACTCACAGTGCCAATAGGGGTCTCAACACACGAGTGGTCGAATAGCTGGATTAACTTTAATGACACACATGCAAGCATGGACTCAAATCAGTATCTAAGCTGGTAATGGTTATAACTTGGACCTGGTCATGAGTTTTTACTCCTGATTGAGTTTATAGGACATTGGTATGGTGATGGACGGCAGGGTAGTTTAGTTTTTAGTTTGGCTTCCGGACACCGGTTCGCGTGCCAGCCAAAGTCTGTAGTTTAACGCGTTCGGGTAATGGTACGGAAATACCAATAGTGCTAACACGTTGTTATTTAAGAATGATTAACTTTTCGTTAAGGGAGTTTGAGTGTTAGGGGAGTCCAGGTTCTCTAAAATTGAGTTTCCATTTTCACCGTCGGGAATTCTCCCAAATTGTCTTAGGGCACACCCCAAGTGTCCAATTTGCCCGGGATTCTCCTGGAACATTCCTCGTGTCCCAAATGTAGTGATTGTCGGGTTGGGTCAGTTCCCGGTTCCGGCAGGTTCGTTACACGGTAAACTGCCGAAAATGATTTAAATTCCTTATTTTTAATTCAAATAAATTCCCATTTAATATAGAATTGGAGTAAAAATCTATAAAAATTTATATAACTCATTAAAATCAGTAGATGATGACATAAATTTCTGGGAATTTATTTTGGTAATTTTCTTATTTAAATAAATTATTTATAAACCCATTTTTAACCACATAATTAACATAAAATACATTCAAAAGTTCAAAAATTACAAAACAATTCCTGAACCTTCTATACATATCCAGGAACATCTCCAAAAATTTTGAGAATTTTCCGATTTCGTTTCGGTCCGTTCCCGGCTACCGAAAACTCGCAAAAACGCTGATTTTTAACCCACAACAAAACTCAACCAATGGACTCTGAATATTCCCAGATCATTCCCCATATGTTCCTTAGTGTCTTTGTAAAATTTGGTGATTTATTGAACCATTTGATATTTTTCCGAAATTCTTTCAAAACAACAGTTAAAAATTCACCAAAAATCATAGAAAATTCAAAAGATTCTAAAATATTATGTGGACCTTCCTGACAATACCCTACATCAGCATATATAATTTCAACTCAATCCAAGTTACACGGACTAAGTTATAGACAAAACAATTTTCTGCCTAGCCTAGATTCAGTTTTCGGGTGATATACCTAGCGATTCTTCTGTTTCCAAGCGTTTATCTTGATCCCAGAAGTGTGTAAAGGCTATATTCACTACCAACACACAAGTGTATGCCAAATATGATATAACTTAGATCAATCAAGTTTTAATTCATTGTTTTTCGGTTAATCGAATAGTTAAGCGATTTTTGTTGAATAAGAGTTGATTAGGGTATCAAACCCCATTGATTAGCAACCATGCCATATAACACCAGGGATATATGTGGTGTTCATATTCAGCCCAAAACATGTTTAAAACTCCAAAATTCATGGATTAAAAAGCGTTTTTTCGGCTAGAAATCATGTTTAATCAAGAAACCATGCTTGAAACCTTAATGATTTGAGTTAACACCTTTGATTTGAGTTGGTTTATGGATGAACTCAGCTGATGAAGAAGGGTTTGAGAGCAGATTATGAGTGGTTTTTGTTGAAATTTTTTATTAAAAATAAAAGAAAAAGAAATAAAAAACTATTTATAACCATGGGTGGTGGTGGTGGCATAGAGGTGGGCCCCTAGGGCCACCTCGTGCTTCGTTTTACGTGTGTAAAGATGATGTTTATTTTCTGGATAAGAATAGGTTCGTTTCGAATCCGACGCGCATTCTCGATTTGCGTGACGGACTCCGTTTTGAGCGTACTTAGTGTCAAAAGACTCGGTTTTAAATATTATGCATAACCGTCTAAAAATTCGAACCCAGATACGTTTTAATCATAAAAGTCTCGTTTGACGTTCGTTTAAGTGTTTTTAAGCTTAATCGATCGTTCCTTGCACATTCGGTTGCCTTATGTTATGCCCGGAACGAATGCGTTTCCCAAACCGGGAGCTGCTTCGTTATGCGTGCCCGGGCTTTGATTATTTTTAATCGCAGTCTATGGCACAAATCTAAGTTATTCCTGAAACTTGTAATCTTAAATAAGGCTATCGATAATATAATAATCAACATCAAAGGTTTAATGCGCTGTTAAACGTCAAGTCTCCGTTTAACACGTGGTTCAAGGCTAAGGACACCAACCTCGCATCGTTGGTCCTTAGTAGTGTCATGTCAACCATGACATGTTCTCAGATTCCTCCGAGATATAACATATATCGTTTTGCACAACCCCCAAATCATGAAATTTCACAAGGTTTACGCACAATTATAGTTTTAGCCATGCTTTAAGTTTAGGACCAACTAAGGTGTACCTGGTTTGGTCATGGGTATCACAGAAATCCTCACGAATCGGCAAAAAGTATGCTGACTTTGTTAGACGATCAACGACTTCCCAAATGGCATCGTGACGTCTAGGAGTGCTTGGTAATTTGGTAATGAGATCCTTTGCAATGTTTTCCCATTTGCAAACCGAGATTTCTATTTGTTCAAGCAAACCAGAAGGGCATTGATTTTCTGCTTTTACTTTAAGACATGTAAGGCATTTGGACACGTACAAGGCTACGTCTTTCTTCATACCCGGCCACCAATACTGGGTACGAAAATCCTTGTACATTTGTCTGCACTAGGATGGATTGAATAACGAGTCTTGTGAGCTTCATCCATTATCAAGGTGCGGAGATTGTCTTGACTTCGAACCCACAAACGGTTCAGTTAATAAAATAACCTATTGCCTTTTGTTTTAAGTTGAAACTCAAGATGATGTGGTAATTCATTACTCTTCATGCCTTGTGTAACACAAGTACGTTGAGCTTGTAAGATACGGGTTTGAATATCAGATCGAACTAGAACACAATGCAGCTTGGCACGTTCCTTACGACTAAGTGCATCGGCTACGATGTTCGCCTTACCAAGATGGTAGCAAATCTCGCAGTCATAGTCGTTCAGAAGTTTGACCCATCGTTGTTGTCTCATGTTTTGTTCTTTTTTATTAAAAATGTGTTGGAGACTTTTGTGGTCCGTGAAAACCACGCATTTCGTACCGTAGAGGTAGTGTCTCCAGATTTTGAGAGCAAAAACTACAGCACCTAACTCAAGATCATGAGTTGTGTAGTTCTTCTCGTGAATCTTCAGCTGTGTTGATGCATAGGCTATAACTTTGTCTCTTTGCATGAGAACACAACGAATGCCTATGTTTGATGCATTGCAGTATATGACATAGTCGTCGTTGCCCTCATGTAAGGACAAAATAGGAGCATTACAAAGCTTCTGTTTCAAGGTCTTAAATGTTTCTTCTTGTTTGGGTCCCCACTCAAAAGGTTTATTCTTTTGAGTCAAAGCAGTGAGGGGAACCGTAATCTTGGAGAAGTTTGCAATGAAGCGGCAATAATAACCCGTGAGACCGAGAAATGAACCAACATCTGTAGGAGTAGTAGGTGTACTCCAATCCCTAATCGCATTGATTTTGGCGGGATCTACATGTATACCTTGTTCGTTGACAATATGCCCCAAGAATTGAACTTCCTTTAGCCAAATATCACACTTGGAGAATTTGGCGTAAAGTTATTCTCTCTTTAGGAGTTCCATCGTTAGACGGCGATGTTGTTCATGGTCATCTCGTGTTCTTGAATAAATCAAAATGTCATCAATGAAACGATGATGAACTTGTCCAGATAAGGTTTACAAACCCTATTCATCTAGTCCATGAAGACAGCAAGAGCATATGTTAAACCGAAGGGCATGACAGTGAACTCATAATGACCATATCGAGTGCGGAAAGCAGTCTTGAGAATATCATCTTCGAATACATAAAGTTGATGATACCCAGAACACAGATCAATCTTTGAAAAGCAGGTAGCACCTTGTAGCTGATCAAAGAGATCATCAATGCGAGGTAGAGATATCGATTCTTGATTATGGGTTTGTTGAGCTCATGATAATGGATACTCATACGGAAGGATACTGTCACACCCCGAAAATCGCAGCGGAAGACAAGCATGATGGTGACGGAGGTTGGCAACCAACAATTATAGGGCAAACATAGATACTTAATTAAAATAGATAAAATAGTATAAAGTGATTACATTCATCCCAAAATGTATTGTTTAGAGTGTTCATACTAAAAAAGTTCCATCATGTGAACCATGACACCAGCATTATTATTGTCCATTTTAAAGTTGCCCTAAAACCCACATCAAACTCCGAAGCCACTTATGTACCTGAAAAACACGTTTTAAAATATCAACACAAAGTTGGCGAATTCACGGGTTTTACTTACTTATAAATATCCAAAAATTTATTCTTGTTTCCATTTGAAAAAAAACATGATACCATTAGATCGACATGTAACATCATAAACTAGCTAGGAATACGAAATAATGTTCGCAACCAAGAGCCCATAATCAAAAGGAAACCTTAATTATTTCCCATATTCTTCTTTCCAACATATATTCATTTTCTTTTATGATCGGAGCGACTGATCGACAAGCTTGGGGTCTGTCAAAACCCGATAGATCTACCAATATACTTGTGCCCTCATCCAAGAGGTTAATGATTACAGCAGCGGGAAAATGTCCATGGATACACCCTCGTTAGGGTAACTTAAGGCCCTTACTCAAGGCCAACATAGGTTACATTTCTTTTGTCGTCTTTTTATCATATTAACTCAAAATACTTTACGTGTTTCTACCCCGAAATGTAAAAGCATAATTTAAAAAGGGGCCGTGAACTCACCTTTGGGTGCGTTAAAAGTTTTGCTACCAAAAATCCCAAATCAATAGGTATTCATCTATTAGTGCCCTATATACAAGGCACACTTTCATATTAATTTCAAGTCTACTAATGAGGTTGTTCACTCATCCCTTTAGACTTATAAAATAGTTCTTTGCGTTTTGACCCGTTACTTGGACGACCCGTTGGTGACTACGACCCTTATGGCTATATTTCCTATTTTCTTAGTGTTTAATCATATCAAGGTGAAATATAATTTCCCTCTAAATATCCACTCAACAACACACACCAACACCTACTTATTTACACCAAGTTTTACTATTACCATTTAACATAACTCAAATCCATACTTAAGCATTTCATATTATACTCATAAAACACTTCCTCTAATCACAGAAGTCACATAGTTCATCCAAATAATCATAATATATACCATCATCATCACACAATCATGCTTCAATCATAATAACATAGTTTCTTCATAGTAAACACCATATGCATCATACGTTCGTATTAGCTACTCATCTTTCATTAATCATTTCATATTCATCATGTATGACTAAAATACACTTCATATCATCAAAATATTCATGTTATACATTATCTATTATTCAAAACAAGTTATGTCACATAGTTTACACACGCATAGTTATGTCTATTTTCAAGCGTAGAATTAGCGTTTTCGACTCATACTTTCACATAGAACATATCAAATATGAACACATCATAACATACACCTTAAGACCTTTTATAATACCATATTATATGCCCAAATTTTCTATTTTAATTTAGATTTACATTGCATGCTTCGATCATACCCAAAATTGCCATTTTTATGCCTTTTTAAGCCTATAATGACAACATAAGCAATCCAAATCACCTTGATCATATTCCAAACTTATAATCTGATTATTATAGATAAAATATCATGTTTTTAACATCTTACTTTCAGATCTGCATAAATCATCTTATTATCATGATTATAATAGCGTTTTACCCCATTTTAAGCATATTTTACTAATTTATAAACTTCCAACTCATGCTTGTCATAAAAATTATATATAACATGTAAATTATATGCAAAATAACACCATAATACCACCATACTTTCAGTTTACCATAAGTCTCTTTATGCATGTCAAAATCCTACACTTTTCCTGCATTTTCCATGATTAGGGATTTTCATCCATGATTAACATCAAACATTTTTAGACCACAAATCACTTTGAATATAGCATCAAACTCAGATTAAACAAAACCCCTAATTTATCACTTTGCATGTCACTTTTACCACCCATTTAAGCATCATTTTAACCAATAAAAGCTACCATTCACAGACCTTTCAATCAGGAATCATTTACACCCTTATTAATATTCAAAATTTCTTATTAAAACCCAAGATTTACTGATTTTTTATTAGTTCATTAGGAAATCCTTTTGTTTGGTGAACAACTTCACTTTTAAACAAATTAAAATCTGATAACTTGAGGTTTTAAGAGGTGGATTTACCTTAGCTGAACACACTAGGATTTCTAAGAGTAGAATAGCTTCTTGATGATGATGACTCCTTGATATTGTAACATTTGTCAAAAACGGGTTTTTCCAAACCCGCTTCGTTTGTAATCGAATATCAAGTTATAAATGTTTCGTTGCGTATTTATGTTGATTTTAATTTTGAACGATGCATAATTAATAAACAAACTAGAATATAAAAGCTATAATTGATAAAAAGTAAAAATAAAATAAATAAAATGAAAAACAGGCTACCGGGACTCGAACCCGATTCAGCCGGAAAGGCTCAACGACTTAACACGCACACTTATAACCACTCCGCCACTTGATGTTTTCTGTTAGTTCTAGGACTCAATTAAATCTTATGTTCAACTATGAATCCATCTGTTTACGCTAACTGAAACCGTTATCGGTTTCCAAACGTCCAGGACGTTTGAGTGATCACGGAATTCTGATTATAACCGATAAACCGACAATTTTAATCAATTTAGTCTTGAATGGACTTGAATTCATGTGGTGATCGGTTTTAATAACCGAAAATCTGCACTTCCTGAATTACTCCAACCATAGCCCCCTCTCGCGACTCAAACTCATCCGCAGAATCTTCAATTTCATTTTCGCTCTACTTTCAGTTCGTCGGAAAAGCTTTTTGAACTCGCCGGACTTCGTCGGAAAACCATGTCTTCCATCAAATCAGTAAGTTTCTCAATTCTTTCATCGTCTATCAGTTGTTAAGCTTTTGCTAACTCAAACCCTTCCATCAGAATCAGTTTCAGACGACGATATCGGATAATTAACTCTCGCCGGAAAACTTCTGAAAGTTTCCAATTCTCGCTGTGAAACGGTATAGCCTTTTAAACCTTCTGGTAATTCTTGTTCAGTGCTTCATTTCTGCATCTAGATAATCAAAATTGTTAATCTGTCCTCTCAGACAAAATCCATAAAAACAGAGCCAACGACTTCGCCGGAATTCTGAGATAGATCGTTCTCCGGTATGTTTACTTCCAAAATCTTCTCTGCCATTTCATTTTAGTCATTTGAATTTTTGTCAATCGAACTAAACAAGAAACAGTAGAGTAATCGTAGTCTGTGATATTGTAATGAAGAAGATGAAGTTAGTTTGTTTATAAGTTTAATATAAATTGGATATTATCTCGGGTTGGACACACAGTCCAGCGGTGGACTGTGTGCGCACATATATCACACGCCGCGAGTTCGATCCTTGACACACACGTATGCTCTGTAATAAAGATGTTTTATTTTTCTAACTGAACCGGATTAACTCACTGAATTTGTTAAGTATAATAAAAATCGGTATATTAACCAGGTTAGACACACAGTCCAGCGGTGGACTGTGTGCAACACTAACCCACTGGTCCCGGGTTTGAGACCTGTTGCACACTCCGGTTCGATGATTAAAACCCTTTTTGAAAATAAAAGAATTTTGAATAAACTAAAATAGTATATAAATATAATTAAAAACAGACTTATTTCGGGTTAGACACGTAGCTCAGTTGGTAGAGCTGCGTGCATGCGTACGGGAGGTCTCGGGATCGAGCCTTACCCGGCGCACACTTACACTTTAGCAAACCGGTCAAACGGTCAACAGTCCCGGTCAACGGTCAATGGTCAACGCAAAAGTCAACATTTTTTTTATATTTTATTTATTTATTTAGTTTAAAAATCAATTAAAATACTTAAAAATAATGTTTTTAAAGATAGAAAATAGCCTTAAACTCACAAAAATATATATAAAAATCTTATTAAAATTATTAATAAAATCCACTCATTTACCATACTTCCCGTTATTATTTAGGTTAGTTAAGTCTCGTCGATCAATCCTCCAAACTCGTGCGCATTTCATCATCTTCAACCGAACGCACCCAATGTGAGTGAATCTCTACAAATTCCCCGTTTTAATCACGTTTTTGGGGTGTATCATGTGTTTTACCATTTATTATATTTAAATCATTGTGCATACATCATATCCATGAACAAATGTGTATTCAACTTGTATCAACTGTTTGTGTGGTTATTGTTAAGATTTAATTTGTCATTTTCAGTACATACATTATCATAGGCCGCCGCTCCCCATTACATTATGAGCGTTGAGATGTTCCCCATTACATTATGAGCGTGAACCGGGCGTTGCCAACATACGATCGGCTCCGTTTGATTGAACCTTGATCGCACAGATATTCATCATAGGCCGTCCATTCCCCATTACATTATGAGCGTGAACGTGACGTTGCCAACATATACAGTTTCATTCATGTTATATATTCATGCAAGTTGATATGTTATTGTATGTTATTATTTGTTATTGTTATTGTATGATTATTTACATTTGCTCACATATGACTATTGCAAAATTTTTCCATGATAAAGATAATAAGAAATCAATAATAAATGTTTATCTAACAAGGTTCACTCGCCAACTTATGTTGACCCAAAAACCCCTATTTTTACACATGATACAGGTAATCCAGCTTCAGCAAGAAACACATAGGATTGGCTTAGAAGAATAAACTGGTTTAGAGCTTGGATTGTTTAGTTGATTATTTTCTTTGTATTTGTATGAACATGTTTGGATTATTGAGGATGTAATTTTGACTTAAATAAATATGAACCATATTAGTAAATATCATGAGATTTGGTGATAACCCAATTATGCCCCGACTCTTATTCCGCTGCGGGTCGGGGTGTGACAGATATGCTTCTAAAGATGCTTGGATCTTCAAGAAAGTGTTCAAGAATGCTCCAAGTTCTTATGTGTGTGTAAATGAAGGTGTAAATGGAAAGAATATGGAGAAGATGAAAATGAAAAGGGATGAAGGAGTAGGGAGGTGGTGGTGGATGAATTTAAGGAGAGAGAGAGGTGGAGTGTTTTGGGAGTTGGGGTGTAATAATGAAGGTTTGCAGTGTTGGGATGGGTTTAGGGGTGATTGGTGGGTTTAAAGGGTGGATTTAAATGAGTTTTGATGGTTTTAGGTGGGTTGAACCCACAAATCCGAAAATTAGGATTTGGTTTAAGATTTTTAGATATTTTTTTCTTTATTACATTACTTAAACATTTTATAAAAGTCTTGCAACTTTTATAAAAGTTTAGGGCCTAATTTTACTTGATTGAAATTATTAATTATGGAATAATATTCTCTCATAAATTCCATCATAATTTTACTAACTAGAATAATACCGGATGTTTAATGGTGTCTGGGTTTGCTCAGGACTGCTAAATATCTACTGTACAAGCAAATTTCCGGACAATTTAGATATAAACCACCAATTAAGGCGTATGCGCTTTTCTTCTAAATTTCCCCCAATGACTTATGATTCCACCTTATATTAACATGTTAGGGACATGTATAGGCTTCTAAACACTAACTGTTCATCACCAATATTTGTTACGGGTGTGTCATCACTTTAAAACACGGGAATTCTTAAGTTTCAACTTTTGTGAGTTCCTTTACACATTATGGCTTTATAATTTTTAATTGGAATTCAATCACACATAAAGTAAATATTATTGCACCATTTAGTAATATCACATTTGAAGTTACAGTACCGATAGAAATCAGAAAACACGGGGTGTCACAATCTCCCCTACTTAAAGAAATTTCGTCCCGAAAATTAAGCTACGTCGTCATCAATGGATTTCGACTTAAAGAGATAAGGGTACTTCCGCTTCATCTGGTCCTCGCGTTCCTAGGTATACTGGGGTCCACACCTTGAATTCTACCTAACCTTAACCAACTTGATACGGCTTCGCCTGAGCTTTTGGACCTTCCTGTCCAAAACCTCAACAGGTTCCTCAACAAAACCGGAGTTTGTCGTCAATCTGAACCTCGCCTTTGGGTATCACAAGTGTCTCATCAGAAAGACACTTCTCCAGGTTAGACACATAGAACACGTCGTGTACTCCACTGAGTTCTTGAGGCAGCTTGAGCCTATAAGCAACTACACCAGCTCGCTCTACAATCTTGAATGGTCCTATATACCTGCTGAATCTAAAAACAACTTTCCAGGGTGAGACTTTTAACATGACTCTGTCCCCAACCTGGAATTCCAACGATTTCCTTCTATTATCGGCATAACTTTTCTGTCGGTCTGCGGCTGCTTTTAATCTGTCCCTGATTTGAGTAATCTTATCGGTTGTCTCTTGAATGATTTCAGGTCCAGTTAATTGCTTTTCACCGACTTCTGCCCAACATAGGGGCGATCGACATTTCCTTCAATAAAGTGCTTCAAAAGGGGCTGTCTTGATGCTCGAGTGGTAACTATTGTTATAGGAAAACTCGACTACGGGTAAGTGAGTATCCCAATTTCCATCAAAATCAATTGAACATGCTCGCAACATATCTTCTACCATTTGGATAGTCCCTTTCACTCTGACCATCAGTCTGCGGGTGATATGTCGTGCTCAATCCAAACGTGTTCCTAACGCTTTCTGCAGCGACTACCAAAATTTCGATGTAAAGCGACCATCTCAATCTTAGATTATCGAAATTGGCACTCCGTGTCGTGCAACTATATCTTTGAGATAGATTTTTGATAGCTTATCTAAGCCATATTTTTCCTTAATGGGTAAGAAATGAGCAGATTTTGTTAAGCGATCAACGATCACCCAAATATTGTCATGACCACTAGATGTCCTTGGCAGCTTGATTATGAGATCCGTGGTTATTCTCTCCCATTTCCATTGAGGAATCTTGGAATGTTGCAAAAGCTCGGATGGCTTCTGATACTCGGCTTTAAAACCTTCGAAGAGGTTAAGCACTTGCTAACGTATAGAACTACCTAGCCTTTCATATTGGGCCACATAGAACTCCCTGAGGTCTTTGTACATCTTGTATGCTCCTTGGTGAATTGAATACTTCGATTTGTGGGCTTTGTCCAGGATCAACCCTCGCAAGTTTCCTGGACGTGGCACCTAGATACTATCTCTAAAGTACAACATACCATCCTCTTTGAGTGTAAGCTCGCTTTCCATCCCACACAATCCTTCCTTCTTGATTTTTCTTCTCTTCAATGCTCTACCTTGTGCATCGCAGATATGAGCCGCGAGGCTCGTTTGAATTGTTAATCCCAATGCACGAACGTGTAGCGTTTTCACTCTTTCTTTCCTACTCAAGGCATCTGCCACAACATTGGCTTTGCCTGGGTGATAACGAATGTCACATTCGTAATCATTGAGTAACTCTACCCAGCAACGTTGTCTCATGTTAAGTTCCTTTTGATCAAAGATATGTTGGAGGCTCTTATGGTCAGCGTAGATCGTACACTTGGTACCATATAGATAATGTCTCCAAATTTTAATGCAAAAATCGCCGCTCCTAATTCCAAGTCGTGTGTCATGTAATTCTTCGCATGCACCTTTAATTGTCGGGAAGCATAGGCTATGACCTTGTCTTTTTGCATCAAGACAAAACCAAGTCCTTGGTGTGAGGCATCACAATACACCACAAATCCATCTGTCCCATCAGGAAGGGAAAAAATAGGAGCACTACACAACTTCTGTTTTAACGTCTGAAAAGCTTCCTCTTGTTTCTCACTCCACGAATACTTTCGATCTTTCTGAGTTAGCAGCTCCAAAGGTTGCACTATCTTAGAAAAGTTCTCGATGAACCTTCAGTAGAATCCAGCTAATCCTAAGAATTGTTGTCTCTCTGTAGGGGACTTTGGCACTTCCCAGTTCTTGATTGCTTCAATCTTATGGGATCTACATGTATGCCTTTCTCATTTATGATGTGTCCGAGAAAATGCACTTCTCAAATCCAAAACTTGCATTTAGAGGGCTTAGCATACAACTTATCATTCCTTAGCAGCTTCATAATCAACTTCAAATGTTCCTCATGCTCCGCCTTAGTTTGTGAATAGATATGTATATTGTCGATGAATACTATCATGAATTTATCTAAGTTTGGTTTACACACACGATTCATGAGGTCCATGAATACAACGGGTGCATTGGTTAGCCCAAACGGCATAACCAGAAATTCTTAGTGACCATATCGTGTTCTGAACGCTGTCTTGGGAACGTCTTCTTTGGCTATTCTTAGCTGATGGTAACCGGAACGGAGATCAATCTTCGAATAAAAGCTAGATCCTTGCAACTGATCAAACAAAACATCAATCCTTGGTAATGGGTACCGATTTTTGATAGTTAGTGTGTTTAGTTCTCGGTAATCAATGCACATTCTAAACGATCCATCTTTCTTCTTCACAAATAAAACTAGTGCTCCCAGGGCGAGAAACTTGGTCTTATTAATTCCTTTATCTAACAACTCTTGAAGTTGTTGGGACAACTCTTTCATTTCTGATGGAGATAGACGATACGGAGATCGTGCTATTGGCGCTGATCCAGGTACAAGATCACTTTGAATTCTATCTGCGTCGGGAGCGGTAGACCAGGTAAGTCTTCAGGGAAAACTTCCGAAAATCACGTACGATCAGAATATCTTCTAGCTTGCTTTTATCGGCCTTGCTATCTACTACATTTGCCAAAAAGGATGGGAGTGGTAGACGTACCAATTTCTCGAACAGATAATCTCAACGTGATTCTTGGACAACCAATCCATTCCTACGACGATATCAAAACTTCCTAACTCGACAGGTAAAAGGTCGATATTGAATATGTGTTCCTTCAATTGAGGTGTGCACCCTCGAATGACTGAGGTGAATGCAAGGGAAGCTATGCAGTCCCAGATCATGGAGCTGAAGGCAGAGATGGCGGGTATGAAGAAGCGGATGGAAGATGCCGAGCAGAGAGCTCAAGTGATCGGTCAACAAATGGATATGTCCTACGAGATGATTTATGGCTCGATAGATTGAGAGTTGGTTGCATTACACCGAGTGGATGCGCTCGAGCAATGCATTGAGTCCACTGTTGCGTTAGATGTCATATGCATCCTACTTGTCTCTACCGCCATGCAGATGGGAGCCCTCACCATATTCACACATTAGCTTCATCATGTATTTGAATTAAATCATTATTTTGTTTGGGAATACTTGTATCGGTGAAAGCTTTAGTTTCACCAATTCTGATATTTGTTTTTAAAACAATGTAACAAGTGATATACTCCCAATTTAGTATTATGGTTTATGTTTTATTTATCATGTGTGGTTGTGATTCTTTTGTGGTTGTTAAATTTGTGTTGATGGTCATGTTTAAACTACTATCATACATACTTGGTTGACGTTAATATAGCGCAAATATTATCTCATCTAATTGTAATGTTTGTTTTAGAAAGAAAACAACGCATGGTTATATTTTTCCTACCTTATGGTTATTATTTTCCTAACTTATGGTTGTATTTTTCCTACCTTCTTAACGTTCAATCATATCAATGTGAAATATAATTTCCGTCTAAATATCCACTCAACAACGCACATCAATACCTACTTATTAATACCAAGTTTTACTATTACAAACTCACATAACTCAAATCCATACTTAAGTGTTTCCTATTATAATCACACAATACTTAATCTAATCACATAAGCCACATAACTCATCCAAATAATCATATTATATACCATCATCATCACACAATCATGCTTCAGTTATAATAACATAGTTTCTTCATAGTAAACACCATATGTATCATGTTTTTAGCTTCATACTTTTAGTTCCACATAGATCATCTTATTAACATAGTTATAATCGCTTTTAACACCATTTTAAGCATGATTTACTAGATTGTAAGCTTCCAACTCATAGTTATCATAAAAAATATATATAACCTGAATATTATATACAAAATATCACCATAATATCACCATATTTTTAGTTCACCATTATTCTCTACATGCATATCAAAATCCTACATTTAACTTGCATTTTCTTCATTAATCATACACCATACACCCTCCTAGCTTACGGTTTTTCAACCAAGTTTACATCAAACATTTTTAGACCATAAAACACTTCAAATAAAGCATCAAACTCAGATTACACAAAACCCCTAATTTATCACTTTGCATGTCACTTTTAACACCCATTTAAGCATCACTTTAAACCATAAAAGCTACCATTCACACACCTTTCAATCATAAATCATTTACACACATAATAACCTTCAAAATGCCTTATTAAAACCCTAAACTTAGTGATTTGATTTGTTCATTAGGAAATCCTCTTGTTTGGTGAACAACTTCACTTTTAAACAAACTATAATCTCAAATCTTAGGGTTTTAAGAGATGTATTACCTTAGATGAATGAAGTAGGGTTCCTAAGAGTATAAGAGCTTCTTGGGGCTGATTATTCCTTACTAATCTTCTATGGATGCTTGTGTCCTTCACAGAATGCTCAAGAACTTCAAGGTGTGTGAAAATGGAGGTGAAATGAGAGTGTTTTATGAGATATGAGGTTGAAACAAGATGAAATGAAGGGAGGGAGGGAGTGAACGGTTTTTGAAGGGAGGAGAGAGGTGAGAGAGTGTCTTGGGAAGGGTTTTGAATGATTATAAAGTTGGAGTGTGAGTTTGGGTTAAATGGTGAGTGGTTGTGTAAGAGTTTTAGGGGATTTAGGAGGATTGTGTAAGATATTTGAATGATTAGATAGAGATTTTATAAATTTTGATTTTTCTTTATTTATTTGTGGGAATAAATATATATTTACATATATATTTATTTTTTTATACATTACTTACACTTTTATAAAAGTCATGCAACTTTTATAAAAGTTTGGGGTCCTATCTCACTTGATTGAACTAAACAATTATTGAATAATATTCACCTATTAATTCCATCATAATTTTACTAATTGGAATGTTATCTAATATTTAGTGGTGTCTGGGTTTGCTTAAGACTGCTAAAAGTCTGTAACACAAGCGATTTTTAGGACAATTTAGACAGAAACCACCAATTATGGCGTATGCGCTTTTCTTCTAAATTTCCCCAAATGACTTGTAATTCCACCTTATACTAACATATTAGGAACATTCATGGGCTTCTAAATGCGAACCGGGTCATCACCAACATTCGTTACGGGTATGTTATCACATCAAGTTACGGTGATTCTCTAAATCTCATCGTTTGCAAATTCCATTGCACATTAGGGCTTATATATTTAATTTTGACTTTCATCACACATAAAGTAATATTATTGCACCACTTCATAATAAAATGTTTGAAATTATAGTACGGATAGAAATCGGAAAACACAGGGTGTCACAGTCTCCCCTACTTAAAGAAATTTCGTCCCGAAATTTAAGTTGTGTCGTCGTCTTTGGTTTGGTCTAGAAAAGGTGAGGGTACTTCCACTTCACTTCATCCAGTCCTCACATTCCCAGATATACTCGGGTCCATGCTTTGAATTCCTTCTAACCTTGACCAACTTGATACGGCTTCGCCTGAGCTTTTGGACCTTCCAATCCAAAACCTCAATAGGTTCTTCAACAAATTGGAGTTTGTCATCAATCTGAATTTCACCTGGCAGTATCACAAGTGTCTTGTCAGACAGACACTTCTTCAAGTTTGATACATGGAATATATCATGTACTCCGCTGAGTTCTTGAGGTAGCTTGAGCCTATAAGCGACTACATCAATTGGTTTTATAATCTCGAACGGTCCTATATATCGCGGGCTCAATTTTCCTCCTCTACCTAATCTAAACACACCTTTCCAGGGTGTGACTTTTAACATGACTTTGTCTCCGACCTGGAATTCCTACGGTTTTCTTTTATTATCGGCATAACTTTTCTGTCGATCTGCGGCTGCATTCAACCTGTCCCTAATTTGAGAGATCTTATTGGAAGTCTCTTGAATGATTTCAGGTCCAGTTAATTGCTTCTGCCCAACACATGGTTGATCGACATTTCTTTCCATAAAGAGCTTCAAAAGAGGCGGCCTTGATACTCGAGTGGTAAATGTTGTTATAGGAGAACTCAACTAAGGGTAAGTGAGTGTCCCAATTTCCACCAAAATCAATTGCGCATGGTCGCAACATATCTTCTACCATTTGGAAGTCCTTTCACTCTAACCATCTGTCTGTGGGTGATATGCCGTGCTCAAATCCAAACGTGATCCTAACGCTCTCTGCAGCAACTACAAAAATTTCGATGTAAAGCGACCATCTCTATCGGAGATTATCGAAATTGGCACTCCGTGTCGTGCAACTATTTCTTTGAGATAGATTTTTGACACCTTATCTACGTCATATTTTTCCTTAAATGGTTAGAAATGAGCCGATTTTGTTTAGTGGTCAACAACAACCCAAATAGCGTCGTATCCACTAGATGTCCTTGGCAGCTTGGTTATAAGATCCATGGTTAGTCCTCCCATTTCCTTGAGGAATCTCGGGTTGTTGCAAGGCTTCTGATACTCTGCTTTAACTTTCGAACAAGTTAAGCACTTGCTAACGTAAAGAGCTACCTCACCTTCATATTGGGCCACCAATAGAACTCCTTGAGGTCCTTGTACATCTCGTCTGCCCCTGGGTGGATTGCATACTTCAATTTGTGGGCCTCGTCCAAAACCAACTCTCGCAGATTTCCTAGACGTGGCACAAAAATACGATCTCTAAAGTACAACATACCATCCTCCTTGGGTGAAAGCTCGTTATCCATCCCACGCAATCCTTCCTTCTTGATCTTTCTTCTCTTCAACGCTCTATGTTGTGCGCCGCAGATACGAGCCGTGAGGCTTGTTTGAATTATTAATCCCAACGCACGAACGCATAGCAGTTTCACTCTTTTTTTTCCTACTCACGGCATTTGCCACTACATTGGCTTTGCCCGGGCGATAATGAATGTCAAATTCATAATCATTGAGTAACTCCACCCAACATCGTTGTCTCATGTTAAGCTCATTTTGATCAAAGATTTGTTGGAGACTTTTATGATCGGTGTAGATCATACACTTAGTGCCATAGAGATAATGTCTCCAAATCTTTAATGCAAAGATCACCACTCCTAACTCCAAGTCGTGTGTCGTGTAATTCTTCTCATGCACCTTTAATTGTCAGGAAACATAAGCTATGACTTTGTCTTTTTGCATCAAGACACAACCAAGTCCTTGGTGTGAAGCATCGCAATACACCACAAATCCATCTGTTCCATCAAGAATTGGGAAGTGCCAAAGTCCTCTACAGAGATAAAACAATTCTTAGGATTGGCTGGATACTACCAAAGGTTCATCGATAACTTTTCTAAGATAGCGCAACCTTTGACATTGTTGACTCTGAAAGATCGAACGTATTCGTGGAGTGAGAAACAAGAGGAATCCTTTCAGACGTTAAAGTAGAAGTTGTGTAGTACGCCTATTTTGTCCCTTCCTGATGGAACATATGTATTTGTGGTATATTGCGATGATTCACACCAAGGACTTGGTTGTGTCTTGATACAAAAGGACAAAGTAATATCTTATGCTTCCCGACAATTAAAGATGCATGAGAAGAATTACACGACACACGACTTGGAGTTAGGAGCGGTGATCTTTGCATTAAAGATCTGGAGACATTATCTCTATGGCACTAAGTGTACGATCTACACCGATCATGACAAAAAATATAACCATAAGGGTAGTGAAAAACAACTGTAGGAAAAATGGAACCATAAGGGTAGGAAATCACTAATAGGTATTCACCTATTAGTGCCCTATATACAAGGCACACTTTCATATTAATTTCAAGTCTACTAATGAGGTTGTTCACTCAACCCTTTAGACGTATAAAATAGTTTTTTGCGTTTGACCCGTTACCTGGACGACCCGTTACTTGGACGACCCATTGGTGACTACGACCCTTGTGGCTCTATTTCCCATTTTCTTAGTGTTTAATCATATCAAGGTGAAATAAAATTTCTCTCTAAATATCCACTCAATAACACACACCACACCTACTTATTTACACCAAGTTTTACTATTACGATTTCACATAACTCAAATCCATACTTAAGCATTTCATATTATACTCATACAACACTTCATCTAATCACATAAGTCACATAGTTCATCCAAATAATCATATTATATACCATCATCATCACACAATCATGCTTCAAGCATAATAACATAGTTTCTTCATAGTAAACACCATATGTATCATGCGTTCGTATTAGCTACTCATCTTTCATTAATCATTTCATATTCATCATGTAAGACTAAAATACACTTCATATCATCAAAATATTCATGTTATACATTATCTATTATTCAAAACAAGTTATGTCACATAGTTTACACACGCATAGTTATGTCCATTTTCAAGCGTAGAATTAGCGTTTTCGACTCATACTTTCACATAGAACATATCAAACATGAACACATCATAACATACACCTTAAGACCTGTTATAATACAATATTATATGCCCAAATTTTCTATTTTAATTCAGATTTACATTGCATGCTTCGATCATACCCAAAATTGCCATTTTACGCCTTTTTAAACCTATAATGACAACATAAGCAATCCAAATCACCTTGATCATATTCCAAACTTATAATCTGATTATTATAGATAAAATATCATGTTTTTAACATCTTACTTTAAGATCTACATAAATCATCTCATTATCATGATTATAATAGCTTTTTACCCCATTTTAAGCATATTTAACTAATTTATAAACTTCCAACTCATGGTTGTGATAAAAATTAGATATAACCTGTATACTATATGCAAAATAACACCATAATACCACCATACTTTCAGTTTACCATAAATCTCTTTATGCATGTCAATATCCTACACTTTTCCTACATTTTCCACTGAAATCAAGCGTCATACACCCTCCTAACTTAAGGATTTTCATCCATGATTAACATCAAACATTTTTAGACCACAAATCACTTCGAATATAGCATCAAACTCAGATTACACAAAATCCCTAATTTATCACTTTGCATGTCACTTTTACTACCCATTTAAGCATCATTTTAACCCATAAAAGCTACGATTCACACACCTTTCAATCATGAATCATTTACACACTTATTAATCTTCAAAATTTCTTATTAAAACCCTAGATTTACTGATTTTATTAGTTCATTAGGAAATTCTTTTGTTTGGTGAACAACTTCACTTTTAAACAAATTAAAATCTCCTAACTTGAGGTTTTAAGATGTGGATTTACCTTAGATGAACACACTAGGATTTTTAAGAGTAGAATAGCTTCTTGATGATGACTCCTCCTTGATATGCTTCTAAAGATGCTTGGATCTTCAAGAAAGTGTTCAAGAATGCTCCAAGTTCTTATGTGTGTGTAAATGAAGGTGTAAATGGAAAGAATATGGAGAAGACGAAAATGAAAAGGGATGAAGGAGTTGGGAGGTGGTGGTGGACGAATTTAAGGAGAGAGGAGAGAGAGAGGTGGAGTGTTTTGGGAGTTGGGTTGTAATAATGAGGGTTTGGAGTGTTGGGATGGGTTCGGGGGTGATTGGTGGGTTTAAAAGGTAGATTTAAATGAGTTTTGATGGTTTTTAGGTGGGTGGGACCCACAAATCCGAAAATTAGGATTTGGTTTAAGATTTTTTTATATTGTTTTTCTTTATTACATTACTTAAACATTTTATAAAAGTCTTGCAACTTTTATAAAAGTTTACGGCCTAGTTTTACTTGATTGAAAATATTAATTATGGAATAATATTCTCTTATAATTCCATCATAATTTTACTAACTAGAATAGTTCCAGATGTTTAATGGTGTCTGGGTTTGCTCAGGACTGCTGAATATCTATCGCATAAGCAAATTTCCGGACAATTTAGACAGAAACCACCAATTAAGGCGTATGCGCTTTTCTTCTAAATTCCCCCAATGACTTATAATTCCACCTTATATTAACATGTTAGGGACATTCATAGGCTTCTAAACACTAACCGGGTCGTCACCAACATTTGTTACGGGTCTGTCATCACTTTAAAACACGGGAATTCTTATGTTTCAACTTTTGCGAATTCCTTTACACATTAGGGCTTTATAATTTTTAATTGGAATTTAATCACACATAAAATAAATATTATTGCACCATTTAGTAATATCACATTTGAAGTTACAGTACAGATAGAAATCGGAAAACACGGGGTGTCATAGATCCATCCTTCGTTTTCACAAATAGGATAGGAGCGACCCAAGGTGAAAAGCTCGGACGAATGAATCCTTTGTCAGAAACTTTCTAAAGCTGTTTAGATAACTGTTGCATCTCAGACGGTGCAAAACGGTAAGGGGATTTAGCTATAGGGTTGGCACCAGGTACAAGATCTATATAAAACTCAACTTGTCGTGCTGGGGGTAAACCAGGTAGCTCTTCAGGAAACACCTCAGGATCATCCTGAACAATGGGGATGTCCTGAATAGCCTTACCCTTGCCTTTCTCCTCTATGATATGTGCCAAGAAGGCAACATAATTCTTTCGTAGGTATTTTTAGGCTTGGGTACAGGTCATGAGTTTAAGGTTACTAACGGGTTTTTATCCACGAACTTCTAAGACTTCACTAGACCAGAGAGGTATACGAACGATCTTATCAAAACAGATCACCTCAGCATGGTGTTTAGTTAACCAGCCCATTCCTACTATGATGTCAAAGATCCGGAGTTGCATTACCGTGAGGTCAATGGGAAAAAGATGGTTGTTAAGGTTCAATTGGCAACTACGAATGACGAAATCGAGTACAAGAGGTTCGCCACTAGCTACCTCTACTGTCAAGGGCTTTCCTCTTTTCGTTCTAGGCATTGAAAGCAAATGATCAAAGCTAGGGATACGAAACTTCTATCAGCACCCGAATAAAAAAGAATTGATGCAGGATGGTTGTTAACAAAGAACGTACCGTTCACCACTTTGTTATCTGCACGCGCCTCGTTAGCATTTATATTGAATGCTCGTCCATGAGCCGGGTTTGCATTTGCCAACTTCAGACAGTTGTTCATGTAGTGAGTAAGATCACCACAGTTATAGCAAGACCCTGGTGAATAACGAGGTCGTACAAGATTGGCTGGCTGTTGAACAGGGTTCTGAACAGCACGATTCTGAATAGGAACACAATGACAGGTGTTGGCCAAATGACCAGATCACCCACAGTTAGTACACTGACGGCATTGTAGATGGGGCTGATGATGACAATTGCACTTGTTACACAGTGGTGCAGTACCGGCATATTATTTCTTGGCGGGTGGTTGTGCTGGCTGGTTAGGAGCAGCTTGATTGGGCAGTGTACCAACATTGAAGTTCTTGGAAGCCTTACGCTTCCTAGATTTCTTGGAGGTTTCAGCCTTGGTTCCCTTCCGTTTCGTAGACTTGACAAACGGTTTCTTGTCACCTTTGCGGTGTAGTTTACCTTTCTTGACTTGTGAGTTAGTCAAGGTTCCAGCTAGCTCAATGGCTTTTCTAACAGAAGTAGGGTTGCTGCCGGTGACAATGTCCTAAACTGGGTCAGGAAGAGCATCCATGTACTTCTCAATCGCCTTATCTAAAGGCGTAACCATGGTAGGACAAAACAAGCTCAATTCCACATACCGATCGGTATACGCACGGTGTTCTCCACTGTCCTGTTTTAGGTCATGGAACTCATTTTCAAGTGCCCTCTGCTCGTGGCAAGGGCAGAACTCTTTCATCATAAGAGCTCTGAGTTCCTCCCATCTCTGAACCATAACAATATCTGCACCCCGATCTCTCACCACTCCGTTCCACCACGTGAGCACCATCTTTTGGAAGACGCTCGAAACAAACTCGACTTTGCGCTCATTCGGACATTGGACATACCATAATGTACTCTCAAAACTCTCAAACCACTGTAGGAGTCCAGTTGCTCCTTCAGTACCACTAAACTTATGTGGTTAAGCCGAGTTGAACTGTTTATAATTGCACGGAGCTAGTGGATTATTATTGTTATTGTTGGCTTGGTTTATTTGAGTTATGAGATTTGGTAGCACAACAACAATTTGCTAAGCTATCATGGCTGCCATGTTGGCATCCGGATTCGCATTTGCATTCGACGAGGAGGCATTCTAAAAGAGAAGAAAAACGTGAGAGAAAATGAGTGAGATGAATGTTGGAAAATCAAAATGAGATGTTATTCATATCGACGAGATGTAAGGATGGTGGTCATTTGTTCGTTACTCAAAACAAACAAACGACACATAGTGACTAATCAAAGTAATGGGTCTTTATAATGTATCGCGAAGACATGCTTTAGCCTATAAGTGGACACTCATCCCAAGAGTTCCCAGGTAGAGTTACTGATCCGATTAAGTGGATTTGTACGAACATGTAGGACCGATCCATGATGCTAAGGAACCTAAATTTTATATCTAACGTCCATAATGGCGGAAATATTACGTCGTGTTTACCAATAGACAAGATTTAATCAGTTAATCGTTAGTTTTATTGATCAAACGTTCTGGTTACAAACTGACAGAGCTTCGCCTCTGAAATGCCAAAGTTACAAATGAATGAGGCTAGCTAGGTATTTATAGAGACATAAGTTCGCCCTAGGGGACACCAGTTCGCCCGAACTTGCATAAACAAATTCGGCCGAACATGCATTTACATGTTGAATTATGGGCGAACTTGGCTAATACATTCATAAATACTTCCTATACCTAGCCTATTCAGCTCAATACAATACAGACTCGATATAAGACTAAGACATAGACATTATGAACCAACAAACTCCCCCTTGGATATCGTCTTCGTCTTGTATCAGTCTTCAAAACTCTGTCTTCATATAAACATTAACACACACGACCGAAGAAGTTCTTAAACGGCTTCCTTCGTCGTTCTTGCTTTGGATCAGGCGTTTGATCAGTCGGTGGTGGTCTTTTAAAATTAGCCATTCAGAGAACTTTGCCTTACCGCTTTTTCCATTCTTTCTTTAATCGCCTTATTTCAGTTTTTCTCCTTTAAAAACTCAACTCTCTCCAGATCCCTCCTCTTCATTCGCCACATCTTTCCAGAATTGACTTCGCACGCATAATAAACGTTTACAACCTTTTGAAACTGCATCGCTTGTATCTTTTCTCATTCTTCAAAAACAATCTTGTTATAGAACAAGGTTTTGATGTCTTCTCTCGATTAGTTCACAAGCCACATAGGATCTAGAATCCTTATCGTCCTCCATAAACCCCTCATGCCCTGATAACCCATCACTTCAACCCGTTACTTGGTAATATCTAGATGTTCTTCAAACTTTAGCACGATAACAGCTTCACACGTAGCTGAATCTATTTGCCACCACTTGAACAAATGATAGAAGTTTTGTTCAATCGGCATAAGTGGCATATTTCTTAGCTCTTGGACGTTTCATGATTAACGTTATGTCCTTTTCTCCCATTTTCTTGTTTGTCTTTATTCTGTGGCTAGGAATAAACGGCTTCCAATAATTGAATCCTTTAACCTCTTCATGCTTTATCATCTTCCACAATAATTTATCAGCAACCTTCATATGGTATGTAACGTTCACATTTTGTACCAACTCTTCCACATCCCAATACGGTAATGTCTTGAAATCAGCAAGGTATTTGAAGTATTGCACTCCAAACTCCCTCTTGATTGCATATACGTTCAGCTCTTTGAACCATCCCCAACTCAATATATCTGCCAAAGAAACATCTTTGTCTCTGGTAAAGAATGCTAGAGGACGTCTAAACTTTTGTTCACGTGGCATCTCTTTGAACCAATACTTCCTCGCTTGAGCTATTTCTTCTTTGTTCATGGGCTTAGGAACTTTACCCTCTTGAACTGATTTAACAATTCTTTCTTTCAGCATGTCTTCATCAAGCTGCTTGTACATTTCTTCAAATGTAGGAAAACTTTCTGAATTAGAACCAATGTACTTTGCTTTCTGATTAGTTTCATCAACCGAAGACCAATCTTCTACAATTACTCGATTGTATTCGTCAGCTTCAAATCGTCTTTGATACTGATAATCATTTGGTTCAAATGTGTTAACATTCAAAACTTCTTCAAAATCAAACTCTAAGCTTTCAGCTTCAACTTCAACTAATCTCGCAAGATCTTCTTTCGAGTAGTTATGCACATACTCGCCTTCTTCCACATTATGTTCCAACATCAACATTAATGGCTTTGTGGGAACTGCAGCAACTGGCTTTGCAGATCGATCAATATCTGACATATCTATATCATCTGAAGGCCCTTTTTCCCCTGACTCCCCCTGACTTTTATCTCCCATCTTATTTGATTCGTCATCTATAAGAGAAGTAAAGTAAAAATCTTCAGAGAATTTTGCTTCAGTGATCTTTATACCTGTACCACCCTGATCACAATCATCACCACCTTGATCATAATCATCATCATCATCATCATCATCATCACCAACATTCCAATCCTCGTAACTTCCTTCCTCTTCATCCTCTTTATCATCTTTCTCAGCTTCCTCATCGTCTTTTTCTTCAGAAGCAATGATAGGATCAGAAGGCTTGACAGATTCGTCAACCTTTGGAATATCATACTCAGAAGCTTTCAAAACATCTTCAATTGGTTTCTCTATAACATCAGAAGACTTAGGAGCTTCACCTTCAACTCCTTAACCTTTGCCACTCTCAGCCAATTCTTTCTCAAGTCGTTCTTTGGCTTCCTGTTGATCTAGACGATCATATTCTTTGATGAATTCGATACCTAGTGCATTTGATAACACTTTCTGCATCCTGGAGAATCTTCGATCATTTAGGGCTTGGATAGACTTCAGATTAGCTATCTCATTTTGCATTCAATCATTCGCATCCTGCAAACTTTCGATCAACGCTTTAAAGTACTCACGCTCATTCTCTAACACCTTCACTTTGTCGTCCAACATTTCTTTCTCAACCACATTTTGATTCATCTTCTGAATAAGCTCTTCTTTTTCAACTTCATTCTGTGCTACTTTTTCTTCTAACATCTTCACGCACTTTTCAAGAAGTTCAACATTTGTTTCTGGGAAGAAATCATTTAGATCCTGCAAACTTATCGGATCATTGTGCTATCACCAAACACATTAGGCCCTCCTGGAGTCTTCGGTGTTGACTTTGGTGTTGCAGCATTTGGTGTTGACTTCCTTGGAGTAGAACTTTCAATATTTGAAGTCGTTGGAGCAACAGGAGATTCAGTGATAGGAACTTCAACAAAGCCAGACACAGGAGGTTCTTGTGCAACTCCTGACCTTTCAGCTTCAGCATGAATAATAATAGGAGGTTCTTGTGTAACTCCTGGCCTTTCAGCTTCAGCATGAATAATAACAGGAGGTTCTTGTGGAGGAGGTTCTTGTGTGACTCCCTTATCCTGAGCACCAGAACATTCTTGAGGGGCTTCTGTGTTTTTCACACTTCCTTTGTACCTCTTACTCACCGCCTTTTGAACTTTCTTCGGTTTCTTTCTACCTTGGGTTTGTGGCGAGCCTGTAGTCTTCTTCGAGATTTCTTTTGCTGATGACTTCGCACGTTTAACCTTTTTCTTAGGACTTTCTTCATCAGACTCCTTATAAAGATTCAGATCAAAATCAGCATCAATCTCTTTTTCTTTCTCTGCTTTAATCTCTGCCTTAGTATTTTCTGGCTCTTTAGCAGGAATTTCTTTATCAGAATCATCTTCATTTTCAGAAGTGGCATATATAACATCGTCTTGAGTCGTTTTCACTGTTTCTTGACTCTCAACCACTACTACATCACTTGATCCAGCAACTACTTCAACATTCTCTGGTTCATCCTCGTCGACGAGCATCGTTTCAACTTTCTTAGATGCTCGTTTCTTCTTAGGCTTATCAGATTCTGCCTTCAAGAACCATTCACTCCTTGCCTTAGGCTTGAAATCTTTAAACCACTCCTTTTCAGCGCTAAGTTCTTTTTCATCATCACTGCCATCTTTCCTCCATTTGTTTTCTGGTAGCGAAATGTAGTTTGAATCTTTAATGGCTTCGAAAACTGACTTTGCAATAGGAGCTGAAACTTCTTTTTGAAACTTTATGGGCTTCTTCACTGTGGTCTCATCAAGCTGAACTAAGTATAAAACATTGTTCGGATCTCTCGTAATGTTCGTGTACTTTTCATCAATCTACATTTGAACAAATCTTGGATAGAGACACAATCTAGAATCCTCCATGTTCTTCGGCATGTTCATGAAAACTAACTTCGAGAAGTTAAACGGCTTTTTCAGAATCAGTGTCGTTGCCATGCGAGCTAAGTAATCTTGAACATCATCCAACCCTGCCATGCGATGGCTGAATGTGTGAATTATAGCGTGCATCAGAAGCTCGTAAGGGTTTGGCACTTCCCCTTTCTTTAATGTCAGCTTATTCACGCTACCTTTGTAACCTATCCTGAAGAAACAACCACGGACCATCTTCTCGTCAAGATAAATTGGATCATCTTCTTTATCGTTGAACTGTAATACTCTGCGAATATCATCTTCAGTCACAGTAAGCGGCTTAACTTCATTACCAACTTGCATGGTAGAAGTAATTGTCTTCTTATCTTCACTTAAACTCGCATTCATCCAAAAATGAATAATGTGTGATCGATACGACACTGTGTGCTCTGTTATAGCTTTGTGGATAGGGCTTTCCTCCAAAAACTACAGTATACTGTCGTATTCTTTTAGCGAAGGACAGATCGATTTGTCGAGCGTGATTCACGTATTGTGAATTTTAGAGAACTCTACTAGATTACACGTGCTGGAACCAGTGCCTGAAAAATGACGCAAAACAATTAGCAAGCTTATCGAGAAGAATCACAAAATTTTCTAACACTTTATCAAGTTCGGGCGAACTTGATATGGTGTTACAACATTCAGTTTTGTTCAAGTTCGCCCGAACATTTAACCATCACATGTTCATTGTTTATCAATATCTTCGGGCGAACTTGCATTCTAAACAATTCAAAATTTCCTTTTCATAAGTTCGGTCGAACATGCATTTTTATCAGTTTTAACAAAACACTTTTGATGCAAGTCTGGTCGAACTTGATAACAAGTTCGGCCGAACTTATCATCTACTCCAACTCAAATCTGTTCAACATTCCAACAACCATTTCAATCAAATCAAAATTAGTTACACGATCGATTTTAATTGTAGATTCAGGATTTATGTTCAATTTTAACAAACAACACCTAGATCTAACAGATTTTAAAGTTCCAGATCTATTTGATTCGATTCAGGTCAATTCAAGGATCAAAGACAAATCGCTACCTCAATCATAGAATTGGTGTGCTAATCACCAAAAACGGACTTAATTTGTGCAGCGAAACGGTGTGAAATTGCTAAAATCGTTCAAGTACTCTCAAAGTTCAAGTTCGTTTCAGAGAGTTTGAAGGCTGTTGAATGAGTTCGGTCGAACTTAATTGGTATTTATACCAAGTCAAGTTCGGGCGAACTTCTTAAGCCTAACAAACAATCCCAACTAAGTTTGAGCGGACTTAGCCTTTAAACAATACAGTTATTACTTAGCAAGTTCGGTCAAACTTGCTGTTTGTTAAACTTGATATTGTTTAGCAAGTTCGGCCAAACTTGCCAAACATAATTTCAAAACTTTTTCAAAATTTTCAATTTTAACCCCTGAACTTTCCAACTTTTTACCAGTTATGAAAATCCACTCAGTTGACCAAGTCCAAGTTAATGACCTTGGTTAACCGATTTGCCTGCCAAGTCTAAGTTAATGACCCCGGTTTGACCCGTTACGAACAAATTGTTGATATTTTGAAAAACAAAGTTTCAAATTAATGAACTTTTTATCATTTTGTCTTTTTAGATTTTACAGATAAGCTCACGGCCCGTTGTCAAAGAGATTCCCACCAGTTCTAGCATCTTACCAGCCTTTGAAGATCCGTTCTCCAACATTGGTTTGCTGAAAACAATGTAGAAACAAAATATTTTTGTATTTTTGTAAGTTTATGATAAAACACACCGAAAATCTTTTTGATTTTAATCTGTAAAGCTGAAATACTATGTATAAAACAATGTAAACTAACTACAAACATATTTACAGACATATTTTTGTGAATTCGTGTCTAAGGATCATATCAGTTGATTGAGACATATCACCAGGACCGTTGACTTTTAACTGACTTTAAGTTTTAAACTCATTTACATAGATTGTCGATGTGTTTATCCACTTAAACTTTACCACATTTCTCAACTGTTTCAAGATATGTTAAGGTAAGATTTATGAAACTTGACTTAGCTGTGGTTCCCACTTCTTGAATATACTCCCATATCCAGATTCCCTAGATTTCATCTTACGGGTGAATATAGCGTAATTGATATCTGTATCTTGGTTATGCGAGACCTTGAGAGCTCAGGTTAGTACTACCGTACAGACAAAGAGATGAAAGCTTGTCTTTAAGGTGTGTTCCACTTAAGGAATTTTTCAGCACTGCAAATGATTAGATCTTTCGATACTTTTCAAGATTGCATGCAGTTTGGGGATTTTTTGGTGAAAGTATTATAGAAGTTCTAGGCCATTGTTTCCGCAAAATCAGAAGAACTTGTATAATACCCCAGATGTCAACTATCTATAAAGACCTCGTATCTCAGAATCATGCAATCTTTCAAACGAAATTTCGGAGTACTAAGTCCATATATCCAGGATGTGTTAATCCATAAGATTAAGCAGTTGTAAAATTTAGTTTATATCTCGAAAGAGTTTACTGAATGTGTTAAGCCTATCGACACATCCATAGTAAGACTCGTTTATCACTTTTAAAAACTTTACATTTCTTTAGCATAGTGTGATAGTCCACTAATGTATTATCATTTCCTTTTATGACACTGAACACTTTTTGTCTTTTTCAATCTTTTTGTATATTTTGAATTTTTATATGTTTTTGGATTTTAAAATTTTCGAATGTTTTTGCATTTTCTCTAACATTTCTCCCCCTAAAATCAAAAACATCTTTTTGAATTTATGTTTTTAATAAAATTCTAAACTAGAAAGATATTTACAAACCAATGTGGATCACGCGAAGTCGTCGTCCGATCCGTATTCAACCTCAGCGTCCGCACCTGTCAGCAAATTTTTCATACCGTTAATTCTCAACAAGTATTTAAACCATGATAATGAAAATGGTTTGGTATAAAATCACCCTTTTGTTCGTCGGTGTGGATTTTTTCTATTCGCACCAATTTCTTTTCGTAACAATCACGAATGAAATGATAACGAATTTCAATGTGTTTTGTGCGTGAGTGACAAACCGGATTTTTAGTTATATCAATGGATGCCTTGTTATCAACAAACAGCGGAGTGTCAAGAAATTGCAGACCATAGTCTCTCATCTGCTGTTGAATGCACATAATTTGCGAACAACAGCTGGAGGCCGAGATATACTCAGCTTTACAGGTAGAGAGAGTGACCGTAGTCTGTTTCTTACACTGCCAGGTTACCATTCTTGTTCCGAAGAACCGGCATCCCGCTGTAGTTGATTTTGAATTCAACTTATCTACACCAAAATCAGAATCAGCATAGCCTGTGAGGTCGAAATTGTCGTTCTTCGGGTACCACAAGCTGGTGCTTGGGCATCCTTTCAGGTATCTGAAGATTCGCTTCATGATCTGCATGTGTAAGATCCTCAGGCTTGACTGATATCTGGCGCAGAGGCAGGTTGGATACATAATATCTGGGCGCGATGTCGTCAGATACATCAGCGATCCAATCATCGATCTGTATAACGTCTCGTCAACTTTGGCTCCAGTATTGTCAACGCAAATGCCGTGATTTAGAGCAAGAGGCGTAGATAGAGGCTTCAAGCTTTGTATTCCAAACTTCTTCAAGATGTCGTGAACATACTTAGTCTGATGAATGAAAATACCATCCGGAAGCTGATCTACTTGCAAACCAAGAAAGAACTTCATTTTGCACATCGAGGACATTTCGAATTTCTTTTTCATGATTCCCTCAAACTACTTGCAGAGACTATCGTTTGTAGATCGAAAGATGATTTCGTCGACGTAGATTTGAACAATAATCAGATGACCATCAACTTCTCTGGTGAAAAGAGTACTATCCACAGTTCCTCTGATAAAGCCGTTGCCGACGAGATGTTGCGATAACGTCTCGTACCAAGCTCTCGTGGCTTGGTGTAGACCATAAAGAGCTTTATTCAGTAGGTATGCTTTCTTCTTGCTGAGTGGATCGACAAACCCTGGTGGTTGTCCAACGTACACCTTCTCGCGTAATTTTCCGTACAGAAAAGCCGATTTGACATCCAATTGATAGACCTTAAATCCTTTCAATGATGCGAAACCTAGAAAGATTCGAATAGATTCTAAGCGAGCTACTGGTGCGTAGAATTCCGTGTAATCTATCCCTTCCTTCTGGTAAAATCCCTTGACAACAAGCCTAGCTTTGTTACAAACAATAACCCCTCTATCATCACGTTTACACTTAAAGACCCATTTTGTATCAATCGCTTTCTGATTTTCTGGAAGGTCTTCAAGCTTCCACACTCCCAACTTCTCAAACTGCAATAGTTCTTCTTGCATTGATTGTACCCAGTTTTCATCGGCTAAAGCTTCATTAACTGTCTTTGGCTCAATCTGAGAGACGAAACACGAATAGAAGCAATAGTTGTGGGTTGGAGCAACGCTAGTGTAGAAACAACTGAGTGCTTTGTTAATTTGACCTCGAGTTCTAACACCAGTTTGAAGTTCTCCGATAATATTTGTTGACGGATGATAGGAATATGATCGCGGCAATTCTTCATTTGGAACATCTACTGAGTTTTGCTGATTCGTGATGTTGAGGTCAACGACCAATTCAATGTTTGGAGAGCTTGATGAAGCTTCATTTCTGTTGTTCGGATCTACAGATTGATTAAGAAGACTTGTTATCTGCTCCACTTCTTCGTCTGAAGAAGATGATTCCCCATCAGCATCAAATGTTGGTGCTTCATCTGAGTTAGAATTCTGATTCTAAGGCATACTGGGCTCCGTTGTTGTATTCACTGGTTCAATAGAGGCATTTGTTGGAGGAGTAATAGGTGTTGCTAATGTTTCAGAAACATTTTCAGCCTGAACACCATTATTACTTGAACTTGCGCCAGAATAAGATGGATCCAACGTGGGTTTATTAACCACAATTGGTCGAACAATTTGTTCTTGATTCGTTGACTGGTGAAGATAATATAACGCTGCAACTTCATCATCAGACGGTTCTTCGGGCAAGTCAAATGACTTCCAAAGGTCTTGATAGTTAAACAGCCACGCGTCACCTCTCCTTTGAATAGGATCCGTATAGTTGAAACAATCCACGTGCTGTGCTTCAATAACCTTTCTCAATGAAGGAACATATACTCTTCTCAACGAACTCGCATATCCGACAAAGAAACCCTCAAGAGATTTAGCTCTGAATTTGCCATCTTAATCTATTACAGTACATGGCGCACCGAATGGCTCTAAGAACTTCAAATTTGGCTTCCGTCGGTTTATCATCTCAAAACATATTTTCTTTGTTGGTTTGACAGTGAGAACCCTGTTTAGCATGTAGCAAGCCGCAACAACCGCTTCACTCCAGAAGCTTATTGGAAATTTAGAATCTACAAGCATGGTTCTCGCAGTTTCAATCAAAGTTCTGTTTTTCCATTCAGCTACTCTGTTTTGCTGTGGAGTATAGGGAGCACTAAACTCGTGTAGACACCCATTTGCGTTGCAGAATTCCTTCATTTTGTTATTCTTAAACTCTGTGCCGTTGTCACTTCTAATGCGTGTGACCGGCATATGATAAAGGTTCTCGAGTTTCTTGAATAGAATAACCAAGTTCTCGAACGTTTCGTCTTTTGATTCTTGAAAGAATACCCACGAATATCTAGAATAGTCATCTGTCACGACCAAGCAGTATAAGTCTCCTGAGATGCTTCAAACATTTACAGGAGCAAATAAATCCATGTGGAGACGTTCTAAAGGCAACTTGATTGAGTTCAGAATTTTCTTCGGGTGAGATTTCTTGATCTGCTTTCCCTTTTTGCATTCTAAGCAATGATCAGACATCTGGAAACTCCGAAGATTTACACCTTCTACAAGATCATTATGAACCAAGAAATTCATTTTTCGCAAATGAATATGCCCCATCTTACGATGCCAAAGAAGAGAATCCTTTTCAGTAGCCTTTGTCACAAAACATTGTGCTGATTTTGATGAAGTGGTAGCGACACCCATATCTAGAACATATAGATCATTCTCCCGAGGTGCTCGCATCAGAATCCACTCATCTGGTATTTTGAATCCCGGCTTCAAGATAATACACTCTTTGTCGTTGAAATGCACCGTGAACTTCTTGTCACAAATCTGTGATATACTCAGAAGATTATTCTCAAGTTCTGCAATATAGTTTACGCGATCGAATGAAACAACGCCATTGGAGTGTTTTCCCTCGGCGACTATCCTTCCACCCTGGTTACCCGCAAATCCAACATATCCACCATTGATAGTTTTAATGTCGAATAGCAACGCTTTCATTCCCGTCATATGCCTGGACGCTCCACTATCCAAAATCCACTTAGAAAGTACGGATCTCTGGAGACCTTGCACATTTTAACAATCTATTTAAAAAGCGAGACCCAAGCATTTTTGGTCTTGGGTTGAATTGGATAACCATCATCAAAATCATATTCACATTCATCAGCATAATCGAATCCACACTCATCTACAGAATTAACTTCCCATTCTTCATTTGAATTTTCTATGATGTTTATGTTTGAAAACTTTACCGTCTTTTTATCTTTTCAATTGATACCACTTGTAGTTCTGACATTTTCAGATGTGGCTTCAATTATGTTTTCAGATTTTGATTCTTTCTTGCTATCACTAGTTTTAACAAGCTCAGACTTAGTGTTCTCAGATGTTGCTGACCGTTTCTTTGCAATCCAGGCTTGAGATTTTATGTTAGCCTTCTTGATGTAAAAATTGTTTTCATTAGCCTTTGAAGTTTCTCCTTTTTCAAACATTGAATTTTCAAACTTTGGTTTAACTTCAGCTTTTGATTCATTTCTTTTAAAAATCTTTACAGGTTTTACAAAAACTAGTTGCTTCGGTTTCACAACATTTGAACTTTCTTTCCTTCGAAGATAAGTCGGCTTTGATTTCGGACAGTATCATGCAATATGACAAATTTCATTGCACTTGAAACAAGTCCGAGAATCATGTGGATGTCCTTTAGTGGGTTTTGCACCACTTCTTTTGGCACCACTTGCAATTTTGGCTTTATCTCGAAGTTCTTTTTGTTTCTTGAACTCATCGTTTGATTGTTTCCTGATCAAACTTTCCTCATGAATCATGTTAGTCCCATATACAAATTCATGTTTTTATTCTTGTATTCATGAAATGGTGACGGTTTCCTTTTAGGTTCATCTGATTCCTCTAATCCCAACCCAGCTCTCCGGTTTTCCGGATTACCACCACCATTCTTTCGGTAGTTATTTCTTTTAGCTTTGGAATAGAATTTCTTTTCATTGATCTCCAGATCATCTGATGTGACTTCCATGAGTTTAAAGAATTTGTCTAACAATTCTTCCTTCACATTCTGAATCAGAAAACTGTCATCAAAGTATAATCTATCAGATTCCTTAATCTTATACATGACAACATTAGGATCATCACATAGATCATTCTCCAATGATGTATCGTCATCTTCGGACTGTGAATCTGAATTCTTTGAGCTCGAGTCGGCGCTTTTGAAGCAGCCTTCATCAGAATCGTTCAAAACATTTTCAATAACCTTTTTAACCACAGCATTGTCATCGTCTGTTTTATTATAGATTACATCAATGCTCTCTGGCAACTCAGTTTTCTTTTCAGATAACAACTCAATGTTGAGTGCCTTATCCATCCCATCAGCGGATTTGCGACAATACTTCTCGCAAAGGGGTGGAGGAACATTGCTGTATTCCTTACCAATTTTCTTTTTAGGTTTCTCTTCCGATGGAATTGTCGGAAGAATGTGATCAATGACATATGCGTTACATGTGTAACTTCTCAAAAGTTGTTGAACGTGTTCTGTTTCAATTGTCATGTCCTGGAGTTGTTGCTTAGTTTCAGTAATGGTGCTAATATAGATATTAATCGCTTTTTGCTTATCCATTATTGTTCCTTTTAACATTCTTATGGTATCATGTTGTTCGATGTTATTTCTATCAAGCCTACCATAATCATTTTTCATTTTACCATACGCTTCCTTCATTGTGCGATAATCATATTTCAAAAGGTCATTATGCACATTGTTTTTAGCGATGATTTTTTATTTTTCCGCACACTCAGAACATGGTTCGGCACATTTTGTACAAGGTTTCTCAACCTCTACAACTTGTACTTTGACAACTTCTTTTACATCTGGACCTACCTTAGCTAGATTTGCCATTAAAACTTTATCTGCCATGTCCTTGAGGTTTTCGGCATTCACTTCTTGTGTAACATTGATGATCTCGTCATCAGTTGTTTTCTCCTCAACCACTTGCTTTTTAGAGCTTCCATCAAAATGACCTGCAAAACTATCACACGAGTTTGGAGATAAAATTCCTTGTTTCTGTATGTGGATATACTCTTCTTCTTCTCGTTGTTGATGCAAGTATTGTTCCAGCAGAATCTGCTCTACAACTGCTGCTTCTGCCACTGCCGTTGCTTCCTCTGCAAAAGTATCGTCAACTATCTCAGCCATCAACACAACTCCGGTCTTCTTACCGATGTAGGAATTCCAATCGAAACCATCATCTTTGTTTGATGCTACCGTAGCTTTCTCATTGCTGCTGCTATTTAGTTTCTCTTGGATTTCAACCTGAGTCTTCTTTGGAAATGGCTTGTATTGAAGTGACTTCCTATAATACTAGTTGCCTCCTCCGAACGGACTTTGATTTCCCGTTGCTTCAGGATTCTTGCACTCTCTCTTGAAATGTCCCTTTTGGCGACATCTGAAGCACGTCACTTTTGATTTGTCGAAGCCCAACTTGTTGCTTGAATTTCCGATATCTCGGCCAGTGAGAGCAACAAACTTTGTGACTCTTCGGATAATAGATGCTAAACACCACTTGATATCCATCAACTCGAGTTCTTCTTCATCCACTTGGTCATAATCTTCTGCCGTCATTTCTGGATTTCCAATTTTACCGGCTACAAGACTTTCGTATGACTCTAGAACAGTGGCGAGAAGACACATATGTTGTTTTGCAACTTGTTCCGAAACAACATTGTTCAAATTCACTGCAATGTTGCACTTGTATACATTCGAATCAGAATTTGTTTGTTGATTCTGATTTGCTTGACTTTGATAAGATGAATATTAACTAGTGCTTGAGAACGAACTCTGTGGACTCTGATCATAATAAGGTTGTGATTGACTCTGGTTCTGTGGAGAATCATTCATGTTAGCACTAAACGATGTTCCAATTTTCGGATTTGAAATGTTGTCTTGCATTCCACTTTTGTAGTACAACCTAACGTCTTGAACTACATTAGCGTTCTTTGACTTTGCAATCTTCAAGAGTTCCAATTCATGGCCTTCGAGTTTATCGATAAAAGTTGACAGCTTGAAAAAATCCCATTTATCACTATTCTTCAGAACCATCAAATAAGTAGTCCATTCACCATCTGGTAGTGCGTCAACAAGCTTGTCAATGTATTCTTGTTCTGTCTTCTCGAGACCGTATCTTCGCATTTGAACTTTAAGATGACAGAAGCGCGCGATCATTTGCTTCAAGGTCTCATTCTTTAACATGGTGAAGATATCGAACTCTTTAAGAATAAGCGCCTTTTTACTTTTGATCATTTCGGCACTGTCTTGTTACTTCTTCTGTAATGACAACCAAAGATCTCTTGCAGTAGTATGCTCTGGTAGCAAAATCAGGATATCTTCTTTGACACACTGTTGTATGAGACTGATCATCTTTTTCCTCAGCAATGTATTTGTCTCTCTGTATTGTCGAATAATTGTACTTTTCAAGGAGTTGCTGATGTTCATCTACCGGAGCAGTGTATCCTCTTTCAATCGACATCCAGCCAGCAAAGTGCATGGCTTACGCCCAATAGGTAAATTTCTCCTTCCATGCTTCATATTCGTCCATGCTCATTAGCTTGGGCGGTTTAACAGTCTTCCCCATCTCGTTATCAAGATTGACTTGATGAATCACGTTGGCATTCAACGAACTAGCTCTGGACATAAAAGCTCTTTGCATATCATCCATTGTGAATAACAAGAGGTGTATACTGAAAATATTTAAAAACTTTTGAAAATGTTAGAAATACTACAAGTTCGGTCGAACTTGTAGTGTTGAATGAAGAATTCTTGAATTTATCACAAGTTCGATCGAACTTGTGATATTTGTTTTTGAAAAATTGTGTTATCTTCGGTCGAACTTATGAACTTTTGAAAAAAAACAAAACCAGTGTATCTTCGAGCGAACTCGCTATCAGAATTTTGATGAAACACACGCAAGTTCGGGCGAACTTACTCAATAATTCCTTGATATTACCTAAGTTCGGTCGAACTTGCTATAAAATCAGTGAAAATTGATAACATCGAGCGAACTTGGCAAGAATTTCCTCAAAAATACCTCAACTTCGAGCGAACTTACTAAAAAATCACTTGAAAAGTGATGTTTTAGACCAAGTTCGGTCTAACATGCTTAACAAGTTCGATCTTCAGGGTTTTCCAAAACATGGTTTTTTCAAACTTTTGGCATGAATTCGGTTGAATTTGCTCTCCATTCTTTCAAGGGTTTATCATTGTTGTATTTTACATGATATACTCAAATTTGAAAATATTTTGACCGTGAATTCTTCATTTTATGTTCAAAAGTTAAGAAAAATAGAAGAATGGAGATGAAATAGAAGTGTTCTTGTCTTGATACTATCAAATCAGGTTGTTCTAGCTCTGATACTACTTGTAGGACCGATCCTTGATGCTAAGAAACCTAAATTTGATATCTAACGTCCATAATAGCGGAAATATTACGTCGTGTTTACCAATAGACAAGATTTAATCAGTTAATCGTCAATTTTATTGATCAAACGATCTGGTTACAAACTGACAGAGCTTCGCCTCTGAAATGCCAAAGTAACAAATTAATGAGGCTAGCTAGGTATTTATAGAGACACAAGTTCGCCATAGGGGACACAAGTTCGCTCGAACATGCATAAACAAGTTCGGCCGAACATGCATTTACATGTTGAATTATGGGCGAACTTTGCTAATACATTCATAAATACTTCCTATACCTAGCCTATTACACTCAGTACAATACAGACTAGATATAAAAATAAGACATAGACATTATGCACCAATAGAACACTCTAGCCTTAGACAGAAAACTCAGGGTACAGGCACCCACCCTTCCAGATTGCATGTGTTCACATTATTAAAATCCAAACTATGACGAGATTTTGAAAAATTTTGTAGGCGTTAAGTCAAAAACGAATCATCCAAGAATAGACGATTGATTTCAAAATCGTTTTGAAATTTGTGTTTCTGTTTTGGTATTCACCTAAGGATAGGTGATGGTATTGTTTTAAGATCTAAACACAAGATAACTTGTGTTAGGGTCCTAGGAAGGTTATAGTCCAGGTCAAAGCATTACTAATAACCTAAATCCTTATAACCATGAGCTCTGATGTTAATCTTTCTGTCACACCCCGACCCGTAAAACAACAAACCGCGACGGAAGCGTCCGGGAGTCACGGAAAGCATGGTACTTAAAGTTTTGTATTATCGAATTTAATTATTTACATTGTCTTGGATTAAATGGAAAGCATAACATAAATTAAACTTTCTTTCATGATTTTAAGTCACTAGGGCCCAAGTCCGCCCTAAGTGTAGCATGCTCAACATCAAACATTTTGTCCTGAAACATATGTGAAAATAAATACGACAACATAAAAATGCCTATGAATAACATAGGTTTTGTGTTGAAGATTCATGACTTTGAATGTTAAAAGAAATGTTTAACTAAAAAGTAGCCATGAACCCTTACAAAGATGTTTTCTTTTTATGAAATCTTATGAAAATCAAATCATTTGAAAGAAATGATGCATGGTTAAGTAAATAACCAAATGAGACCAACTTGTATAAAATATGATATGACTTGTGTAAAAGATGTCATGTCTTGTCTTTGTTCGAAGTGATTTAGATAACACTGCGATATGTAATATAATAAAAGCACTTATATATAAGAAGTACCAATGGCGTATCCACCATGCTTTTATCATATTACACACGCCTCATTATCTAAATCACTCACCATAAACCAACCAATGAAATGTCTTGTTTAAACTAGTGTGATGTCTTGAATAAACCAATGTCATGTTTAAACCAATGTCTTATGTAATCAAAACGTCTTGTATAAAACGATGTCTTTGAATAAACAAAGTTTTGTCTAAATCAAAAGTTATGTCTTATAAACCATTGCTTTTATTGTAAAAACATATATTAGGATTGTTGGCGAATACATTCAAGCCTTGTTGACAGTCGGATAGATCCTTATAAAGACACCGGTCTATCAATGTTTTTCGGATTATGTTATTCCCTAAAGTCACTTCCAAACAAACCTAGGAAGCGGGAACGGGATTGTCAATCCTATGGTACCATTACAAACTACCAATTGGCATGATCAGTGTTAATGAATGTATCATTGTATATTCAACGCACCAAGATGTCTTGAACAATGTAAGCATGTCATGAAAATGTTTTGAAACCATGTACTTGGCATACTAAGTGAATATACCAAGCAAAAAAATGTCTTTGAAACCACGTGTAGGTATACTAAGTCAATACACCATCTAAAAAGTCTTCGTCTTTGAAAACCATGTACTAGTTATGCTAAGTCAACATACGAAGCAAAATATCTTTGAAATCATGTACTAGGTATGCTAAGTCAACATACGAAGCAAAAATGTCTTTGAAATCGTGTACTAGGTATGCTAAGTCAACATACAAAGCCAAAATGTCTTCGAAATCATGTACTATATGAACTAGATAATCAAAACATGTGTAATGTCATGAAAACCGAAAGTAATGATAGTCACATATGAATCACCCCAAAACTTGAAAAACGTAAAAGACGGGACTATGTACTCACTTGGGATTGTAAGAGTGTCCTTGTTCAAGAGGATAAACACATCTCAAAAGTCCGAGGATTCAAGTGTGTCCTAATATCGGATAACTATGTTAATGCCATGACTTTAATCGGAGGATTTAGATAGAATGAAGTCTTATGAACAAAATGAGTTTGGAACTCATAGGACATGGTTTAATAAACTTGAAATTCTCATTTGGAAGTGATCCTAAGTGCTTTTTCCCCGATATGACTTTTTAAGGTAGTTTACGCTACTTTAACGCGTCATTTGGGTAAATATGTGTTCGGATGGTTAAGTATATATTATGATAAGTCTTAATTACCGAAACATGTTTGATAATGATGTAACGTTAGTTTATATGTCAAAACTTTGGTTGCATATGCTTAAAATTGATTTATGCGCAAAAAGGATGTTTTGGTCATTTTTAAAGAACATAATGGCGACTAATCATAACACTAACCAAATACCGTATGGTCCTTGTGCATACGGCCCATATGGACCTAAGCTGGCACAATGTTTCCCAAAATGGCAATTTGCCCCTAGACTTGTTTTGTCGCGTTTTGTCACTTCTAACACTCGTTAACCTAATTTTTAGGCTTAATAAGGATGTTAAAGCATAGGGACTTGAAATATGTCCGGAAATGTTGTGGATGTCGGTTCGTTCGGTTGTACGGTTGCGTTTTTCGCTTAATTGCGACGAACGCTTTAACGAAGGCGAAAATGACCGAAATTTCACAACGATTGACATTTTTGCATTCTTACCAATAAAATACAAGATTTTATTGAGTACAAAAATTTTTGGATGTCCAAATAGGGTTCATATTAAAAAGTACGAGAATCGGCAGACTTTCGCAAATGTCACAAATAGTCCCTGAGCTTGAATAAACATGTTTATGCCATACTGAACCTTTCAAAACTTATTTCTAAGTTATGTAAAGGGTATTTAGGGTATGTTTAGCTTATGTCCTTGTCCCGGTGTGTATGGCGTTAAACTGATTACGCTTATGTAAAATTCACGTATAACTTCCAGAAAAGCTTTAAGGGGTTGAAATTTTACAAGAGTTGAAAACGTGAAATATCTTATGTATTTATACAAATCTCGGAATAAATCAAAATGTTTCATTAATACATAATTGTTCTGAATTGTACGATGATTGAAAGACACAAATGTCACACCTGCTGTTGGGATCGAACCCTAACAAAGGATTAGATTATATCAAAGCCAAATAAACTATCCGAGCTTTGGTTCAACTATCAGAGGTTACAACCTCTGATCTGCCTTACACTGCTTTTCCTAAACAACTTCTCCTATCATCTGATCGTTCAAAATACAAAGGTCTGATAGAAGAAACAAGATAAGAGGATAGAGATCAGTGCCTAGACTAGTTTTTATTCAATGTAACAGTGCTATGCACTATAGCAGTGTTTTAGTTAGTTACAACTTTGTTACCTGTCACTATCAACCATAACGTCACAAAAGATGCTCAGTGGTTAGATAGTTAGTATAAATAGGTGAACGTTGTAACTGTTAAACTTGTCTTCCCAAAAAAGTTCATTTCACACTTTATCTTCTTCATTTCTTACTATCAAACGATTGTAATTGGCTAAGGGGGAGTTTGTGAATCATACGCAAAGTTTATCAACTTAAAAGCATGATGGTGATGAAAACAAAAGACCAATTGCTTGTAGTAAAGTTTTCCATTAATTCTGCTGCATATCTTTACAATTCAATCCATTTTCCATCTTTAAAAACAAAAACTACAAGTGATTCAAACTTAGACCCTGATAATTGGTATCAGAGCTTGGTTAATCAATTTTGATTTAACAGTCAAATTGATTTAAACAGATCAGCTCTTTGTGCTAATTCGTTTTATAGTTTTACTTGAATACAGAGTTTTATTACTACAAAAGTTTTTAAAACACAAATCTGTTATAAACAAGAGAAATGGCACAAAACACACCGGAATCCAATATTGGTACCATGTTCAAACCATCTATGTTGAAACGAAATGAATATTTTATTTGGCAACGTAGGATGGTTCATATTCTCGCCAAACAGAACACCAGATGTTGGAGATCCGTTGTATTTGGACCTCATGTTCCCATGGTTCCAAGTACAGAGGATCCCCACACTCAGCTCCCTAAAAAAACTCGAAAATTACTCTGAACAGGATTTCCTTAAAATCGAATTGGATGCTAAGGCCTTCAGCATTATTGCTTCAGCATTGCCCAATGAGATTTATGCGGGATTACTTCATTGTAATAGTGCTAAAGAGTTATGGGATGCTCTTAAAGAGCAATTCGGTGGTACTGAAGAGGTGATCGAGAATAATAGGGAGGTTTTAAATCAATAGTATGAAACATTTTGCCACGTTAAGGGTGAGTCATTAACCCAACAGTTCGAACGATATAGCTGTCTCATCAGTGAGCTCAAATTGGTAAATGTGGAATTTCCAAATTCGACTGTCAATAGTCGTTTCTTGAGATCTTTACCTAAGAAATGGGGGACTGTATCTTATGTCATTAGAACATCTGTTTGTTACAAGGAAATGACCTTGACACAACTTCATGGACGACTCCTCACTTATGAGAGAGAGTTGAACCAGAAAAATAAGTTACAAGAGTCAGGGAAAATGACTGATGACTATACATTGGGAAAGACTGCTTTATATAGTCATGAGGAGGGGTCTAGCTGTGGAAAGGATCAGAGTTATGATCATTACATTGACATAACATCTGGAAACAATTTCAACTTTGATCCCAGTTTACCCAATTTTGCCTTTGCTACAAATAGTGAAAGCCAGACCTCTGACGATTTGTCTTTTGAAATGAATGACTTACAACATTTTGAACCCACTGACCTTGAAGAAATGGACATTTTGCATCAGCTGGCACTTTTAAGTGTTAGAGCAAGTAAATTTTACAAAAGAACTTGTAGGAGATTTTTAGGATTGCATGGGGGGTTGAAAGTTAGGTTGGATAAGTCTAAAATCAAGTGCTATAAATGTAACAAGATGGGTCATTTTGCCAGAGAATGCAGACCACAATCTGCAGGACCAATTGTAACACATCCTGGCAACAATCTACAAGGCATTGTCCACTATTCCCAATATACCCCTACACCTCAAATGCAAAACACTACACATTTTGCACATCCTGTTGCTACAGTTCCTGTCCATTATGTGCAAGCACCTGCACCACAGATTCAATATGTCCAAGAACCACCTCAAGTACATGTGCAGCAAATGCCACAAGTTACTCAACCTACTCAAACCACTGCTACACCCGCAGAGGTTAATCAACAAAGCTTTTTCACACAAGGTTTTGTTGATTGGAGTAGTTTGCCTGAAGATTTAACTTATGAAAACTTTGCTCTCATAGCCAAAAATGATTTTGAAAATGAAAATATATGTTTAATGTCTTTGGAGACCATTGTTGAGGCTAATGAATCTATAGAGTAGGAGTTAAAGTCTGATGTGGTTGATTGTTGTGAAGCAGTGGTTATACTAGAAGTTACACCAGTGGGTGAAGTGAATGCCGTTGATGTTGAAAAAGACACTCTATCTGACCCATGGGATGAGTAGGTGTGTGAGGAAGAAGAGTGTGATTGTGCTCTTATGGCTGCTTCAAAGGTATCACCTCAGATCCTTAAAGATCTATGTACTGACAAATGCATTATTGCTTTTGCAAATATAAAGCAGGTGAATGAAAACCTGAGAAACAAAATTTAGAAGATGAACTTAATTTTGAAAAACTTGTTAAAGAGTTGAAAACAAAGTTAAGTGAAAGAGATTCTGAAATGAGTAGCCAAAGGCATGAATCAAGCATAACCAAAGACAGCTCCAAACTATGGTAGAAAAATACCAGTTTTGCAAACAGGAGCTTGAATCTACCCAGATCACTTGTGAAAAATGGGTAGAGTCTTGTATAGGTTATGAGCTTATGCTTGATGCTCAAATCAAGAGCAACATAAAGTTTGGAATAGGCTTTAGAGATTATGACCAGACATATGAAAATGTTGCAAAAATTGATTCCGAGCTGCCTGAAATAGTCCCAACAAACTGGGCTGGTAAAGAAATTAAAATCATAGATAAAAATGGAAACAAAATCATTCTTTAAAAACCAGAGGTTTTAGCAAAAGATAAAGAAATTGAAAAATATCATTTTAAACCAACCTGGTCAAATGAATGTGATATTTTGGAAAACTTCAAGCCAATGGACTTTTCAACCACTATTGGTATAAAAGCACCAAAAGCACTGGTGATCCCTATCAAAGACTTGCCAGCAGAGGTTACATCCACTACTCTCAAAAAGTCTGATAGGAAAAGGAAAGAAAAGGTTAAATACTTGCTTTGTGAATTTTGTGAAAAGAGAAATCATGTGGCTGCAGATTGCTTTCTTTTAAAAGCCTATGATATAAACAAAACTTGTCTTATACCCAAATCTCCTAGATGCACCATTTGCAAAAAAAACAAATCACATGATCCAAGAGTGTGCCTATCTCAGAACCTATCATCAAAAGGTAAGAGATATTAGAGCAAAAGCTTTTGAAAGAGAAAGTTCAAGCTTTTCTGAAAACAAATCTAAACAGAACTTTGAATCAATTGAAACATCTGTCACAAAAGCTATAAATCGAACCTCTGTTCACATAGATATTCAAGTGACAGATGCACCTCCATTAAACCAGTTCTCAATAGGTAAAAGCCAGCCTAGTTATCAAAAGGTGCCTATGGTTTATGAGACTTACAAAAAGTCTTCTAAGCCAAAGGTAAATAGGCATCCTCATGGTTACCAACAGCTGATAGGAAGTGACTCACAACAGTGGTTACAAAAACCTGATCTAACCACTGCTATTTACCTGAACTTGAGTCAGCATCATCTGATACCTCATCCAAAGCCATTCGGGCTTTGGAAACTCGCCTAAACTAATTATTTCAAAACATGTGCAGGGAGCTTCTACTTGCCTTGACAGTCTTTGGTATGTAGATAGTGGGGGCTCCAGGCACATGACAGGATGTAAAGCCATGCTCAGAGATTTTAAAGCTCATGGAGGGGGTGATATATCCTTTGGAAATAATTCAAAAGGGAAGGTGTTGGGGTCAGGATGTGTCTCAGCTGGAAAATTCAAGTTTGAGATTGTGAATCTCATTGATAATCTAAAATTCAATCTTCTGAGTGTCTCACAGATGAGTGATAAGGGTTATGGATCCTTCTTTACTAAAGAAACGTGTCAGATAGTAGGTCCAGAGGTTGTTAAGAAGATTAATCAAATAATTGCTGAGAGTAAAGCATAACTTATTTCTAATAGGGTAGGAAATGTGTATGTGGTAGATATGGTAAAAGATAATCCTATGTCAAATGCATGTTTATTCTCAGTTACTTCAAGCAAAGAAACAGAATTGGGGCATAAAAGACTAGGTCACACAAATCTAAAACAATCTCCACTCTCTCAAAACAAAGTCCTGTCAGAGGTTTGCCTCACAAACAATTTACTTGTGAAGAACATTGTGTTTCCGGTTTAAAAGGTAAACAACATAAAAGTTCTTACAAGTCAATTGAAGAGTCCAAAACAAGTCAGTGCTTACAGTTACTTCATATGGACTTGTTTAGACCTGTGAAAATCATGAGCTTAAAACACAAAAGGTATTGCCTGGTGATAGTTGATGATTTTTCCAGGTTCACATGGACTTTCTCTTTACACTCTAAAGATGAAACATCAAACATTTTGCAAAATTTTATTAAACAAGTTGAAAAGCAATTTGATCTTCCTGTAAAAATCTTTAGGAGTGACAATGGGACAGAGTTTAGGAACAAAGAGTTGGATGCCTTCTGTGAGTCAAAAGGGATTGTTAGGCAATATAGCATCCCTAGAACTCCAGAACAAAATGGGGTTGTTGAAAGTAAAAACAGAACTTTGATCGAATCAGCAAGAACCATGCTTGCAGATTCTGGTTTACCCTTGTCTTTTTGGGTAGAGGTTGTAAACACTGCTTGTTATGATCAAAACAAAGTTTTGATAAACCCCAGGCATCAAAAGACTGCCTAGAATTGCTTTATAAAATAAAACCTCTGATCTCTTATTTTAGGGTTTTTGGCTGCCCATGCTTCATTTTAAATTTAAAGTATTCAATATCCAAGTTTGCAGCCAAAGTTGATTGTGGTTATTTTCTGGGATACTCAACCACTGCCAAAAAACCTACAGAGTTTTTAACTCTAGGACCAAGTGTGTTGAAGAAACTCTGAATGTGAAGTTCAATGAACTCTCATCTTTGAAAATCCCAGCAAATCCTACTAAATTGTTTGACCTATCCAAATTTACATTTGAAGATGTGTCTATCAAGACTAACCATGCAGGTACCCCACAGTCATCAAATCAAGAGCAAGGATATGATTGCATCCTTCCAAATTTCAAAATCAATCCTTCGGGCAGAGGAGTAGATGTTAGTAGCAATGGTGAAAGCTCTGTCAGGTCAATAGTGGTTAATGCTGCCAGCTCTCAAAACCAAACATCTGTTGATAAAAGTCCAAAACAAATGGACAAAAGTCAACCTACTTTCACTTCCATTCCACAATTCCTCCACCACCATTCCAATCAGAGGCTGGACCATCAAATTCACCAATAGAGGTTAGCTCAGATGATACATATTTGCAAGCTTCACCTCAGAATCCCATTGTCCCATATCAAGGTGAATTGATTTTCTCAAAAGCCATCCTATAGATCAAGTTATTGGCAACATCAATAAGGGAGTCCTCACCAGAAGCCAATCCTAAAAAAAATTGTCTTTTTGCTGGTTTTCTATCACTCACACAACTTGTGAAGTACCAAGAGGCACTAAAAGACAACAGTTGGGTAGAAGCCATGCAAGAAGAGCTCCTACAGTTCAAAAGACAACATGTATGGGAACTTGTTCCACTGCCAAAAGATGTAAGTCCTATTGGTACAAAGTGGGTCTTTAAGACAAAACAGATGAAAGGGTCATTGTTGTCAAAAACAAAGCAAGGCTCGTGGTTCAAGGCTATAGACAAGAAGAAGGCATAGACTATGATGAAACATTTGCTCCAGTTGCAAGATTGGAGGCCATCAGACTGTTTTTAGCTTTTGCTACGAACCACAACATTAAGGTGTATCAAATGGACATCAAAAGTGCATTCCTATATGGAAAGATCAAGGAAGAAGTGTATGTGTGTCAACCTCTTGGTTTTGAAGGTGCATTTCTTCCTGATCATGTTTACAGGTTAAACAAAGCATTATATGGTCTAAAACAAGCACCTAGAGCATGGTATGAAACGTTATCCACTTTTCTCTTATCCATTGGTTTCACCAGAGGTAGGATTGATAAAACACTATTTTTAAAATGGAAAGGAAAAGATTTGATGCTGGTCCAAATTTAAGTGGATGACATCATTTTTGGATCCACATGCACTGCCATGTGTGAAGAGTTCAGAAAACTCATGGCAGCAGAGTTTAAGATGAGTGCAATGGGTGAGTTGCAATGTTTTCTTGGTTTACAAACAAATGCAACATGACGCTTTCGTCCATCAAAATAAGTATGTGAAAGAACTACTTAAGAAATTTGATATGGATGATTGTAAACCTTGCAGCACACCCATGGCAACGTATAAGCTATTCACATTTGATGGCAAAGATGACCTTGTTGATAAAACATTGTATAAAAGCATGATTGGGTCTTTACTATACCTAACTGCATCAAGGCCAGACATCATGTTTGCAACATGTGTTTGTGCCAGATCACGGTCATTGCCAAGAAAATCATATCTTATTATTGTAAAAAGGATATTCAGATACATAAAAGGTTCTCCCACACTTGGTATCTGGTATCCAGCTAATGGTAACATTGAGCTTGCAGGATATTCTGATAGTGATTTTGCTGGATGTAAAACAACAAGGAAGTCCACATCTGGAGGAGCCCAATTCCTAGGTGATTTCTTAGTGTCTTGGCAAAGCAAAAAGCAAGTTGCAGTTTCTACATCCACTACTGAGGTAGAGTATATAGCTGCTGTAATTTGTACTGCTCAACTTTTGTGGCTTCAAAATCAATTGCTGGATTTTGGTATCACTGCTTTAAAGACTCCACTCAAAATTGATAGTCAAGCAGCAGAAAATATCATCAAAAATCTTGTCTCTCATTCCACCACCAAGCACATTGACATCAGACATCACTTTGTGAGGGATTGCTATGAAAAATGTTTGATTTCTTTACAACATGTCCATACCAAGGATCAACTGGCAGATGTGTTGACAAAAGCACTTGATGCACACACTTTTGACAGTTTGATATCTAGGCTGGGCATGCTAAACATGGATTAAAAACAAAATTCTTTGTGATCCATGTGTAAATAGCAATAAAATGTTTTTAGAAAATCAAAATCCATCCTTAAAAATAGCTTAAAATTGAATTTTTCAATAAATCCTCAAAGTCTGTTCAAAGCACTGATAGCATAAAAACACTGATCATTTAGAAAAATCTATCCATTGTCAAAAGTGTATCCTCTGATAGTTGTAAATACTATTCTTATCCTCTGATCAAAATTTCCAACAGTGTTTAGCCAAACAACTGTCTTCCATTTTCAAACAGAGGATACACGTGGACAGATGTTATTTGACAGTCATTGCATCAGATGCCATGTCATCACTTTTTCATAAACCCTATAAAAACCCTATTCTATCCAGAACAGAGGTTTCACCAAACTGTGTCGATTTTCAAAAATCCCAAAACAGTTTTCACTCAAATCATAGCTCCTAAAACAAAATCAAAGGCGAAACGAAGCAAGAATTACCACCATTAAACTTGATTACCAAAACCCCACACAATTACACTGGAATCTTGATAGAAACCGAAGTCAACACACGATACTACACAATGATTCGGATTCTAAGAGAGTCAAAATTTAAACATATGCTCGAAGTCAAAACCAAGATTTACATCGATTCTCTTCGGGATTTCTGGAAAAACGCAAAGGTCAAAATATCCGCTCAAAGGTTGGGGGTACTCCTATGAAAATAAGTCCACCATCGATCTCTCAAGTTTTTCAACTGAATGATATGGCACATCCTGTGTCCTTTCCTTTAAGAGAGATGCAAGAAGAGTTTGTGGAAAGGGGTTACACTGGTCAATTGAAAGGTATGACAATCTTTAAACCCCATTTTCCAGCAGAGATGAAATTCTTTTTCCATACTCTTTTAACATGTCTCTCTGCAAAATCTACTGCTATCAATGAAATTCCATTGAACATGCAATATCTGGGATTTGCTATTTTAACTGAATCAGATTTTAACTACTCCCAGGTATTTTTCAATGATCTTGTAAATAACTTTAAAAATATCTCAAAAAGAAAAGCTTTCTTGATACATCCTCGTTTCTTGAGTGTTTACTTGCAAGACCAGATCAACTGAAGCAAGTAACAAGGCGCAGAGACCACACTTGGCTGCCTAACTCGTGAACTTTTTGCACTTTAACAAATTAAGAAAAGGTTTCCAACACAGAAGTAGAGGAGGATGAGCCAATTTTACAAGAACAAAATGTTCAAACTCTTCCTCCTGCTATTGAGCCCACTGCGCTAGGTGATCAGAGCATTGCAACCACTGCTCTAAAACCCACACCTAAAATCACCAAAAAGAAACCAACAAAAATATCCAGAAAACCCACCAAACCCAAAAAGGGTCCTCTGGAAGATGAGATCCCATAGATAAACCCTGTGACAACACCATTGTCACTAACCACTACTGCTACTTCTTCACAGCAAATGGTTGAGAGATCTCCACCTCTCTTTGAAACTCCTCCTGCATCCTCACAAAAGGATCAGGTTGTAAACACAGGGAAACCAAATTATGAAGCTCTAGGACCACTTGGTTCTATCTTCCACAACCTATCTCCTAGGGCAATGTCTCTTTCTACACCTATTCCTTCACCAATCAAATCACTACCACAAACCTTTATACCCTTGCTGAATACAATAGAACTAGAGCAGACATTTTCTAGCACTTCTCACCAACCTATCAATGAGAAGATACTTCAACAAGATGCTGGGTCTGATTCTCTATTCTTTGCTAGCCCCTCAGCAAATGAAGAGGCTACATCCCTTGGTTTACATGTAACCCTTGGTGTTAGTTCAACTAGAGCAGCCACTACAATTGCAAAACTACCTACTTTTCCTTTATACAGTGGTTACATCTCTAAGTCTCTGTTGAAGGTAACCACTGCTGAGGCAACCAAGGTAACCTCTGATGTTGTGGGAAGTCCCCAGTACCAAGAGCAAGGGGCATCTAGGGGTGAAGCTAGGGTTAAAACACCTGCTAATGATCCCCTTAGATAAACTACCACCTCAGGTAGGAGTTCAGATGATCCTATTAAATTAGGTGATTATCTAAAATACAAAGATTTGACGGAGAGAGTATCAACGCTTGAAACTTCTGTTGATGAGATCGAAAATCTTGTGAAGCAGTTGTTAGCTATAAAGAGCCAACCCTCTGTCTTAACTACTGCTGATCTACAACAAGGCCTAGACCCTCTGTTTCAGCAACAAAATCACTTCTCTGGTCAACAACATAAACATCAAATGCAGGAAGTGAGAAACATGGTTGAAGCTAGATTCATGGATACAAGGGCAGACATTAAAGCTATAAAAGCTCATCTTCTCCAAACCACTGGTACTGCTCCACCTACAGTACGTTTTGTGAACACTAAAGATGATGCCAAAACGGGGGAGAAACCTTTGGGAAAGAAGAAGCTTACAATTGATGATCGAATGCAAAGCCTACAGTGGATATACCCAGGCCAGATGGTTCAAAGAAAAGGGATCTAACATATGATATCTTTGCCAGGGAAAATGAGAAGCAGAAGAGAAAAGTGTATCTTGATGGCAAGGTATTGGTTGAGCAAAAGATTAAGCAACAAAAAGAAAAGGAAGAGGTTGGTACGTCAATAAAGAGGAGACCTTCTAGAAAAGTAAGGCAACCAACATCCACACCTTCCAAAACTGAACCTGCTATAAATCCAACCTTTAAAACCTCTGCTTCCCAAAAACCAAGCACACTTACTTCAACTTCCATACCCATTTCCACCAGAGCAAATGTAACAACAACTGATGTGTCAACATTTGTTGGCATAGCAGAGGTTGCAACAGATGCAATCCTATCCACTGCCATGTTCATATTTAATATATCCACCAACCTCTACCAACACCAACCAAAATACCAACTCATCCCTCATCACCTGAGGTTAAATTCAAGAGGAGAAGAACTACAAAAGTTGTAAATGAAGAAGAGATCTTTCCTGCTCCTACTCCTTTATCATCACAACCACTAACCTCCACATCAATGCTTCAACCATCCTCAAATCAACCACTGATCCCCTTAAAGTTATACCTGCAGCAAAGAAATATCCTCTTGATTTACCAGCAGTCAGGGAAGAAATTCAAAGCTTTTATTCTGAAGAAGACCCTTACAAAAGAACTATATTATCTCTTGATGGCTACCCAAGACCTGCAAATGTTGATGACTATCTGGAACTTAATGTGAAACAAGCAGAGGATATTGCAAAAAGAGACTCAGCTGGTAAAAGTGATAGAGAGATACAAATCATCATGTCTTTTCAGCTAAGCAAGGCTAGAATATTGCAAAATATGTCAAAGATCTGAGCAACAAGCTGTCAGAAAGGGAAGATCAACATCTTAAAAGTGAACTCATTGAACATATCATGAAGAACAAACAATATAAGGCAACAAAGGCATAGTTCAAGGATTGGAGTATAGACGAGCTGAAAGAAGAAATTAAAAGAATGCAAGAAATGTTAAAAGATCCTCTCAAGAAGCCAACTACTCCTAACTAGGAAAAACATAAGAAAGACATGCTTGAAAGAGCCTTGAAGCTTAAGAGGTTGAAAGAAGAATTGATACAGAATCACTATGGTTCAAGGAACCAAGTGATAAGGTGGGGAGAAGCCAGGGCGATTGATACTTACAAGATGTTAGAAGAGAGGAGGAAGAAAGATCCAAACATGCCTACTAAACCAGTTTACCCTCCATCAGATGATGTTCATAAAGCTCAACACTCCAGAAAGTCAATCTCATCATCTGTCCCTTCAATCCTTGCTTTCAATCAACTAAAATGGCAAGAAAAGATAAATGAAGAAGACAAGAGAGTGTTTGAACACATCAAAGAGGGCATTAAAAACATGGTTGACTATCACACAGATGAAGCTAGTGAAAAGCTCAGAGCAGAATTGACAAAGATATTTCAACAAAAAGCTCTTCAAACCTCAACAAATAAAAGTCATTCTAGAAAGCCAGAAGACCCAAAAATTCTAAAGTGGAAAGTTGAAAAAGGCTCCCACGAATTAACACTGCTCAAGTCTAATGGTGATGCTGTCAAGATGAGCATGGAGGCTGCATATGAGCTAAGTGCAGAAGACCTTCAAGATCTTTTGGATCTGACACTCGAAAAGGATGATGATGATGAAGTCTCTCTGAATTTTGAATTACAGTTTAAAGGGCAAATTAGAGAACTTCTGTTGAGGAATAAAAACCAAGAATAATCAAGTGTTTTGGCATCATCTGTTCCAGGGGGAGATTGTTGGGATCGAACCCTAACAAAGGAACAGATGATATCAAAGCCAAATACACTATCCAAGCTTTGGTTCAACTATCAGAGGTTACAACCTCTGATCTACCTTACACTGCTTTTCCTAAACAACTGCTCCTATCATCTGATCATTCAAAAGATAAAGGTATGATAGAAGAAACAAGATAAGAGGATAGAGATCAGTTCTTAGACTAGTTTTTACTTTATTTAATGTAACAATTCTATGCACTGATAGTTTAGTATAGAAGTGTTTTAGTTAGTTACAACTTTGTTAGCTGTCACTATCAACCATGACGTCACAAAAGATGCTCAGTGGTTAGATAGTTAGTATAAATAGGTGAATGTTGTAACAGTTAAACTTGTCTTCCTGAAAAAGATCATTTCGCACTTTATCTTCTTCATTTCTTACTATCAAACGATTGTAATTGGCTAAGGGGGAGTTTGTGAATCACATGAAAAGTTTATCAACTTGAAAGCATGATGATGATGAAAAGAAACGACCAATTGCTTGTAGTAAAAGTTTTCCATTAATTCTGCTGCATATCTTTACAATTCAATCCATTTTCCATCTTTAGAAACAAAAACTACAAGTGATTCAAACTTAGATCCTGACCCCTACTATCATGTCAACACTTAACATAACACCTTACACATACTCATAATTACATATCATATCATATTACACAAAGCTCACTCTTGAACAACCTATTTTCGTGTACATTGAAATATGCGTATTTTAACATTTTCGGGCGTCGGAACTTTACTATAATCATCTCAAATCGTAACGACTTGATATTTTAAAATAACATATGTTATTTACTGAATAAAATGGTACTTATACTCATGTTAGTGCAGATTTCATGTAAGTCAGATAAATCATGTTATTTCACCCATTTTACTACTTTTAAAGCTACATGTACAACATGCAAAGCTATCTAACTTATGACATAATTTTGTGTCATCATAATAAATAATATAACATCATTTAAACATGTGTATATTCTAAATTTTAAACATCTTTATCAAATCATAACCATTTTAACAACTAATGATCATGTAACCATCATGCATGCTTATGTACAAGCATCTAATGCATATTTATCATATTATCATCATCATTCAAGGATTTGAATGCATCCAACATGTATTTAATTCATATTCAAATAATCCCAGACATCATCATCTTATGTTTTTGATTTTATTGCATGTAACATTCTTACATATTTATGAACTATTAAACAAAACTCTTTTTGATCACACACGCAATCATCTTTCAAGAATCATAACAACCTAAACTTAACTTAAAATCAAAACACAACCAAATCCATACTCATAGACACTCGCAGCTCATGCAACACACTTAACGCATCCATTTTTGTTTGATTAAAAACACTTTTCTTTTTTAGATTTCAAGTGTGTGAAAAATTCTAAGCTTTTGAGAAACAATCTTTCAAAATTTACAAACAAAATCAATATCAAGAAAGATAAAGGCTTATACCCTTGATGAATATCATAATTTAATGATAGATTTTGTATGAATATTCTTGAGCAAATCCTTCAAAGAGCTTGAATTTCCACAATAAGGCTTCAAAATTGCTAAGAACATTACTAAACATGGAGGTGTTAGAGTATGTTCTTCAAAAGTTAATTTGAAATATGAATAAAAATGGTGTGGGTGGGTGTGTAAAGTTTAAAGAAAGAGAGAGACTTGATGTATGGTGTTGAAGTGTGGTGTCTTCCATGCATAACAATAAAGACACTTGTCCATTTTATACTTCCCAACACACATGCAAGGTCTATACATGTTACATGCAGATTTTTAGTGGGTCCCACCCCTAAGCCAAAAATTATGAATGGGGATGGGTTCCCTCTTTGCTTTTTATAAAAAGTCTCACTTTTATAACATTTCATGCAAGTTTTTGTAAAAATAAAGTGTGTTTTGGGTAGTTTTCCAATCTAATTATTATCTCAATAATTTTCCTACCAAACACTAATATTTATAGCCAATAATAACTAATTTTGGTGTTCGTTGACATCTCGCGCTTTATAATTGCGTAAAAGCGTCATACGTACGCAAATTTCGAGTATCACGTACTGAAAAACTACCGACTATGGTTTTTATGCGTTTGAATGTTATTTCTACTAATTTATAGAAATTAGGTTGCCATAAAATTGTTCAACAATATTTTATTTGCCTTGACTGCCTTCGTCATTTATATTTTGTAAGATACGCGCGGTATCGCGCAGTACACACGTAAACTCGCAAAATAGAGTTTTTAAGCGTTTTAATTAATTTTTCCTCAAGGATATGATTAAAATAACAAATTAATCATAACATAATATTTTTTGGATTTTAACATGATTCGGGCGGTCACCAACGTTCGTTTCGCATTTTGTTAGTTAGGCGATAAGCGATTATCTTATTGTTACCAACATAATTTTTAACAAAGTTCAAATTTACCAACACATCAAATACCATCAATTAACATCAAATTTAAAAAAAAATATTGTCTTTATTTATTCTTAACACGTGTCACACTAGTACGGTACATACTCAAAATAGCCGGGTGTCACACCAAATACTCCTAGTACTCCGCAATCGTCCTAGAGCTCTAACAACTACAACATCAGCCAAAACCACCAATAAAAAAAATCAGAGGATTCTTCAGCGCAATATAATTGTAAATTTAGAAAATGCACACGATTTCACCAAAAATGTAGCTAAACAACATATGGCTCTACTCGCATCCGTGCTTGAATCTTATGAGAGTCTTGTAGCCTGTAAGATCGATAATCCTGACATGACTAAGGAGGATTAGGATCAAATCGACTCTGAAGAAATGGAATTAATAGATATAAAATGGTGTATGGCTAGTATTATTAGAAGAGCTCAGTGCGTTGTGGAAATCACAGGGCGTAACAGTTTGGGAGGACCAGATGGTAAACTGGGATTTGATAAAGCGAATGTGACATGTTTTAAATGCCGGGAGAAGGGTCACTTTAAGCGAGACTGCCCGAACTGAGAAGTCCAGGGTAATCACAATCCGTTTGCTGATGATTACTACAAGAAAGCGATCTATCATAAGACTTCTCCTCCTCAAAGTTCATCAAAGCTTATCGCTATTGAGGATGGTTCAACAATATCAAACAAAGCTCTCTTGGTAACTCAGGAAGATGAAGGGTTTAACTTGAATAAATATATTCCTAAGAATGAGAGTTTAGCACTGCTTGCTGAGATAATAGAAGATCCAGTAATTGATGAGGTGATTGGCAAGAGTTCGAAAGAATAATGTGAGGCTGTGTTTAACGAAACACCTAATCTTATTACATAGGAGTATGCTGAAGCAGTTTACTACGAGCAATGCGCTGAGGAAGACTTATTACATTAAGCTTTTAAATCTATAATTCCTCCTGATGTTTTTAGTTCTTTTGCAGGTTTCTTTGGAGGCTCAAGTCAATTCCAATGCGCGCCAAAGATAGAAGAATCAAAAACGCCAGTGGAAGAAATTATTGTGTCACAAAGGAGATAAACAATTAAAATTTGAAGGATATAGCTGACAAAGCCATGATGGATTAGTTACAAGAGGTAGTTCATGGAGAGTCAAGAAGTGAAAGAGTCGGTTAATGAGTTGATTAAAGAAGAAGTTAAGGTGTAATCAAAGAAGTTGAGAAACCATGCAAGAAATGTTTGGAGCCATGCAAGGAGTGCTCAGAAAAGAATTTAAATTTTAAAGAACTAAAAAGGCACATTGACAACTTGCCAAGTGACTTAAAAGACACCAAAGTTGATTATGATAAACTTAATAAATCAATCAAACAATTTCAAGAAGTCAGTAAAGAGGACTTCGCAATAATATCAATGCTAAAAGCTATTAGGGACTAAGTTTAATAGTTGTGAAAAGTTTAAAGATGTTCAATGAAGGAAGATAAGTAAAAGATATTTGCAGCAGAATTTAGAAAACTTTTGATTCACAACTAATGGAAGATTGCTTTCATTAACATGCTTTCTTCAAAATAGTTTTGCATGTAATTCACAACTCCCCCTCAGCCTGATATCACAGGTGTTTGTTAGTACAAAATGTAAAGAAGATGATTGGATACAAGTGGAAATGATCTTTTCAATAGATGGATAGAACAATACATAAGACTGTCTATTTATAGTACATGGCAAACCGCTGAGCATCTAATGATGACATCAGCAGTGAAAGTGACAGCTAACAAATGTAACCAACTCTAACATCTTCTAGCTATGCACTGTTACATTACTAAATAGAATACAAAGACTGTTGATGATCATCTATTCAGAGAACCTCTATAGAGCTTACCTTTCCAGCAGACCTTGTCCTTTGTCTTCAACAGACCTTTGATATCTTCTTCAACAGATCTTGATCTATGAGATGTTCACTTTATTGATGGATCAAATGTTAGAAAGGTTTTGGCTTTTCTATCATATGTTCTTTTGTAGGGTTCAATCCTAACAATCTCCCCTAGAACAGATGATGTCAAAACTTTTTTTATTGTTGATCTTTATTCCTCAACATAAGTTCTCTTATCTATCCTTTGAATTGAAGTTCAAAGTTCGTAGAGAACATATCATCAAAATCCCTATACAGATCGAGGTTCAGTAGATCTTGGAGGTCTTCTACACACAGGCCATATGCGTCTTCAATTTTCATTTTCTTGATCTTACCATCTGACCTGAGTAGAGTCAATTCATGGGTGTCTGGCATGACTTCCACTTTAGAATTTTTGAGTCAGTTGGTTATCTTGGGCTTTGATTTATTGTTGAGCTTGATGGTGTGATTTTGCTTGCAAGTTTGGAGACTGTTTCTTTTAACTTATCACTTACAACATCTGTGTGGAATAGCAGTTGACACTTTAATCCCTCCTTTCTGATTTCTTCATACCTTAGTTGATCTTCCTCTTCCATCTTCCTTTTCCTTTTTGATTGATTTAAGGCAAGTATGGATAGGCCAGAGGTTGAGGTCTGTTGAGGGGTATCCACTGCTGGATAGATTGGCTTTTGAGGAACTGATGGATTTTTCTTTCTAAACTCTTCCAATCTGTTGTAAGTCTCTACTACCCTAGACTCTGACCATCTTGTAATTTGCTTAGCAGATCCATAGTTTGCAACTACAAGTTCTTCTTTCATTCTTTTTAGCTTCAAAGCTCTGCTTGCCTCTACCTTCTTGAATTTCTTCCAATCAGGTGGAGTTGGCTTTTGAGAGGATCTTTGAGCATTTCTTGGATTCTCTCAATTTCCATTTCTAAATCACTTATAGACCAATCCTTGAATTGTGTTTTTGTTGCCTTGTATTGCTTGTGTTGCATGATGTGATCCAGGTAGTCTTGCCTTAAACTTTCATCATTCCTTTCTAACAATTTTTTACACAAGTCTTTTGCAAAATCTTCAAGGGTTCTCACTTTGCTCAGTTGATATTGCAAAAAACTCTGTACTTCACTATCTCCTTTCCCCTTGGTCAGGTTTTCAGCTTGTTTAGCCTTTAGCTTGAGATACTCATCAATGTTCCTTGATTTCCTATAACTAAATAGAGAAGGGAAATCTCTCTTTTCTGGATCTTCATGGAATAGAAGGATTTTATCTCTTCTTTGACAACAATTAAATCTTGTTAGATCGTCTCCATGTAAGCACGGGAACCTAAATTGTATCTAATGTCCATAATGGCAGAAACAATATGACATGATTAACCAAATAGTCAAGATTTACTGTTTAAATGTTGTTTTATTGATCAATATGTTCAATTACATTCAAATCCTGATCCGGCAGAGATTCGCCATCAGTGTGCCAAAATCACAGAAGTTACAAATGAAATCACCAAGGCACCTATTTATAGGAATGCAAGTTCGCTGGGGAATGATCAAGTTCGGATGAACTTGATCTTACAACGTCATTTCAAGCGAACTTGTCCCTATTTTACATAAATAACCTTCAAATTCTAGTCTAATCACACCAAAACTATACAGACATGATCCAAGACTAAGATATAGACATTATGCACTAACAGACTCCCCCTTGGATATCGTCTTCGTCTTGATCAGCCTTCACAGCTCTATCTCTGCCTTACACGCCCAAAGAAGTTTTTGATCGGATTTTTGCGACGTTCTTGATCTGGAATCGGCATTTGATCAGTAAGTGGCACTTTAGTAATAAACTGAAACCTTCTAAGCCTTGCCTCCCTACCCATCTCATGTATTCTTTCAATCCTTGCTTCTTCCTTCAAAAACTCTGTGCGTTCAAGTTCTCTCCATGTTGATTCCCACATTCTACCAGAGTTCACCTCATGTGCATAACATACATTAACTACCCTCTGATATTGCATAGCCTGCTCTTTTTCACGTTCTTCGAAAACAATCTTGCTGAAGAATAAACACTTGATATCTTCCTTCGAGCAGTTCACTAGCCACATCGGGTCTAGTATCCTTATCGTTCTCCACAGCCCTCTCAATCCTTGAACCCCAAACATTTCAACCCTTTCTTTTGTAATATCCAGATGATCTTCAAATCGTAACATAATTACAGCTTCACACGTAGTCGGATCAATCTGCCACCACTTAAACAAAGGATAAAAGTTATGTTCGATCGGCATCAAAGGCATGTTTTTCATTGCTCTCGGGCGTTTCATGATTAACGTTATGTCTTTCTCCCCAGTCTTCTTGTTAGTTTTGATGCGACGCTTTGGGATAAATGGCTTCCAGTATCTAAAACCCTTCGTAGCTTCAAACTTGATCATTTTCCGCAGTAACTGATCAATGAACTTCATGTGGTACGTGACATTCCTTGTTTGAACTAACTCCTCAACATCCCAGTAAGGAAGTTTCTTGAAATCTTCCAGATATCTGAAGTATTGAACACCAAAATCCCTTTTGATGGCGTAAACATTCAACTCTTTGAACCACCCCCAACTCAATATTTCACCCAATGGCACATCTATGTCTCTGGTGAAGAGTGCTAGTGGACGTCGAAACTTTCTTTCACGTGGCATATCTTTAAACCAGGACTTTTTAGCATGTGCAATCTCCTCCTTAGTCATAGGTTTAGGGATTTTTCCACTACGTATCGACTCCTCGATCTTTTCTTTCAACATATCCTCATTCAGCTGCTCATACATCTCCTCAAAAGTAGGAAAACTATCAGTATTAGGACCGACATACTTCTCAGCTTCATCCTTTTCTTCATTAGAGGACCAATCTTCAACAACAACCCTGTTTTACTCGTCTGCTTCATATCTATGCTGGTACTGATATTCATTCGGCTCAAATGTATTAACATTCAGCACTTGTTCTTCGAAATCAAAGTCAAATGAATCTGAATAACGTCGATCAATTTTACTAGATCTTCTTTAGAGTAGTTGTGCACGAATTCACCCTCTTCAACTGTAACATCCGTCGTAAAACGGGTTCAAAAAAAAACCGCACTGTTTAAAATTTTAGAACTTATTAAATACCTCGTTACGCATTTATTATAATAAGTTAGATAATCTTCATAATTAATAAATAAATAAGATAATTAATATAAAAAAATATATATAATAATAACAATAAAGCAAAAGAAAAGAAAATAAGCTAAAAAATGAAATGGGACAAACCGGGATCGAACCCGGGTTCCCCCGTCCGCCCACAAACTACAAACACCACTGGACTACGCGCGCCAGTTGTGTATATGTTGAAATTTCAAAACTCTTAAGTTGACTCCAAACTTAAAACCTGCAACTGAAGCGGGAACAATCGAAATCCATCAAACACGTTTTCCTTTTTCTTTTGAATCCCTCCGTCAACTAAACCGCGCCCATTTTGGCAAATCGAAATCAATCCAGGTGTCATCTTGCAGGCAATTATCAATCATCGACTCTTGTTACCAAAAACCGAATTCGACGCTCCCTTCTGCTCGCCTATAAATATTGGACCGAAATCACACTCTCAATTCGCTCAAAACACATTTAAACTTCCTCTATTCGCCGGAATCCTCCGTTCATCGGAACCTTGGCTGCAAGTCGCCGGAACCACTACTCACTGTCGAAATCTGTTCAACGGTATCGATTCCTTCAAATTCTTCTATTTATTAAGCATTCCAGATAAATATTATATGTAATTGATTAAGTCAATCAGAAGCAACAATCATTATTCAGGCGGGTAAAGTTATGGGTTTTATTTAAATTGAAGAAGATGTTATGAAAGATATATGTATAATTAAACTGGGTCTTTTAAACGGGTTAGACACACAGTCCAGTGGTGGACTGTGTGCATTTCATACTATCGATACCGAGTTCGATCCTTGACACAACACCTATCCACTGTAATAAAATGTTTTTTTTTAAAACCAAAACCATATTAACTCGCTGTATGATGTAAGTATAATAAAATTTCAGAATATAACGGGTTAGACACCCAGCCCGGTTGGTTGGGCTGGGTACAACGCAACATTTAGGTCGCGGGTTCGAGGCCAGTCCCTACGCTGGTACGATGATTTTAAAATTCTTTTTAAAATTAAATTAATTTTGTTTAATCTAACAAGTATATAAATATAATTAAAATCAGGAATATTTCGGGTTAGACACGTAGCTCAGTTGGTAGAGCTGCGTGCACGTATACGAGAGGTCACGAGTTCAAACCTCACACGCTGCCTATAATAAATGAGTCTGACCGGCCGTTGACCAGTCAACCCTTAGAAAAAGGGTAATTTTTTTTAATTAAAAATCCTTTTTATTTTTCTTTGAAAATTAGTTAAAAGTACCTCAAAATAAGGTTTTGAAGCCTAAAAATTTGCATTAAATTCACAAAAATAAATCTAAAAATCTCATTTAAGAGCACTAATTAAAAATATTAATCTCAAATAAAATTTATTTATTTATCGAATTATTACGTTATTATTTAGGTTAGTTTTCCCTCGTCGGTTGAATCATAAATTCGTGCGCATTCATCATTATTAAGGAACGCACCCACTGTGAGTGAATTCTTACAAATTCCCCTTTTTATTCATGTTTTGGGGTGTATCATGTGTCGCTTTATTTATTTTCGTTTATTCAAACTTGTGCTATTACCATTATATGATCTAAACATGTGATGTAAATGTTGTTTGTTGTGATGTGTTTACATTTTGTCAAGTTGGTGCAAATCATTCATTAGGCCCATCAGTTCCTCGTGGGAGACGAGTTGAACATCGCGTGCCTCGTTAGATCGGCTCCGTTTGATTGAGCCTTGATCTCATTGTTCATCATTTGGTGTGTGCGTGTGCATTAATTGATATTATGTGTATTGTGATTAAATTTACATTTACGTTTACTCATATGTGGTTATGCACCTTTTTATAACCAATATAATAAATTTGTTCAAATGTTTTCATAAGATTCACTCGCCAACTTTTGTTGACCCAAAACCCTATTTTTACACATGATACAGGTGGACAGGTTGAAGCAAGGAACACATAGGAAATTGACTTAGAAGAAAAATAAAGAAGTCATGAAAAATGTATTTGAACATGTTGTGCTTGTATGTTTATTGTAACTTCTTCTTTAAAGAGAAATAATAAATATGAAACTTTAGTAAATGTCATGAGCTTTGACGAAAACCCAATCATGCCCCGACTACCATTTCCGCTACGAGTCAGGGTGTGACATCAACGTTGTGTTCAAGCATATGGATTAGAGGCTTTATATGGACAACAACAACAGGTTGTGAAGAAGTAATAGCATCAGACATATCAACATCATCTTTCTGTTCATTTCCCCTGTTTGCTCCCCCTGAGTTTGATCATCTATTTTGTTTTCTTCATCCTTTAGCAACGACGTGAAATCAAACTCATCATTCACTTTCGCATCGACTACTTTCACACCGACTCCACCTTGATCATTATCATCATTGCCATCATCATTATCTGAGTTGTCTTTAGTATCATCAGCCTTTTCATCATCATCTTGATCCTTATCTACAGCTTCATCATCGTCTTTAGTTTCTATTTCTGTTATCTGGAATAATGGTAGACTCCGAAGCTTTCACAGACTCTAACTCTTTCACAGGTTCAGTGATCTCGGGCATACTTTCAACGACGTTCTTACCCTTGACCTGTTCTGTTAACTCTCTCTCTCTGCCTTTTCCTTGGCTTCTTGTTTATCAATACGTGCATATTCGACAGCGAAATCAATTCCTAAACTGTTAGTCAGAAATTTTGTAGTCTGTCGAATCTACGATCATTCATATCTCTTTCTTTCTTTAGCTCTGCAATCTCTCCTTTGCATCTTGCAAGCTTTCAATTAGGGCTTTTAGATACCCTCTGTCACCTTCAAGGAATTTGACTTGGTCCGACAATATTTCTTACCCTTTTTGCCCTTAATTTTCGGAGACCCTGTACTCTTTGTCGTTGAAGTTACTGCAGACTTCACACGCTTTGTTCTGTTTTTTGGTCTCTCTTCGGTAGACTCTTTTTCATGCTCTGGCTCATAGTCAGCATCACCTTCTTTGAGTTTTTCTTCAACTGATTCTGCAATCGCTATATTCGTTGCAATCTCCAAAGAATCATCACTATCATCGTGTTTTCCAGATGTCGCAAAAATCACATCGTCTTCCTGCGTAGACTTTTTAGCATCTTGACTTTCTTTCACCACATTTTCAATGCTAGGACCAGCTTCTGATTGAACATTCACAGGCTCATATTCATCCATAAGCATAGTATCAACTTTCTTTGGTTTGCGCGAAGCTTTCTTTTTTTCCTGAACCATAATCTTCTTTAAAAACCAATCACTTCGCTTTTCTTTAAAAGTAGATAGCCATTCAATCTCAGCATTTCATTCTCTTTCATCACCACTATCGTCCTTCCTCCACTTATATTCAGGTGGCACAATGTAGTTTTCATACGTTATAGCACCAAATAACGGTTTAGCAACAGGAGCTGAGGACTGTTCTGAAAAGTAATGAGCTTTTTCACTGTCATATCATCAAGATGACTTAGATAAACAATATCATTCTGGTCTTTTGCAATCTTTTTGAATTGATCTTCTATCAGCATCTGAACAAACCTCGGGTACATCACAAGCCTCTTCGACCCCATATTGTTCTTCATATGCGTAAATACCAGCTTTGAGTAGTTAAACTTCTTGTTCAAGATCAACGCCGTGGCCATACATGCCATATAATCCTGTACGTCATCCAATCCAGCTTTTCGGTGACTGAAAGTGTGTATAATCGCATGCATTAAAACTTGTACGGATTAGGAACAGAGCCTTTCTTCAATGTAGATTCGTTGACGTGTCCCTTGTACCCCATAGTCAAAAACAACCTCGTGCCATACGTTCATCTAGCATCATAGGATCGTCAACTACATCATTGAATTCCAGAACCTTTCGAATGTCAGCTTCAGTAACAGTGATTTCTTTATCTTCATTATCGTAATGAACAATCGACTTTATCGTTGTATCGTCCTCGTTCATCGTTGTGGACGTCCAAAACCTGTTAGCATGTGACCTGTAGACCACTGTTTTCTCTGTGATGGCCTTGTGTATCGGAATACGTGCCATAATCCAAGAATATCATCGAATGCTCCGAGAGACGGACATATTCCTTATCCAGTGTAATGCACGTGTTGTGAAACTTGTTGAATGAGAGCTCAATATTCTGCAAACACGTAAATTGAGACAAAATTAGACGACAAATTTTCAATTTTGCAAATCTTCATCAAGTTCAGGCGAACTTGATTGTCAAATTTACAATTTATTAAACCAAGTTCGGGCATACTTATCTTATGAACAATATTAACAGATTACAAGTCCGGGTGAACTTATACTTCAGTATTAAATATTTTTCTCATAAGTTCTGGCGAACTTGTTTAGGTTTTAACAAAACATTTGTACATGTCCGGGCGAACTTGTATTTCAATTTTCAGATTTTTAAACAGAAGTTCAGGCGGACTTGTTTATAGTCTATTAAGATCTTTTGAGGACAAGTTCGGCCGAACTTAAACAAGTTCGGGCGAACTTGTCATCGTCCCAAACCATTTCAGCAACATGATGTTTATGCATTTCAGATCAAATTCAAGACAAATACACGGTCGATTTTGAATGTTTGTCATGTTTTAATGGTTAATTTTATCATTAAAGTCCATAAACACGTCCAATTGTTCATGTCAGATCTAAGATCTCTTAAAAACCTATCAATTCGTGGTCCAATAACGAATCACCTACCATTGCCATGGTTAGTGATGTGCAAATCAGCACTAAACAGTCTTAATTTGGGCAGCACTTTGTAGTATAGTTGCCAAATTCGAAATCTCCAAGAATCGCCCTTAAGTTCGATCTCAAATGATATCAGACAATGAAGTTCGGCCGAACTTGTTTACTATATATAGTATACCAAGTTTGGGCGAACTTGCATATCCCATCAATTAAGATCAGATAAATCCAGGCGAACTTGATAATTGTTGAACTTCAAGGCTTTGAACAAGTTCGGTCGGACTTGTTTGCAAGTCTGGGCGAACTTGATTGATATCAAATTTTTGATTTTTCAAAATTTTCAAATTAGACCATGAACTTTCCAGATTTTACCAGTTTTAACAATCCACTCAGTTGTCCAAGTCCAAGCTAATGACCTTAGTTAACCGATTTGTCTGCCGAGTCCAAGTTAATGACCTCGGTTTGACCCGTTATAAACAAACTGTTGAATTTTTCAAAAATCAAGTTTCAATTTAATGAACTTTTAATCATTTTGGTTCATCAGTTTTTACAGATTAGCTCCCAGCATGTTGTCAATTAGATTCCCACCAGATTAGCACCTTACCAGACTTCGATGATTCGTTCTCCAACATTGGTTTGCTGAAAACAATGTAAAAACAAAATCTTTTTGTATTTTTGTAATTTTATGCTAAAACACACTGAAAATCTTTTTGGTTATAATCTGTAAAGCAGATAAACTATGTACAGAACAAAATAAACTATGTACAAACATATTTACAGACATATTTTTGTGAATTCGTGTCTAAGGATCATATCAGTTGTTTGAGACATATCATCAGTACCATTGACCTTTAGATGACTGTAAGTTTTAAACTCGTTTACTAAGATTGTCGATATGTTTGTCCACTTACACTTCGACACATTTCTCAATTGTTCCAAGATATGTTAGGCATGAATTATGAAACTTGACTTAACTATGGTTCCCACCTCTTGAATATACTCCCGTATCAAGATTCCATAGATTTCATCTTACATGTGAATATAGCGTAATTGATATCTGTATCTGGGTTATGCGAAGCCTTGACAGCTCAGGTTAATACCACCTTATCGACACAGAGATGAAGGCTCGACTTAAAGGTGTGTTCCATTTAAGGAATCTTTATAGCACTGCAAATGATTAGATCTTTCGATACTTTTCAAGTTTGCAAGTAGTTTAGGGGTTTATTGCGAAAGTATTATAGAAGTTCCAGGCTATTGCTTTCGCAAAAGCAGAAGAACTTGTTTAATACCCCAGATATCAACTATCTATAAAGACCTCGTATCTCAGAATCAGGCAATCTCTCAAACGAAATTTGGGAGTACTAAGTCCATATATCCAAGATGTGTTAATCCACAAGTTTAAGTGTGATATATGTGACGAATATAGCATGTAACAATGTCAAATAAGTTATCAATGAATGAATATTATTACGAATTTTGTGTTTTATTTATGAGTTTTGTATATTTTTTATCATGACAATTGCACATATTCAATTCTTGCACGATTTCGAGTTTTCAAACGACTTCTGGAAGTGAAACCGTAAAGCGATTCTTAAACGAAACCAATTTAACGCAACATATGTTCCGGAATAGTGACATAAGTAAAACATACCTTAAATAACCTTTACATAACTTAGAAATAAGTTTTGAAGGGTTTGGTATGCCAAAAACAAGTTTATTCGATGGCAGGGACTATTTACGACAAACTACAAAACTACGAAAGTCTGCCGATTCTCGTAGCGACACACATTCCGGAACAAGGTCAAAATCTAAACATACCCTAATACCCTTAACATAGCTTAGCAATTAGTTTCGAGGGCTTCGGTATGGCAAATTCACACTTTTGTAACTTTAGGGGCTATTTTGCAAATTCTGCGAAACTATGCCTTTTCGTGTATTTCTCTATCCGGAACATATACGGACATTCAAAAAATTTTCTAATCATCAAAATACTATGTTTTAGTGATTGGAATGCGAAAAATCCATCCGTTACGCATCTATGGTCATGTCACACCCCGACCGCGTAAAACAACAAACCGCGACGAATACGTCGGGGAGTGTCGTAACAGAACTATTGTTTCAATAACCATGGCATATAAAGTTAAGTTTCATTAGTTAATATTATTTACAGTTTATTGGATAAAAACGGAAATACAACAAAAGTTAAGCTATTATTCTGATTTATAGTCACTAAGGCCCAGTCCGCCCTAAGTGTAGCTAGCTTGACATCAAACATTTGCACCTGAAACATATGTGAAAATAAAGTCAGCAAAATAATGTCGGCGAGTACATAGGTTATGTGTTGATGCTTCATGGCTTTGATTAATGTAAGAAAACTTTAAAGTAGTACAAAAGTCGCCATGAACCATAAAAAGTTTCTTTTATAAGAACCATATGAAAATCAATGTGATATAAAAGAAATGATGCATGGTTAAATAGATAATCAAAAGTAAGTTTTGTCTCATATAAAAATGCCATGTTATGTATAAGATATGTCATGTCTGGTATTTGTTTAAAATGATTTAGATAACGCCACAATATGTAAGATAATAAAAGCACTTATATATAGGAAGTACCATCGGCGTATCCACCATGCTTTTATCATATTACACACGTCACGCTATTTAACTCATTCACCATAAATTAATGCCGAGGAAACCAATGTCATGTAAATCAATGTTAAGTAACAAATGGCATGTAAACCAATGTCGAGTAAACCAATGTCGAGTAACAAATGTCATGTAAACCAATGTCGAGTAAACCAATGTCGAGTAACAAATGTCATGTAAACTAATGTCGAGTAAACCAATGTCGAGTAAACCAATGTCGAGTAAACAAATGTCATGTAAACAAATGTCGAGTAAACCAATGTCGAGTAACAAATGTCAGGTAAACCAATGTCGAGTAAACCAATATCGAGTAACAAATGTCATGTAAACCAATGTCGAGTAAACAAATGTCATGTTTTATAAACCATTGCCTTTATTGTTAAAACATATATTATGGATTATTGGCGAACACATTAAAGCCTTGTTGACTGTCGGATAAACCCCTATCCGGTCAAGGGTTTATCAATGTTCATCGGATTCTGTCATTCCCTAAGGTCGCTTCCAAACATACCTAGGAAGTGGGAACGAGATTGTCAATCCTATGGTACCATTACATACTACCGTTCGGCGTGATCAATGTTAATGAATGTATCATTGTCGAGTTCAACGCACCAAAATGTCAAATAACAATGTAAGCATGTCTTGAAAATGTCTTGAATACCATGTAGTAGTATGCTAGATCAAAATACATAGCAAAAATGTCTTTGACAACCAATGTGCTAAATATGCTAGGTCAACATATGAAGGAAAATGCAATGAAAATCATGTACTATATATACTATGTAATCAAGCAAGTATAAAGCCATGAAAACACGAAAGTAAATCATAGGCGCAATATGTTTCACCACAAAACATTTGAAAACGTAAAAGAGGGGACTATGTACTCACTTTGGTTGTAAAGATATCCTTGTTCAAGAAAATAAATAAGAGCTTAAGAGTCCGAGATTTCAAGCTTGACCTGAAAACGGATAACTATGTAAATATCGAAACTTGAAATCGGAGGATTCGGATAGAATGAGACCCTATAAACCAAATGAGTATTGGAACTCATATGAAATGATTTATAAAGTTAACATTCTAAGTTGGAAAAGTTTTCAAGTGTTTTTGACCCATTTTGACCCGTTATGGTAGTTAAAGCCACTTTAACGCGTCATTTGCGTAACTACGCATTCGGATGGTTAGATACGTGTCATGATAAGTTTTAAATGATTAAACATGTTTAAAATATTATTTGATCAGACTATATGTGAAAATTTATGTTACATATGTGTTTAATTGGTTTTCTTTGCGAAAGGGGCATTTTGGTCATTTTTAAGGGGTATTACCATTGATTATCATAACACTATCCGAAAGACATGACCATTAGGTATAACCTTAGAGGGTTATTCCCTATATATTTATGGTCATAAATATATATTTGGTCGGGTCTAAAGATCAACAAAAACGGGTCAGATTGAAAAGTCAAAGTAGTGGTCAAACCACTAGACTTTTGAACCCAAATGAGAACATTTAACAAAGGTGACGACTTTGACAAGTCTTGACATGTCTTAGTAAGTTTATAAAAGTAATTTGGCATCAAAACAACCTGTTTTGATACCCGAAAATAGATCTATTGAAAAATGCGTAAAAATCGCATTTTGACCGAAACTTTTACTTGTCAAAATAACTAGAAATGGTGGGAATCAGTAGGCATGATTTTTAGAGATCATAACCACCTTGATTACCATCATATTGCAAGTTTCAATTGAGCTTTATCTTGATCAATTCATGATCAAAACTAAAAGTCAAACAGAAGTCAAATTGTTTGATTTTTAGTTAAATTAAGCTATAATAATTGGCATAGCAAGAGTGGAATACTTACAAACACAAGGAATGATCAAGAACACCAGAGAAAAGCCCCAAGAAAGTTGCAAATTCGGATTAAAGGTAGGTTGTTGCAAGAAGGTGATTAAAGAGTTCAAAAATGGCATGAACTTAGTATTTATAATGATCATAAACTCACCAAATCTTGACAAGTGTTATAGCAAGTGTTAGGGGCTTGATTAGTGTCCTAATAGGTGTCAAATGCAGAAGAGAAGTGGCCAAAATCAAGTGCTAAGTATCCCTAAACAAACAGGCTATTGCCAGCTTGCTTTTGCTGATCTGGGCACTCCATGCGGACCATATGGGGTCCTCCATGTTGTCCTCATGGCCCCTAGCCGGTCAGCAACTTTAAAAATTGGCAGAACAGGCCCCTGCACTTGTTTCGTCGCGTTTCGGACACTTCTAACACCCGTTAACCCCATTTCAAGGCTTTATAAGGACGTTAAAGTATAGGGAACTTGAAATGTCCAAAAGTGTTCCAGAGGTCGGTTCGTTTGGTCGTACGGTTGCGGTTTTCGGTTAATTACAGCGAATATCGTAACGAACGCTTGTACGACCGTAAATGCGTAACGAACGACATTTTTGCATTCCGATCACAAAAATATGATATTTTAATGTTTAAAAAAATTTGGATGCCCGTACATGTTTCGGATAGCGATATACGCAAAAAGGCATAGTTTCGCAGAATTTCCAAAATAGCCCCTGAAGTTGCAAAAGCATGTTTTTGCCATACCGAACCCTTCAAAACTTATTTCTAAGTTATGTAAAGGTTATTTAAGGTATGTTAAGTTTGTAAACCTGTTCCGGAGTGTGTGTCGCTACGAGAATCGGCAGACTTTCAAAGTTTGTCATATTTAGTGCCTGTGATCGAATAAGTTTGTTTTGACATCCCAAACCCTTCAAAACTTATTTCTAAGTTATGTAAGGGATATTTAGGGTATGTTTAACATATGTCACTATTCCAAGACACACGTTGCATTAAACTGGTTTCGTTTTGCGATTACACTTCCAGAAAAGGTTTAAAAGATCAGATTTGAACAAGGATTAAAAATACACCAATGTCATAAGTAAATATACAATCTCATAAATGTAATAAAAAATTTTATTGATATAATATTGTTGGATAAAAGTACAAAGATTGGAAAGCACAGATGTCACAATCTCCCCTACTTCAGGAAATTTCGTCCCGAAATTTAACTCGAGGAAACTGGTGAGAAAAGATGTGGATATTTCGCCTTTATTTGATCCTCTCATTCCCAAGTAAACTATGGGCCACGTTTGGATTCCCAGCGAACTTTAACAATTGGTATACGTCTGCGCTTAAGCTTCTTGACTTCACGGTCCAATATTTCCACTAGTTTCTCAACAAAATGCATCGTCTCATCAACACGAATTTCGTCAACAGGAATGTGGAGGTTTTCATCAGCTAAAATTTTTTTCAGATTGGACACGTGGAAAGTTGGATGAACGTTACCAAGCTGTGGAGGTAGCTCAAGTTTTTAGGCCACTTTTCCGATTCTCTCAACGATCTTGAATGGTCCAACATAGTGTGGTGCAAGTTTTCCTTTCTTCCCAAATCTAATCACTCCCTTGCAAGGGGATACCTTGAGTACGACATGATCACCGACTTGAATTCCAAGGGCTTGCGTCGTTTATCCGCGTAACTCTTTTGACGACTTCTAGCTGTCAGAAGGTTTTCGCGAATTAACTTGACTTTGTCCGTTGTGTCTTGAATAAGTTTAGGTCCAGTGAATTGAGATTCACCGATCTCATTCCAATAGATAGGTGAACGACATTTTTGACCATAAAGAGATTCAAAAGGTGCCATGTCAAAGCTGGAGTGATAACTGTTGTTGTAGGAGAATTTGATCAACGGTATATGTGAATCCCAACTACCACAAAAGTCGATCACACAGGCTCTAAGCATATCCTCTGATGTTTGGATCGTTCTTTTAGATTGTCCATCCGTTTGAGGATGATAAGCCAGTACTCAAATTAAGCCTGGATCCCATGGCAGACTGCATAGTTCTCCAAAAATGAGATGTGAATCGAGCATCACGATCAGATATAATATCCAAAGGGACACCATGACAAGATACTATTTCATCCACATAGATCTTAGCAAGTTTGTCAGCAGAGAAGTCCTCATGAATGGCTATAAAATGTGTTGACTTTGTTAGACGATCAACGACTACCCAAATGGCATCGTAACCTCTAGAAGTGCGCGTCAATTTGGTAATGAGATCAATAGCAATGCTTTCCCATTTCCAAACCGGAATCTCTGGTTGTTCAAGCAAACCAGAAGGACATTGATGTTCTGCCTTTACCTTAAGAAAATTACGGCATTTTGAGACGTACAAAGCTATGTCTTTCTTCATACCCGACCACTAATACTGGGTACGAAGATCCTTGTACATTTTGTCTACACCTGATGAACTGAATAATGAGACTTATGAGCGTCATCCATTATAAAGTGCGGAGATTGCCTAGACTTGGAAACCACAAACGGTTCAGATAATAAAGTATTCCATTGTCTTTGGTTTCAAGCTGAAGCTCGAGATTATGTGGTAATTCATTACCCATTATGCCTTGTGCAACACAAGTACGTTGAGCTTCAAGAATACGTGTCTAGATATCAGATCGAACTTGAACACAATGCAACTTGACTCGTTCCTTACGACTTAATGCATCCGCTACAACATTCTCCTTACCAGGATGGTAGCGAATTTCGCAGTCGTAGTCGTTTAGAAGTTCAACCCAACGTCGTTGCCTCATGTTTAGTTCTTTCTGATTAAAAATGTGTTGGAGACTTTTGTGGTCCGTGAAAACCATGCATTTCGTACCGTATAAGTAGTGTCTCCAAATTTTGAGAGCGAAAACAACAACACCCAACTCAAGATCATGAGTGGTGTAGTTCTTTTTGTGAACCTTCAACTGTCTTGATGCATAAGCTATAACTTTCTCTCTTTGCATTAGAACACAACAGAGGCCTAAGTTTGATGCATCACAATATAAGACGAAGTCATCGTTACCCTCGGGTAAAGATAAAATAGGAGTATCACAAAGCTTCTGCTTTAAAGTCTGGAAATCTTCTTCCTGTTTTGGTCCCCACTCAAAAGGTTTATTCTTTTTAGTTAGAGTAACGAGAGGAACCGCAATCTTCGAGAAGTTTGCAATGAGACGACGATAATATCCCGCAAGACCCAAAAATGAACGAACTTCAGTAGGAGTAGTAGGTGTACTCCAATTCCTGATTGCATTGATCTTGGCGGGATCTACATGTATACCTTGTTCGTTGACAATGTGACCCAAGAATTGAACTGCCTTAAGGCAAAATTCACACTTGAAGAATTTGGCGGAAAGTTGTTCTTTCTTTAGGAGTTCCATGGTCAGCCGAAGATGTTGTTCGTGATCGCCTCGTGTCTTGGAAAAAATCATGATATCATCAATAAAAACAATGATGAACTTGTCCAAATAAGGCTTACGAACCCTATTCATCAGGTCCATGAAGACGGCATGTCACACCCCGAAATATCAGAGCTGGCGCGACTGGACTAGTATCTTCATTGCACAGCGGAATTCAATAATAGCTAAGACTTATGTAAAGTTGAACGCCTGCTAAGTACTCGGGTTCCAAATGAGTTCTCGTAGTCCAACCGTGCCATAGTTTGAAAATATAACCTGAGAAAGAAACACGCGAAAAATCAACATAAAGTTGAGCGAGTTCATAGTTTATTTGAAAAAAGATTTTAATAAATCTTTTGATAAACCGGTTCATGAGATCATAGTATCTCAAAATGTTTGAAATGTCGTATCGAGTTTTCTGTCATAATTGTCATCAATAAGAAATCCTGCCATTGTCATATTTATAAACCAATATTTATAACCCTGGCCACTGTCATAAGCCAATATTGAAAACCCGGTATGTTATTGTTATTCCTACGGTTTACGGATCTATCAGCGGGTAACTAGTCCCTGATATTATGTGTCATAAGTAAATAACCAACCCGAGACAACATTAACCTCTGAATGGACATGTTTTATTCCGAATTTCACACTCCGAAAGGACTTGTTTTATTCGGAGCCTCAGGGATCACAAAACACTCTGAAAGGACTTGTTTTATTCAGAGTGGAGCGTGTCTCACAACTCAGTAGATCTACACCTTTGCATCTTTGGTCACTACATGATTAATGGAAATTATAAAGTCATTCCTACTTACACACATTGATCATAGTTCTTTCTCTAAACCCGTAGCAAACATACCCTTTCTCATAAAATGTCATAGCATGTATTTCACCCCCGATTGTTAGAAAACCGAAAACGTTTAAAAAGAAAAGGGGGAACTTGAACTCATAGAGTCTTTGTGCCTCGCACAAGTGATAATGGGCCTAGGCCGTTTAAGTATAATAGCAGGACCAACCAGTCCTCTTATTTGTATATAGGACAATCCTGTCCCATTGTAACTAGGGCAATCTCGTCCCTATCCATGAAACTCATGCATGTTTCGAAAATACGCGAGCATTTTGTAAAACAGTATGTTGAGCATAAACCTTTCATAAACCATTTGAATCCTTTCGCAACATGGTTTAGAAATATGAATTTTTCGTTCATCGAAATTTTGTGTACTTTTGCAAAACTTGCATGTCTTTCCACCCCCGAAAACATTTATAAAAATGTAAAAACCGTAACAAGTGGGGGTTATGAACTCACCTTATTATCCTTTTGCAAAGATAGCTTAATGTGATTCCATAGTGTTATTCCAAGTGCGTGAACTTGCTAGCGTGCAACTATAGCATTCCTAACAAGGAATCAAGTTTTTAAGTTTCTAATATGACAACGTAGTTAAACTACGTGTCCGAGCTCTACCCAATCGTTAACAAACGATCCTAAGAGGTGTTATTATTTTGAGTTAGACTAACCAAACTACGGTTATTTGATTTTAGTAAAAAAAATTTAATACTAATTCTTGGAAACGATTTAGTTTCCCAGTGATTTAGAATATATATATTTTTATATAATTATCAAAACATACAAATAAACCGATTTGATCGCTTTAGTCGTCCCGAGAAGTCGTACGTGTATGTAAAGAATAATCGTATGAAAATAATATATAACAACTCGTATTATATATTGCGTCCTATACATGTTTGTCAAAATATATGCATATGTCGTTTAGGCGTTTGAAAATAAATATAATAATTATATTTTTTTCATGACATATTCGAATCATCGTCTTTGGAAGTAACTTTAAAACATTATGTTTATTTAAATAAACGCATTCGAATAGTCGGTGTTTGAAATAAGTGTTCGGATTTCCGACATTTGGGATAAATATATGTATAAAAGAAATATTAGATTTACTTTATAGACTTTCGAGTCGTAACGTTGCCAATATTTACAATACTAATTATGTTTCTTTTAAATAATTGTCGGATAGAAAACATCGAATATTACTTGTCGAACAATAGACGTTGGATTAAACACAAGTTTGTTTTTACAAAATAAGTTTCGGTTTTGATATTTTGAAATCGCTTTCATCGAGATGTCATAAACTCGTTTTGTAGAGCCATTAAGTGTCGCCAATAAAATAAATATAAGTTATATTTATTATTATCAAAGCATATGTACCTCGATGGATGTCGTTTATAAAATCTAAACATTTTTGTATTACGGATTTTTACGAAAATCGGGCAGAGTTTCCTCTGTTTTTGGACAATCCCGACAACTCAAGTTGTCGATATATATTTTCAAAACGCATCAATTCAATAACACAATAATTTGATATGAATATTATACAACGCAAATTTCATTATACGTCCGATATTTAGATAACGACAAGGTATTTAGTTTTATAATATATATCCTTCATATATAAATCTAGACAATACTTTCGCGTTTGACCGGTAGGTGAAATAATTAAATGTTATTATCTCGAAACTTTTGACAACGTTTAATTTTTCTATCGGTCGGGTCGAGCTCGGTTTCACGTTTAAATTATGCTTATAAAAGAAATATTATAAATTTCACGCCGTGAATAATTTACCAAGTCTGGCATTGACTGGTTGATCCGACAGTTGACCGGGTTTGACCGGATGACCTGTTGACCCGCGTTGACTGAGTTGATTCGGTTTGACCGAGCAGACCACACCGAACCGAATCTGTCCCGAATCTCTCTGTTGAACCGAACCAAACAACCCAAAGCCATTTAAAAACTTCGAACCAAAACTGACCAAGTCAACTGAACCGATGTGAACATGAACAAACCACCCCCCCCAAGCCCAAAACCGAATCAATACAGCACCACCACCACTAACGTCGTGCCGGCCGGTCGGAAATCGGCGGCTGCGGCGTCAAACCGCTGCCGTCGTCGGTTGTCGCCGTACGGCGACTTTGTTATCCGTTGACGGTGACCGTCGTCACCTCTTCTCCCTACCGCATTTTCCACCACCGCAGTCATATACCCGGAGCCACCATTACCGTCATCACCCCCCCCCCCCCCTTTCAACCTGAAACGACAACAACGCACCCGGAGAAACATAGATCTTTACAGGTCTGAACATAAAGAGACGAAAGGAGGGTTATTGATGTTTACCAGCGAAAAGAACACCTCGAACCGTTGCTGCCGGAGGTCGTTACGGCCGCAACCATCCAACTTTCGATTCACTCGTGGGATCTGGGCGGTCCGGGGGGACCAACATGGCTCCTCTCTTCTCGAGAATCCATACATCCCTTATTAGTGTATGGACAGCATCGCTCAAACGAAGAAATGGAGTTCGGAATCAGACTCAGATGGTCCGATTTAGGGGGTACACCGGATAACCATCGTGAAAAACCATCGATGCCTCTGCCGTCGCCGGACCACCGTGATGGTGGTCGGCCGTCATGTCACCGCCGGAGCTCCGCCGAAGGTCGGCCGGAGTCCGGCCGGTTCTAGAGAGAGAAAGAGAGGGTCAGAGGAGTGAGAGTGTGTGTGTGAGTTATGATGTTTAGTGTGTGTAGGAGCCCTTTTATAGTTAGAGTTTTGAGGGTTTGGGCCCAAGGCCCACAAGCCCGTTCCTAGCGTTTTCGAGCGGCCCGATCGCGTCTCTGAAGCCTGTTTTCGCACCCGAACGTTGGATAATGCCGTATTATCAAGTTTTACGGTCAAAACTATGTAAAATAGCGTCGTTAGTCATCATTTGACGTGTTTGTTCGTCGGTAGCTTTAAAATCACGAAATTTGACACGTTGGTCATTTCTTGTCCGTTTTTTCGATCCGATTTCGTCTGCGAGCATTAAATTCGATTACAAAGCTAATTACGTCGGTATATTTCCATTTTGAAGGCGATACACGTGTCTGATGCCTCTGTTTCATTACCGGTGCGTTCCTGCAGTCGCGTTTTTCATACGTGTAAGCGCTCTGTGCCATTCGAGGCACCATAATTTCGCAAAACCAAGTTCATCTACATAAATTATATGTGTAAAATTTGTATGTGTTGGCCTTCTCAGTATTATCCGGTGTCAGTTCGTTGTCGCTTATTGTTCCGCAGTTTTTCCGGAAATCACCGTACGCGCACTGTAAAGTTAGATAGGCGTTCCTAGGCATTTCAAAAGTCTAATTAAGTTAATACGTGTCTTAAACACGATTTATTATTGCATTAAACGTTTGTTATTAGCGTAATTAAAAGCCGAAAAGTACCGGTTGTCATACGGCAGGAGCATTCGTTAAACCAAAGGGCATTACAGTGAACTCATAATGACCGTAACGAGTGCGGAAGGATGTGTTGGGAATATCTTCCTCGAGTACACGAAGCTGATGATACCCAGAACGTAGATCAATCTTCGAAAAACATGTTGCACCCTGCAGTTGGTCAAATAGATCATCAATGCGAGGTATGGGATATCGATTCATGATCGTGAGTTTATTAAGCTCACGGTAATCGATAAACATACGGAAAGACCCGTCTTTCATTTTCACAAACAGCACAGGAGCACCCCAAGGTGAAAAGCTCGGACTAATGAATCCTTTGTCTGAAAGTTCCTGAAGCTGATTCGATAATTCTTGCATCTCAGACGGTGCAAGGCGATATGGAGATTTCGCAATGGGGTTGGCAGCAGGTATAAGATCAACGCGAAACTCAAATTGACGAGAAGGAGGTAAACCAGGTAGCTCCTCAGGATAATCCCGAATCACGGGGATATCTTGAATAGTTTTGCCCTTGCCTTTTTCCTCTACGATATGTGCCAAGAAGGCCACATAATTCTTGCGTAGGTATTTTTGAGCATGGGTACAAGTCATGAGTTTGAGGCTACTGACCAGTTTTTCGCCACAAACTTCCAAGATTTACCCAACGGGAGAGGTACACGAACAATCTTATCGAAACAAACCACCTCGGCATGATGTTTGGTTAACCAATCCATTCCCACTATAATGTCAAAGCTCCCAAGTTGCATCTGTGTGAGGTTAATATGAAAAAGATGGTTATTAAGGTTCAATATACAACCAGGAACGGAAGAATCGAGTACAAGAGGTTCAACATTGGCTATCTCAACTGTGAAGGGCTTTCCTAGTTTAGTTCTTGGTTTCGCAAGTAAAGGCTCAAATGTTAATGACACAAAACTTCTATCAGCACCCGAATCAAATAGTATAGAAGCAGGATGGTTGTTAACTATGAACGTACCGTTCACCACCTCGTTATCTTCCCGTGCTTCATTTGCATTGATATTAAAAGCTCGTCCACGAGCCTGATTCGCATTCGCTAATCTCGGGTAGTTGTTACGGTGGTGGGTGAGATCCCCACAGTTGTAGCAAGATCCTGGTGGGTAAAGAGGTTGTGCAGGATTGGCTGGCTGCTAACAGGGTTACGAGCCACATTATTTGGGTTAGAGGAGAACGACAAACATTGGCCAAATGGCCAGATCGCCCATAGTTTGTACAAATACGGCATGGAAGATGAGGCCGATGTTGACTGTTGCACCTGTTGCACAAAGGTGTAGTGCCGGTATACTATTTCTTGGCCGGAGGCTGAGCAGGCTGGTTGGGAGCAACTTGATTAGGTATGGCTTGTTTGGGTTGAATAGTGACAACGAAATTCTTGGAAGCCTTGCGCTTCCTAGACTTCTTCGAACCTTCAGCTTTCTTACCCATTCGTTTCTCGGACTTGTCACACGATTTCTTGTCACCCTTACGGTGGAGCTTACCCTTTTTGATATGCGATTTGGTCAAGGCCGCAGATACCTCAATGGCTTGTCGAACAGTAGTAGGGTTGCTATCGGTGACAATATACTGAACAGGGTCAGGAAAACCATCTATGTATTTCTCGATTGCTTTATCCAAAGGCGTCACCATCTCAGGACACAACAAGCTCAACTCCTCTTACCTGTCAGTATACGCACGGTGCTCACCACTGTCTTGCTTCAGGTCATGGAACTCATTTTCAAGCGCCCTCTTTTCATGACGAGGGCAGAACTCTTTTATCATCAAAGCCCTGAGTTCCTCCCAAGTCTGACCCATAGCAACATCAGCACCCCTATCGCTCATCACTCCGTTCTACCACGTGAGCGGTCTCTTTTCAAACATACTAGAAGCAAACTCAACTTTGTGCTCATATGGACCCTGAACATGGCGAAATGTATTCTCAAGACTCTCAAACCACTGTAGGAGCCCAGTTGCTCCCTCAGAACCGCTAAACTTGAGCGGTTTAGCCGAATTAAACTGTTTAAATTTGCATGCAGCTGGTGCATTGTTGTTGTTGTTTGCTTGGTTTATCTGAGTTATGAGATTTGGAAGCACAGCAGCAAACTGCTGAGCAATTAGAGCCGCCATGTCGACGTCCGTATTTACGTTTCGTCGAGGAGGCATTCTATAGGAGAGAAAACATGAGAGAAAACGAGTGAGATGAATGTTGAATAATCAAAATTGAGATGACAAAATATCGACAAATGTAAGGATGGTGGTCATTCATTTGTTACTCAAAACAAACAAACGACACACAGTGACTAATCAAAGTAAATGGGTCCTTATAATGTATCACGAAGACATGCTTTAGCCTATAAGTTGACACTCACTCCGAGAGTTCCCAGGTAAGAGTGACTGGTCCGATTACGTTGATTTGTATGAACACACTAGCCTTAGACAAAAACTCAGGTACAGGCACCCACCCTTCCAGATTGCACGTGTTCACATTATTAAAACCTGAACTTTGAGGAGATTTTGAAAACATCAAGGCTTAACGCTAAAAAACGAATCACCCAAGGATGGATTATTGATTTCAAAAATCATTTTGGAAATTATGTTTATGTTTTGGTATTAACCTAAGGATAGGTGACGGTATTGTTTTAAGATCTAAACCCAAGATAACTTGTGTTAGGGTCCTAGGAAGGTTATAGTCTAGGTTAAAGCATTACTAATAACCTAATTCCCCATAACCATTGGCTAGGATACCAATCTTTCTGTCACACCCCGACAGCGTAAAACAACAAACCGTGGCGGAAACGTCGGGGATTGTCGTAACAGAATTATAGTTTCAATAACCATGGCATATAAAGTTAAGTTTCATTAGTTAATATTGTTTACATTGTATTGGATAAAACGGAAATACAACATAAGTTAAGCTATTATTCTGATTTTATAGTCACTAAAGCCCAGTCCGCCCTAGGTGTAGCTACCTTGACATCAAACATTTGCACCTGAAACATATGTGAAAATAAAGTCAGCAAAATAATGTCGGCGAGTACATAGGTTATGTGTTGATGCTTCATGGCTTTGATTAATGTAAGAAAACTTTAAAGTAGTACAAAAGTCGCCATGAACCATAAAAAGTTTCTTTTATAAGAACCATATGAAAATCAATGTGATATAAAAGAAATGATGCATGGTTAAATTGATAATCAAAATTAAGTTTTGTCTCGTATAAAAATGTCATGTTATGTATAAGATATGTCATGTCTTGTATTTTGTTTAAAATGATTTAGATAACGCCACATTATGTAAGATAATAAAAGCACTTATATATAGGAAGTACCATCGGCGTATCCACCATGCTTTTATCATATTACACACGTCACGCTATTTAAGTCATTCACCATAAACAAATGCCGAGGAAACCAATGTCATGTAAATCAATGTCATGTAAACCAATGTTGAGTAAACCAATGTCGAGTAAACAAATGTCATGTAAACCAATGTCGAGTAACAACTGTAATGTAAACCAATGTCGAGTAACAAATGTCATGTAAACCAATGTCGACAATGTCATGTAAACCAATGTCGACTAAACCAATGTCGAGTAAACAAATGTCAGGTTTTATAAACCATTGCCTTTATTGTTAAAACATATATTATGGATTGTTGGCGAACACATTAAAGCCTTGTTGACTGTCGGATAAACCCCTAACCGGTCAAGGGTTTATCAATGTTCATCGGATTCTTTCATTCCCTAAGGTCGCTTCCAAACATACCTAGGAAGTGGAAACGAGATTGTCAATCCTATGGTACCATTTCCGGTCGGCGTGATCAATGTTAATCAATGTATCATTGTCGAGTTCAACGCACCAAAATGTCAAATAACAATGTAAACATGTCTTGAAAATGTCTTGAAAACCATGTACTATTATGCTAGGTGTCATACCCTGACTCGCAGCGGAAGACAAATGCAGGGTGCGGCAGACACGTGGTAATTCCCCATAGTTTAAAAACATGATATTATACATACAGAGAACCTTGGTTACAACAAACTGTCAGTATCAAATTACACACCATAAGTTTAGTACCGTATTATGAGCTATCACAGCTCTTATTCTGATACAGTAACCATCTATATGCACGTTTCTTATTCTTGCTTCGCTTTACCTAAAATGCATGTTAGTTTTAAAAAGGTCAGCTTTGCACTAGTTACAGTCACAGTCACTGTCACGGTCATAGTCACAGTCACAGTCACAGTCACGGTCACGGTCATGGTCATAGTCACTCCGTGCCAGACAGACATATCATCGCACAGGGTCGTGTCACCGTAGACACTTCCCACCGGGCCGTGTCAAGACAGGCACGTCATCCCGGCAACTAAGTCATGTTTCCCTGCAGTTATACCTAGTTAACATAACCAAATTTAGGACACGTGCAGTTGCATAGTCATCGACACACAGTGTCACCTAGACACTGCCTGGAGGAACTGGGTTACTTATAGAGGGGAGGTAGTTCGGGTGTTAAACAATTCACATCATCACAAGTTGGTGCAACTAACAAAGTTTCGTAACATACAAGTGATTCCAAAAAACAGTAACACAGATTACAAGTTGGAGAGTAAAACTCACTCCCAAATTGGTGTATTCAACATAGTTTTTAACATGCAAGTCCCCAGAAAACAGTAAAATAGTTTAAAAGTGGGGAAGTCAGCTTTGCACTAGTTACAGTCACAGTTACTGTCACGGTCATAGTCACAGTCACAATCATGGTCACGGTCATGGTCATGGTCATAGTCACTCTGTGCCTGACAGACACATCATCGCACCGGGTCGTGTCACCGCAGACACTTCCCACCGGGCCGTGTCAAGACAGGCACGTCATCCCGGTAACTAAGTCATGTTTCCCTGCAGTTATTCCTAGTTAACATAACCAAATTTAGGACACGTGCAGTTGCATAGTCATCGACACACAGTGTCACCTAGACTCTGCCTGGAGGAACTGGGTTACTTATAGAGGGGAGCTAGTTCGGGTGTTAGACAATTCACATCATCACAAGTTGGTGCAACTAACACAGTTTTGTAACATACAAGTGATTCCAAAAAACAGTAACACAAATTACAAGTTGGAGAGTTAAACTCACTCCCAAATTGGTGTATTCAACATAGTTTTTAACATGCAAGTCCCCAGAAAACAGTAAAATAGTTTAAAAGTGGGGGAGTGAAAACTCACAGTGCCAATAGGGGTCTCAACATACGAGTGGTCGAATAGCTGGATCAACTATAATGACACACATGCAAGCAAGGACTCAAATCAGTATCTAAGCTGGTTATGGTTATAACTTGGATCGGGTCAGGAGTTTTCACTCCGGATCGAGTCTATAGGACACTGGTATGGTGACGGACGTTAGGGTAGTATTAGTTTTTAGTTTGGCTTCCGTGCACCGATTCGCGTGCCAGCCAAAGTCAGTAGTTTAACGTGTTTGGATAATGGTACGAGAATACCAGTAGTGCCAACACGTGGTTATTAAAAAATGATTAACTTTCCATTAAGGGAGTTTGATTGTTCGGGGGGACCAAGTGGCCTAAATTTGAGTTTACATTTTCACCGTCGGGAATTCTCCCGAATTGTCTTAGAGCACACCCATAGTGCCCAAATTGCCCGGGAATTTCCTAGAATAGTCCCAGTGTTCCAACTATGGTATTTTTCGGGTTGGGTCAGTTCTCGGTTCCGGCAGGTTCGTTACACGGTAAACTGCCGAAAATGATTTATATAACTTATTTTTAATCCAAATAAATTCCCATTTAATCTATAATTGGAGTAAAAATCTATATAAAATTATATAACTCTATTCAGTAAATCATGAGATAAATTTCTGGGAATTTATTTTGGTAATTTTATTATTTAAATAAATTATTTATAAACCCATTTTGAATCACATAATTAACATAAAATACTTTCAGAAGTTCAAAAATTCCGAAAACATTGCTGAACCTTCTATACATATCCAGGAACATCTCCAAAATTTGGAGAATTTTTCGATTTCATTTCGGTGCGTTTCCGGCTACCGAAAACTCCCAAAAACACAGATACTTAACCCAAATAAACACTCAACAAATGGACTCCGAATTTTCCCAGATCATTCCCCATATGTTCCTTAGTGTGTCTGTAAAATTTGGAGATTTATTGAATCCGTTTGATTTTTTTCCCGAAATTCTTTCGGTAAAACAGTTAATAATTGACCAAAAATCGTAGGAAACTCTAAATATTCTAAAATTTTACATGGACCTTCCTGACAGTATCCTTCATCACCATACCAAATTTCATCTCAATTCAAGTTACACGGACCAAGTTATAGGCAAAACACATTCTGCCCATTCTAGTTTCGGTTCTTGGAGGTTATACCTAGCGAAAGCTTTGTTTCCGAGGGTTCCTTGTGAGTCCAGAAGTGTGTGGCTGCTATTTTTATTACCTAAACACCAATTACAATCCAAATATTCTAGAACTTAGATCAATCAAGCTTTAATCCATTGTGTTTCGGTTAATTGAATAGTTATGCGATTTTGGTCGAATAAGAGTTGATTAGGGTATCAAACCCCATTGATTAGCAAATATGGCTGCCATATAACACCAGGGATATATATGGTGTTATTATTCAGCCCATAAACAGGTTGAAACCTTCAAAAATCTTGGATTAAAAGGCGTTTTTGGCTAGAAATCGCGTTTAATCGAAGAACCGGACTTAAACTCTTAAGGATTAAGGTTAATACCTTTGTTTAGCAAAGATTAAGGAAGAACTCAGCTGGATTTCGATGATTTAAGTCAGATTTCTAAGGAAATATGGGGATTTTTGGGTGAAAAAGTTAAATAAAATGAAAGTTTAAATAAAAAAAAACTTGTATACATGGGGGTGGGTGTGGCGGCATAAGGGTGGGGCCCAAGGGCCACCTCATGCTTCTTTTCACGTGCGGAAAGATAAGGTTTATCCTGTAGATAAGTATGGGTTTGTTTCGGGTCCGGCGCGCATTCTCGGTTTGCGTAACGGACTGCATTTTGTGCGTACTTAGTGTCAAAAGACTCGATTTTAAAAATTATGCATAACGGACTAAAAATCGAACCCAGTTAGGTATAAATCATAAAAGTCTCGTTTGATGTTCGTTTAAGTGTTCTTAAGCTTGATCGATCGTTCCTTGCACATTTGATTGCCTTATGTTATGCCCGGAACGAATGTTTTTCCCCAACCGGGAGCTGCTTTGTTTTGCTTGACTGGGCTTTGATTATTTTTAAACCTTATATCACAGTCTATGGCACAAATCTATGTTATTCCTAGAACTCGGAATCGTAAATAAGGCTACGGATAATCTAATAATCAACTTCAAAGGCTTAATGTGCTGTTAAACGTCGAGTCTCCATTTAACACGTTGTTCAAGGCTAAGGATGCCAACCACGCATCGTTGGTCCTTAGTAGTGTCATGTCAACCATGACATGTTCTCAGATTCCTCCGAGATGCAACACATATCGTTTCACACCACACACAAGTCATGAAATTTCACAAGGTTTACACACAATGATAGTTTTAGTCATGCTTTAAGTTTAGGACCGAGCTGACTCGTTTGACAGAGTTGACCGCACCGAACCGAATCTGTCCCGAATCTCTCTGTTGAAGCGAACTAAACAACCCAAAGCCATTTAAAAAATTCGAACCAAAACTGACGGAGTTGACTCGGTTTGACCGAGTCAACTGAACTGGTGTGAACTTGAACAAACCACCCCCCCCAAACCCAAAACTGAATCAATATAGCACCACCACTACTAACGTCGCGCCGGCGGGTCGAAATCGACGGCTGCGGCGTCAAACCGCTGCCGTCGTCGGTTGCCGCCGTACGGCGGCTTTGTTATCGTTTGACGGTGACCATTGTCACCTCTTCTTCCTACCGCCTTTTCCACCACCGCAGTCATCTACCCGAGCCACCACTGCCGTTATCACCCCCCTTAACCTGAAACGACAACAACACACTCGAAGAAACATAGATCTTTACAGATCTGAAAGTAAAGAGACGAAAGGAGGGTTATAGATGTTTACCGGAGAAAAGAACACCTCGAACCGCTGCTGCCGGAGGTCGTTACTACCGCAAGCGTCGCTCAAACAAAGAAATGGAGGCCGAAATCGGACTCAGAAGGTCCGATTTAGGGGGCGTACACCGGATAACCACCGCGAAAAACAGACGCCGCCGCCGTCTACGGCGGTGCCGTCACTGCCTCTGCCTTCGCCGCGACCACCATGACGGTGGCCGGCCGTCGTGTCACTGCCGGAGTTCCACCGGAGGTCGGCCGGAGTCCGGACGGTTCTAGAGAGTGAACGAGAGAGAGGGTGAGAGGAGTGAGAGTGTGTGTGTGAGTTATGATGTTTAGTGTGTGTAGGAGCCCTTTTATAGTTAGGGTTTTGAGGGTTTGGGCCCAAGGCCCACAAGCCCGTTTCTAGCGTTTTCGAGCGGCCCGATCGCGTCTCTGAAGCCTGTTTTTGCACCCAAACGTCGGATAATACCGTATTATCAAGTTTTATGTTCAAAACTATGTAAAATAGCATCGTTAGTCGTCATTTGACGTGTTTGTTCGTCGGTAGCGTTAAAATCGTGAAATTTGACACGTTGGTTATTTCTTGTCCGTTTTTCGATCCGATTTCGTCTGCGAGCATTAAAATTCGATTAGGTCGTTATATTTCCATTTGAAGGCGATACATGTGTCTGATGCCTCTGTTTCATTGTCGGTGCGTTCCTGCAGTCGCGTTTTTCGTACGTGTAAGCGCTCTGTGCCATTCGAGGCACCATAATTTCGCAAAACCATGTTCGTCTACATAAATTATACGTGTAAAATTTGTAATTGTCAGCCTTGTCAGTATTTTGTCCGGTGTCAGTTCGTTGTCGCTTATTGTTCCGCAGTTTTTCCGGAAATCACCATACGCGCACTGTAAAGTTAGATAGGCGTTCCTAGGCATTTCAAAAGTCTAATTAAGTTAATACGTGTCTTAAACACGATTTATTATTGCCTTAAACACTTGTTATTCGCGTAATTAAAAGCCAAAAAGTACCGGTTGTCACATTCTCCCCCTGTTACAGAAATTTCGTCCTCGAAATTTAGACTTTGTTATCTTCTTAGTGTCTTGTCATGCACAGGTAGGTACGAATAATGACGAGGTAGTTGACTACGAGAGTGAATCAAGACTTGCCTGAGTTATATGAATATATTGACTTACTACAACATTAAGAACTCAACGGTTCAACAGAGTTTGTTTTCTAAGTGGGTGCCAAGTGAACGAGATGTTATGCTAGAGTCACCAATGTGACTAAGTCTACTGGAGTCCAACAAAAGGGGAATTCAACCAACAGATGTCCAATTGAATGTTCACAACTTGCAAATGAATTCTAGAAATAATAAAAATTTCTACTAGCGGGAACTGACGTTGGTCGTTAAATAAGTGAAAACCAGAATCAACAAGCTCAAATAGAATAGGATCATGAAAAATGATAAGTTAAACGAAAAGCTCACGTAGTTTCGCTTGAAACGATTAATCATGATTAGCCCAAGCTACAAGTTTATACCAATGCCATAAGGCAATGTAGTGATTGAAATAATTTAACAATAGCGGTGGTCGAACAAATTCACCACGTTTGCAATAAGATAGAAGGTTCAACGAAGTAAATTCAAAAACTTATTCCAAAGAATTTCATAGAAATTCGGATCGATGACAAAATAAATAACAATTGAAAGTCATCGAGTTTGCTAGTGGCGTTGAAATAACCGTTATGAGGTACACTAAAATAAGCCATGAATTTGTGTACCATTTTCTTAATACACGATTGTATTAAGAATGTTTCAGATAATAAATCAACAAAGGAATTTAATAACGAGTAAATAACAAATAATTGAATCCGTATGTGAAGTGTGTAGATGAAATCAGCACAAGCTTCAAATTGATGAAAACGCCACCACAAGGTGTCGTAAACAACAGATGAGTAGATGAGTTAAGATCAAACAAGTTTGCTATGGTTCGTAATGAATGAAATGCTTGTTGATATTACTTTGAGTATGATGGCCTCAATCCATCATACGGAACTCTAGAATTGAATACGTATAGTGAGCAAGTTTAACCAACTAAACTTGATTTAGATATCGACCAACAACGATATAAGTATTAACAAGGGAGTTTTAACATGGCCAAACGAAAACCATGTATGTAACGGGTCAATAGAAGGGCTTCAAAGAATTCAGTTGACTCGATATAAATGAGTCAACTCTTGCAATAATATAAGTCATCAAGGTTTCAACGCAATAATCTGTATAGCGAAAACAATAATTGAAATATTGATAGAACCATCCATTCGATGTGGTGTCCCTAAAGGTTTCAAGAATCAAGTTAACCATAAGCCAATCAAACAATGCATGTGTAACGTATGAATTTGTCAAGAACTGTGATTGGGTGTTCACTAATCATGAATGAAATTCTCACATGAAGTGATCATTAGAAAGAGTAGAGGTGTAAGAATCTACTCACTATTTGCAAATTTGAAATTTCCAACAAAAGAATTTAAAACTTACCTCGAATTTCGTGCAATGACCTGGTGTTATGTGACATCACCACAAAATGTCAATCTTGGCGTAGTCGCCATTAGGGAGTGGGGAGATGTGAGGAATTGTAGTTTTACCTGCAGGGCTACGTGACAGTAGCTGCATTCTGACCGTCGAGTATTCCACTGACGGGCTTTGCATCGTTGTTGTAATCGTTCGATCGTGTTTTCCCAAAGGCCTTACCTCGTATTCATACGTTTTGTATTCCTACATCCGCGATGTATACGCTAAGTTTCATGTATTCATGCACATCGGCATTATTTTTTTCATAGTTTACCTGCTCGGGTTAGTAAAATAACACAAATACCATAGATAAATCGTTGCCCGAGTTAATAGTCATAGTTCCTACGAAATGACCTTTAATGAAGTTTTACCATCAGTTAACCAAAGGTCTAAGCGTGTGTTACCAAAACTTTCATAGTTTTGCTTAGCGTATGTATTCGTTTGGTGTAACGTGTATAAAACACCATACTAATGCATGTTTAGAAATCAATGTGTTGACTCATTATTTTCGGCCACGGTTGGAACCCATGTATATGTTCTAGGCGCTTTGTATCTTTTCAAGTCTTAATAAGCTAAGTCCCCAACGAAAGTGAGGTTAAAGCCTAGGTATCTCTACAGAAACCTAATTCGCTGAAACCTATAGCTCTGATACCAATCTGTCACACCCCGATAATTCGATCACATCAGAGTCGGGCGTGAATTGACTGGTATCTTCAATGCACAACGGAAGTATTAAAGTCCTAAGACTTCTAGGAATGAACACCTGCTAAGTACTCGGGTTCCAAATGGGTTCTCCTAGTCCAACCGTGCCATAGTTTGAAAATATAACCTGAGAAAGAAACATGCGAAAAATCAACATAAAGTTGAGCGAGTTCATAGTTTGTTTGAAAATAGATTTTAATAAATCTTTTGATAAACCGGTTCGTGAGATCATAGTATCTCAAATATTTGAAATGTCGTATCGAGTTTTCTGTCATAATTGTCATCAATATAGAAATCCTGCCATTGTCATATTTATAAACCAATATTTAAAACCCTGGCCACTGTCATAAGCCAATATTGAAAACCCGGTATGTTATTGTTATTCCTACGGTTTACGGATCTATCAGCGGTTAGCTAGTCCCCGATATTACGTGTCATAAGTAAACAACCAACCCGAGACAACATTAACCTCTGAACGGACATGTTTTATTTAGAATTTCACACTCCGAAAGGACTTGTTTTATTCTGAGCCTTAGGGATCACAAAGCACTCTGAAATGACTTGTTTTATTCAAAGTGGAGCGTGTCTCACAACTCAGTAGATCCACACCTTTGCACCTTTGGTCACTACATGATTAATGGTTATTATAAAGTCATTCCTACTTACACACATTGATCATAGTTCTTTCTCTAAACCCGTAGCAAACATACTCTTTCTTGTCATAAAATGTCATAGCTTGTATTTCATCCCCGATTGTTAGAAAACCGAAAACGTTTAAAAGGAAAAGGGGGAACCTGAACTTATAGAGTCATTGTGCCTCGCACAAGTGATAATGGGCCTAGCCCGTTTAAGCATAAAAGCAGGACCAACCAGTCCTCTTATGTGTATGTAGGACAATCCTGTCCCATGGTAACTAGGGCAATCCCATCCCTATCCATGAAACTCATGCACGTTTCAAAAATACGCGAGCGTATTGGAAAACCGGTATGTTGAGCGTAAACCTTTCGCAAACCATTTGAGTTAATTGAAATCGTTTTGCAACATGGTTTAGAAATATGAATTTTTCGTTCATCGAAATTTTGTGTACTTTTGCAAAACTTACATGTCTTTCCACCCCCGGAAACATTTATAAAAATGTAAAAACCGTAAAAAGTGGGGGTTATGAACTCACCTTATTATCCTTGAGCAAAGATAGATTAATGTGATTCCATAGTGTTATCCAAGTACGTGAACTTGCTAGCGTGCAACTATAGCATTCCTAACAAGGAATCAAGCTTATAGGTTTCTAATATGACAACGTAGTTAAACTACGTGTCCGAGCTCTACCGAATGGTTAAGAAACAATCCTAAGAGGTGTTATTATCTTGACTTAGACTAAACAAACTACGGTTATTTGATTCTATTAAAAAAGATTTAATACTAAGTCTTGGAAACAATTTAGTTTCCGAGTGATTTAGAATATATTTTTTTATATAATTATAAAAATATACAAATAAACCAATTTGATCGCTTTAGTCGTCCCGAGAGGTCGTACGTGCGTGTAACGAATATTCGTATGAAAATAATATATAACAACTCGTATTATATATTGCGTCTTGTACATGATTGTCAAAATATATGTATATGTCGTTTAGGCGTTTGAAAATAAATATAATAATTATATTTGTTTCATGACATATTCAAATCATTGTCTTTGGAAGTAACTATAAAATGTTATGTTTATTTAAATAAACACATTCGAATAGTCGGTGTTTGAAATAAGTGTTCGGATTTCCGACATTTGGGATAAATATATATAAAAGAAATATTAGATTTACTTTATAGACTTTCGAGTCGTAACGTTGCCAATATTTACAATACTAATTATGTTTTCTTAAATAATTGTCGGATAGAAAATGTCGAATATTACTTGTCGAACAATAGGCGTTTGGATTAAACACAAGTTTGTTTTTACAAAATAAGTTTTGGTTTGTTTATTTTTAAATCGCTTTCGTCGAGATGTCATAAACTCGTTTTGTAAGCCATGAAGTGTCGCCAATAAAATAAATATAAGTTATATTTATTATTATAAAAGCATATGTACCTCGATGGACGTCGTTTATAAAATCTAAACATTTTTGTATTACGAATTTTTGCGAAAATCTGGCAGAGTTTCCTCGATGGATGTCGGTTTGTAAAATCTAAAACGCATCAATTCAATAACACAATAATTTGATATGAATATTATACAACGCAAATTTCATTATAAGTTCGATATTAGATAACGTCAAGGTATTTAGTTTTATAATATATATCCTTCATATGTAAATCTAGACAATACTTTCGCGTTTGACCGGTAGGTGAAATAATTAAATGTTATTATCTCGAAACTTTTGACAACGTTTAATTTTTCTATCGGTCGGGTCGAGCCCGGTTTCACGTTTAAATTATGCTTGTAAAAGAAATATTATAAATTTCATGCCGTGAATAATTTACCAAGTCTGGCGTCGACTGATTGACCCGACAGTTGACCGGGTTTGACCGGATGACCTGTTGACCCGCGTTGACTGAGTTGACTCGGTTTGACCGAGCGAACTCGTTTGACCGAGTTGACCGCACCGAACTGAATCTGTCCCGAATCTCTCTATTGAACCGAACCAAACAACCCAAAGCCATTTAAAAACTTCGTACCAAAACTGACTGAATTGACTCGGTTTGACCGAGTCAACTGAACCGATGTGAACTTGAACAAACCACCACCCCCCAAACCCAAAACCGAATCAATACAGCACCACCACCACTAACGTCGCGCCGGCCGGTCAAAAAATCCGCGGCTGCGGCGTCAAACCGCTGCCGTCGTCGGTTGCCGCCGTACGGTGGCTTTGTTATCCGTTGACAGTGACCATCGTCACCTCTTCTCCCTACCGCCTCTTCCACCACCGCAGTCATCTAACCGGAGCCACCACTGCCGTCATCACCCCCCCCCCCCCTTTTCAACCTGAAACGAGAACAACACACCTGGAGAAACATAGATCTTTACAGATCCAAAAGTAAAGAGACGAAAGGAGGGTTATAGATGTTTACAGTAGAAAAGAACACATCGAACCGCTGCTGCCGGAGGTCGGAACTGCCGCAACCGCCGCTCAAACAAAAAATTGGAGGCCGAAATCAGACTCAGAAGGTCCGATTTAGAGGGGGTACACCGAATAACCTCCGCGAAAAACCGCCGCCTCCGCCGTTTACGGCGGCGCCGCCAATGCCTCTGCCGTCGCAGGACCACCATGTGGCCGGCCGTCGTGTCACCGCCGGAGCTCCGTTGGAGGTCGGCCGGAGTCCGGCCGGTTCTAGAGAGAGAACGAGAGAGAGGAGTGAGAGTGTGTGTATGAGTTATGATGTTTAGTGTGTGTAGGAGCCCTTTTATAGTTACGGTTTTGAGGGATTGGGCCCAAGGCCCACAAGCCTGTTCCTAGCCTTTTCGAGCGGCCTGATCGCGTCTCTGAAGCTTGTTTTCTCACCCGAACGTTGGATAATGCCGTATTATTAAGTTTTAGGGTCAAAACTATGTAAACTAGCGTCGTTAGTCGTCATTTTACGTGTTTGTTCGTTGGTAGCGTTAAAATCACGAAATTTTACACGTTGGTCATTTCTTGTCTGTTTTTCGATCCGATTTCGTCCGCGAGCATTAAAATTCGATTACGAAGCTACTTACGTCGTTATATTTCCATTTTGAAGGCGATACACGTGTCTGGTGCCTCTGTTTCTTTGCCGATGCGTTCCTGCAGTCGCGTTTTTCGTATGTGTAAGCGCTCTGTGCCATTCGAGGCACCATAATTTCGCAAAACCAAGTTCATCTACATAAATTATACGTGTAAAATTTGTATTTGTCAGTCTTGTCAGTATTTTGTCCGGTGTCAGTTCGTTGTCGCTTATTATACCGCAGTTTTTTCGGAAATCACCATACGCGCACTGTAAAGTTAGATAGGTGTTCCTAGGCATTTCAAAAGTCTAATTAAGTTAATACGTCTCCTAAACACGATTTATTGTTGCCTTAAACGTTTGTTATTCGCGTAATTAAAAGCTGAAAAGTACCGGTTGTCACAGGGCAGGAGCATTTGTTAAACCAAAGGGCATAAAAATGAACTCATAATGACCGTAACCAGTGCGGAAGGCTGTCTTGGGAATATCTTACTCGAGTACACGAAGCTGATGATACCCAGAATCGTAGATCAATGTTCGAAAAACAAGTTGCATCCTGCAGTTGGTCAAATAGATCATTAATGCGAGGTAGGGGATATCAATTTTTGATTGTGAGTTTATTAAGCTCACGGTAATCGATAAACATACTGAAAGACCCGTCTTTCATTTTCACAAACAGCACAAGAGCACCCCAAGGTGAAAAGCTCGGACGAATGAATCCTTTGTCTGAAAGTTCCTGAAGCTAATTCGATAATTCTTGCATCTCAGACGGTGCAAGACGATATGGAGATCTCGCAATGGGGTTGGCACCAGGTATAAGATCAATACGAAACTCAAATTCCCGAGAAGGAGGTAAACCCGGTAGCTCCTCATGAAATACCTCAGGATAATCCCGAACCACGGGATATCTTGAATAGTTTTGCCCTTGCCTTTTCCTCTACGATATGTGCCAAGAAGGCCACATAATTCTTGTTTAGGTATTTTTGAGCATGGGTACAAGTCATGAGTTTGAGGCTACTAACCGGTTTTTCTCCACCAACTTCCAAGATTTCACCCGACAGGAGAGGTACACGAACAATCTTATCGAAACAAACCACCTCGGCATGATGTTTGGTTAACCAATCCATTCCCACTTTAATGTCAAAGCTCCCAAGTTGCATCAGTATGAGGTCAATAGGAAAAAGATGGTTATTAAGGTTCAATAGACAACCAGGAACAACAGAATCGAGTACAAGAGGTTCACCACTGGCTATCTCAACTGTCAAGGGCTTTCCTAGTTTATTTCTTTGTTTCGCAAGTAAAGGCTCAAATGTTAATAACACAAAACTTCTATCAGCACCCGAATCAAATAGTATAGAAGTTGGATGGTTGTTAACAAAGAACGTACCGTTCACCACCACGTTATCTGCCCGTGCTTCATTTTCATTGATATTAAAAGCTCGTCCACGAGCCTGATTCGCATTCGCCAATCTCGGGCAGTTGTGGTGAGATCCCTATAGTTGTAGCAAGATCCTGGCGGGTAATGAGGTCGTGCACGATTGGCTGGCTGCTGAACAGAGTTACGAGCCACATTACTTGGGTTAGGAAGAGAATGACAAACATTGGCCAAATGGCCAGATCACCCACAGTTTGTACAAATACGGCATGGAAGATGAGGCTGATGGTGACTGTTACACTAGTTGCACAAAGGTGCAGTGCCGGTATACTTTTTCTTGGCAGGTGGCTGAGTAGGCCGGTTGGGAGCAGCTTGATTAGGTGTGGCTTGGTTGGGTTTAATAGTGATAACGAAATTCTTGGAAGCCTTGCGCTTCCTAGACTTCTTAGAACCTTCAGCTTTCTTATCCATTCATTTCTCGGACTTGTCAGACGATTTCTTGTCACCCTTACGGTGGAGCTTACCCTTTTTGATCTGCGATTCGATCAATGTCGTAGATAGCTCAATGGCTTGTCTAACAGTAGTAGGGTTGCTGCCGGTGACAATATCCTGAACAGGGTCAGGAAGACCATCTATGTATTTCTCGATTGCTTTATCCAAAGGCGTCACCATCTCAGGACACAACAAGCTCAACTCCTCTTACCTGTCAGTTTACGCTCGGTGCTCACCACTGTCTTGCTTCACGTCATGGAACTCATTTTGAAGTGCCCTCTTTTCATGACGAGGGCAGAACTCTTTCATCATCAAAGCCCTGAGTTCCTCCCAAATCTGACCCATAGCAACATCAGCACCCCTATCGCTCATCACTCTGTTCCACCATGTGAGCGGTCTCTTTTCAAACATACTAGAAGCAAACTCAACTTTGTGCTCATTTGGACACTAAACATGGCGAAATGTATTCTCAAGACTCTCAAACCACTGTAGGAACCCAGTTACTCCCTCAGAACCGCTAAACTTGAGCGGTTTAGCCGAATTAAACTGTTTAAATTTGCATGCAGCTAGTACATTGTTGTTATTGTTAGCTTGGTTTATCTGAGTTATGAGATTTGGAAGCACAGCAGCAAACTGATGAGCAATTAGAGCCGCCATGTCGACGTCCGTATTTACGTTTCGTTGAGGAGGCATTCTATAAGAGAGAAAACATGAGAGAAAACGAGTGAGATGAATGTTGAATAATCAAAATTGAGATGACAAAAATTCGACAAATGTAGGAATGGTGGTCACATTTGTTACTCAAAACAAACAAACGACACACAGTGACTAATCAAAGTAAATGGGTCCTTATAATGGCGAAGACATGATTTAGCCTATATGTGGACACTCACCCCGAGAGTTCCCAGGTAAGAGTGACTGGTCCGATTTGGTTAATTTGTACGAACCCTCTAGCCTTTGACAGAAAACTCAGGGTACAGGCACCCACCCTTCCAGATTGCACGTGTTCACATTATTAAAACCCGAACTTTGAGGAGATTTTGAAAACATCAAAGGCTTAACGCCAAAAATGAATCACCCAAGGATGGATGATTGATTCCAAAAATCATTTTGGAAATTAGGTTTATGTTTTGGTATTCACCTAAGGATAGGTAACGGTATTGTTTTAAGATCTAAACACAAGATAACTTGTGTTAGGGTCCTAAGAAGGTTATAGTCTAGGTTAAAGCATTACTAATAACATAATTCCCTATAACCATTGGCTCGGATACCAATCTTTCTGTCACACCCCGACAGCGTAAAACAACAAACCGTGACGGAAACGTCGGGGAGTGTGGTAACAGAACTATTGTTTCAATAACCATGGCATATAAAGTTAAGTTTCATTAGTTAATATTGTTTACATTGTCTTGGATAAAAATGGAAATACAACAAAAGTTAAGCTATCTGATTTTATAGTCACTAAGGCCCAGTCCGCCCTAAGTGTATCTAGCTTGACATCAAACATTTGCACCTGAAACATATGTGAAAATAAATTCTGCAAAATAATTCTGGCGAGTACATAGGTTTTGTGTTGATGCTTCATGGCTTTGATTAATGTAAGAAAAGTTTAAAGTAGTACAAAAGTCGCCATGAACCATAAAAAGTTTCTTTTATAAGAACCATATGAAAATCAATGTGATATAAAAGAAATGATGCATGGTTAAATAGATAATCAAAAGTAAGTTTTGTCTCGTATAAAAATGTCATATTATGTATAAGATATGTCATGTCTTGTCTTTTGTTTAAAATGATTTAGATAACGCTACAATAAACAAATGCCGAGGAAACCAATTTAAGTCATTTACCATAAACAAATGCCGAGGAAACCAATGTCATGTAAATCAATGTGAAGTAACAAATGTCGAGTAAACCAATGTCGAGTAACAAATGTCATGTAAACTAATGTTGAGTAAACTAATGTTGAGTAAACCAATGTTGAGTAAACAAATGTCATGTAAACCAATGACGAGTAAACCAATGTTGAGTAACAAATGTCAAGTAAACCAATGTCGAGTAAACCAATGTCGAGTAACAAATGTCATGTAAACCAATGTCGAGTAAACCAGTGTCATGTAAACCAATGTCGAGTAACAAATGTCATGTAAACCAATGTCGAGTAAACAAATGTCATATTCTATAAACCATTGCCTTTATTGTTAAAACATATATTATGGATTGTTGGCGAACACATTAAAGCCTTGTTGACTGTCCGATAAACCCCTATCCGGTCAAGGGTTTATCAATGTTCATCGGATTTTGTCATTCCTATGGTCGCTTCCAAACATACCTAGGAAGAAGGAACGGGATTGTCAATCCTATAGTACCATTACATGCTACCGGTCAGCGTGATCAATGTTAATGAATGTATCATTGTCGAGTTCAACGCACCAAAATGTCAAATAACAATGTAAGCAGGTCTTGAAAATGTCTTGAAAACCATGTACTAGTATGCTAGGTGTCACACCCCGACTCGCAGCGGAAGACAAATGCAGGGTGCTGCAAACACGTGGTAATTCTCCATAGTTTAAAAACATCATATCATACATAGAGAGAACCTTGGTTATAACATACTGTCAGTATCATATTTCACACCATAAGTTTTAGTACAGTACTACGAGCTATTCACATCATCACAAGTTTGTGCAACTAACACAGTTTCGTAACATACAAGTCATTCCAGAAAACAGTAACACAGATTACAAGTGGGAGAGTAAACTCACTCCCAAATTGGTGTATTCAACACAATTTTTTACATGCAAGTCCCTAGAAAACAGTAAAATAGTTTAAAAGTGGGGAGGTGAAAACTCACAGTGCCAATAGGGGTCTCAACACACGAGTGGTCGAATAGCTGGATCAACTTTAATGACTCACATGCAAGCATGGACTAAAATCAGTATCTAAGCTGGTAATGTTTATAACTTGGATCGGGTCAGGAGCTCACTCCGGATCGAGTCTATATAACACTAGTATGGTGATGGACGTCAGGGTAGTATTAGTTTTTAGTTTGGCTTCCGGGCACCGATTCGCGTGCCAGCCAAACTCAGTTGTTTAACGTGTTCGGAAAATGGTACGGGAAAACCAGTAGTGCCAACACGTGGTTATTCAAAAATGATTAACTTTCCACTAAGGAAGTTTGAGTGTTCGGGGGATCCAAGTGGCCCAAATTTGAGTTTCCATTTTCACTGTCGTGAATTCTCCCGAATTGTCTTAGAGCACACCCATAGTGCCCAAATTGCCCGGGAATTTCCCGGAATACTCCCAGTGTTCCAACTATGGTATTTTTCAGGTTTGGTCAGTTTCTGGTTCCGGCAGGTTCGTTACACGGTAAAATACCGAAAATGATTTATATAACTTATTTTTAATCCAAATAAATTCCCATTTAATCTATAATTGGAGCAAAATCTATAAAAAATTATATAACTCTATAAAAATCAGTAAATCATGAGATAAATTTCTGAGAATTTATTTTGGTAATTTTATTATTTAAATAATTTATTTATAAACCCATTTTGAATCACATAATTAACGTAAAATACTTTCGAAGTTAAACGATTCCAAAAAAATTCTTTAACCTTCTATACACGTCCAGTAACATCTCCACAAATTTTGAGAACTTTTCGATTTCATTTCGGTGCATTTCCGGCTACCGAAAACTCTCAAAAACACGGATTTTTAACCCAAACAAAACTCAACCAATGGACTCTGAATTTTCCCAGATCATTCCCCATATGTTCCTTAGTGTCTCTGTAAAAGTTGGTGATTTATTGAATCCGTTTGGTATTTTTCCTGAAATTCTTTGGTAAAATAGTTAAAAATTTACCAATATTCGTAGAAAATTCCAAAACTTCTAACATTTTACGCGGACCTTCCTGAAAATACCCTACATCACCATACGATGGTTCAGCACAATCCTAGTTACACAGACCAAGTTATACCTAGCGAAAGCTTTGTTTCCGAGGGTTCCTTGGGAGTCCAGAAGTGTGTGGCTGCTATTTTTAGTACCTACACATCAAGTACAATCCAAATATGCTAGAACATAGATCAATCAAGCTTTAATCCATTGTTTTTCAGTTAATTGAATAGTTAAGCGATTTTGGTCGAATAAGAGTTGATTAGGGTATCAAACCCCATTGATTAGCAACCATGGCTACCATATAACACCAGGGATATATGTGGTGTTCTTATTCAGCCCATAAACAGGTTGAAACCTTCAAAAATCTTGGATTAAAAGGCGTTTTTCGGCTAGAAATCGCGTTTAATCAAAGAACCGGACTTAAACTCAAAAGGATTAAGGTTAATACATTTATTTTAGCAAAGATTAAGGAAGAACTCTGCTGGATTTTGATGATTTATGGCAGATTGCTAAGGAAATATGTTGATTTTTGGGTGAAAAAGTTAAATAAAATGAAAATTTAAATAAAAAAAAACTTATATACATGAGGGGTGTGTGGTGGCATAAGGGTGGGGCCCAAGGGCCACCTCATGCTTCGTTTCACGTGCAGAAAGATAAGATTTATCCTGTAGATAAGTATGGGTTCGTTTCGGGTCCGGCGTGCCTTCTCGATTTGCGCGACGGACTCCGTTTTGCACGTACTTAGTGTCAAAAGACTCGGTTTTAAAAATTATGCATAACCTACTAAAAATCCGAACCCAGTTACGTTTAAATCATAAAATTCTCGTTTGACGTTCGTTTAGTGTTTTTAAGCTTGATAGATCGTTCCTTGCACATTCGATTGCCTTATGTTATGCCCGGACCGAATGCGTTTCCCCAACCGGGAGCTGCTTCGTTTTGCGTGCCCGAGCTGTGATTATTTTTAAACCTTATGTCATAGTCTATGGCACAAATCTAAGTTATTCCTGGAACTCGGAATCGTAAATAAGGCTACGGATAATCTAATAATCAACTTCAAAGGCTTAATGCGCTGTTAAACGTCAAGTCTCCGTTTAACACGCTGTTCAAGGCTAAGGATGCCAACCTCGCATCGTTGGTCCTGAGTAGTGTCATGTCAACCATGACGTGTTCTCAGATTCCTCTGAGATATAACACATATCATTTCACATCGCACACAAGTCATGAAATTTCACAAGGTTTACACAGAATGATAGTTTTAGTCATGCTTTAAGTTTAGGACCAATTAAGGTGTACCTGGTTTCGTCATGGGTATCACAGTCTTCCTTCTTTAAGAAATTTCGTCTCCAAAATTTACTTTGTCATGCTAGGGAAGAGGTGAGGGTATTTTCTACGGAATTTATCCTTTCGTTCCTAGGTATATTCAGGCCCTTGTTTAGAGTTCCACCGGACTTTAACCAGTGAAATTTTGTTATGTCTTAATTGTTTGACTGTACCATCAACTATTTCCACCGGTTCTTCCACAAAATGGAGTCTATTGTCAATGTGTATGCCTTCTAAAGGTACCGGGATAGCTTCGCCTGACAGGCATTTCTTCAGGTTTGATACATGGAAGACATCGTGAATGGCACTAAGTTCGGTTGGTAACTTCAACCGATACGACACCGGACCTACCTTGGCTAGAATCTCGTATGGCCCAATGTAGCGTGGGGCTAGCTTTCCTGACTTTCCACATCGGATAACGCCTTTCCACGGCGATACCTTTAACAGAACTCGTTCACTTACTTTGAACGATAAGGGTTTTCTGCGCACATCAGCCCAACTCTTTTGTCAGCTCTGAGCGGCTTGTAAACGCTTTCGGATCTGATGGACCTTATCAGTGGTTTCCTGAACTAGTTCAGATCCCGTCAGTTGAGTGTCGCCCACTTCGGCCCAACAAAGGGGTGATCGGCACTTTCAACCATAGAGCGCCTCGTACGGGGCTGCCTGAATGCTACTATGGTAACTGTTGTTATATGAAAATTCCACTAGTGGGAGATGCTTGTCCCAACTTCCTCCAAAGTCCAGGACACTAGCACGAAGCAAGTCCTCTAGTGTCTGAATCGTGCATTCCAATTGGCCATCAGTTTGGGGATGATAAGCAGTGCTCAGATCGATGCGCGTCCCCAAAGCCTCTTGTAGTTTTTGCCAGTACCGCGAAGTAAAGTGGCTATCTTGATCGGAAATAATAGCAATCGGGACACCATGTCTAGCTACTATTTCATTAGTATAAATTTCGGGCAACTGGTCGGTCTTATACGTAGTGCGGATCGGAATAAAATGCGTGGATTTGGTCAATCGCTCTACGATTACCTAGATTGCATCATGACCACGAGGCGTTTTCGGGAGATGGGTCACGAAATCCATTGTGATTTGTTCCCATTTCCACTTAGGTATCTCGGGTTGTTGCAACATCCCCGAAGGTTTCTGATATTCGGCCTTGACTTGCGCACAAGTCAAGCATTAGCTCACGTATTTGGCCACGTCCTTTTTCATTCCCGGCCACCAATAAAACTCTTTCAGGTCATGGTACATATTATCTGTACCGGGATGAATCGAATATTTCGATTTACGAGCCTCATCCATTACTAATTGTCTCATCTCCGAATTCGCAGGAATCCACACTCGGTTCTTAAGTACAACACCTCATTTGTTTTCCTTGCAAAACTTTTCTCTTTCCCGTGCAATCCTTCACCGGGTAACTGGCTTTCCTTCTGGGCTCGCATCTGCGCGTTCCGGATTTGATCTATCAGACTTGTCTGCACGATCATTCCCAAGGCTCTTACTCGAAGAGTCTTAATTCGATCCTTCCTACTTAGCGCATCTGCTACTACATTAGCTTTTCCTGGGTGGTACTTTATTTCACAATCATAATCATTTAACAATTCCACCCATCTGCGGTGTCTCATGTTTAAGTCTTTCTGATCGAAAATATGTTGGAGGCTTTTGTGATCGGTATATATGGTACACTTGGTACCATATAAATAATGTCTCCAAATCATTAACGCGAATATAACTGCTCCTAGTTCCAGGTCATGAGTCGTGTGGTTCTTTTCGTGCACCTTTAGTTGCCTAGAAGCGTACGTGATAACTTTATTCCTTTCCATAAGGACGCATCCAAGTCCTTGTCACGATGCGTCGCAATATACGACAAAGTCATCATTGCCTTCGGGTAACGTCAAGATTGGGGCCTCACATAACTTTTGCTTTAACAGCTGGAACCCTGTTTCTTGGTCCTCACCCCAATCGTACTTTCTATCCTTCTGCGTCAATGCGGTTAACGATTGCGCAATACTAGAAAAGTTTTCGATAAAGCGGCGGTAGTATCCGGTCAATCCCAAGAATTGGTGTATTTCTTTTGGGGATTTTGGTGCTGGCCAGTTCTTGATTGACTCTATCTTGCTTGGATCCACATGAATTCCATGTTGATCCACCACGTGCCCTAGAAATTGTACGGCTTGTAACCAAAAGTCGCACTTAGACAACTTAGCGTATAGTTCTTCAGCCTGTAGTATCTCCAAGATAGCACGCAAATGATGCCCGTGCTCGTCCTTGCTCTTGGAGTAAATAAAGATATCGTCGATGAAGACGATGACAAATTTGTCAAGGTATGGCTTACATACCCTGTTCATGAAGTCCATGAATACCGCAGGTGCATTAGTTAACCCAAAGGGCATAACCAGGAATTCGTAGTGGCGGTAACGAGTTCGAAATGCGGTCTTCGGAATATCATCCTCTTGGACCTTCACTGGATGGTAACCTGACTAAAGATCTATTTTAGAAAAGTATCGGGCTCCTTGCAACTGATCAAAGAGATCATCGATTCTCGGAAGAGGGTAACGATTCTTGATAGTGACTTTATACAATTCCCAGTAGTTGATGCACATTCGGAAGCTACCGTCCTTCTTCTTTACAAACAAAACTGGGGCTCCCCAGGGGGAATAACTAGGACGGATAAAACCACGATTGAGTAACTCCTGCAACTGCGTCGATAGGTCTTGCATCTCGACGGTGCAAGACGATATGGAGCCTTGGCAACGGGTGCCGTTCCAGGTATTAAGTCGATGCAAAACTCGACTTGCCGATTGGGCGGCAATCCTGGCAATTCCTCCGGGAACACATCAGGATATTCACATACCACTGGTATGTCTTCAATACACTTCCCGGCTGGCTCCTCCGACGTGACACTAGCTAAGAACACGTCACATCCCTGTCGTATACATTTCAACGCCTTAAGGTGAGATATAAGGTTCAACGTGGCGCCTAACTTCTCTCCTTGCACCATAATTGCATCCGTGGGGGATAAAGGAATCTTCACAACCTTTTGTTCACATAACACCTCCGCATGATGGTTGGACAACCAGTCCATTCCTACGACAATATCAAAACTACCCAATTGTACTGGTGAAAGGTCAATAGTAAACTGGTAACCGTTAAGGGTTAGAGGGCAATTAACAATAAGTTGGTGACTGGTAATTGGTTTCCCGCTGGTAAGTTCAATGGTATAGGGGTGTTGCAGGTCAACAGCAGGCATATTCAAGAGTGGCAAAAATGCAATCGACACATAACTTCTATCGGCTCCCGTATTAAATAATACCGAAGCAAATTGATTGGAAACGAGGAACGTACCTGAAACCACGTTGGGATCCTGGCGTGCGTCACCAGGTCCCATGACAAAGGCACGACCTCGGGCTGCATTCGAGGTAGATGGTTGGTTCTGAGTGTTCCTTCCTGCCATCTGCTGGGCTAACTTCGGACAACTGTTTCGAAAATGTTCCGTGCTGCCACAACCTAAGCACGCATGGGGATAGGCAACCTGTGGGGCTGGTTGCTGAGGTCATTGCTGAAGAGGTTGAGGCCTAGCAGGTTGAAAACGAGTTGGTTTGGGATTGGGTTCCACGGTCATCTTACAGTCCTTGGCAAAATGCCCATTGTTATGACACTTCGAGCATATCACTGCTCGGCATATACCAGAGTGGTGGAAAACGCATTTATTGCACTTTGGGGCCTTTCCTTTGTAACCATGAAAGTTACTAACGGGGGTAGTCATGGTATAGTTCCGGCTAGTGTTTCTCCCCCTCTTTGGCGCTGCTGCCCTTTCGCGGCTATTCTCCGGGGCTTCCCCCTTGTTTCCAGCCGGCTCACCCGACATTGTCAAAATCTTACGCCTAACCATGTCATATGTAACGGTACCCGACCTGGCTACCACCTCGTGCATGGTTCGGTATTCCACCGAATTAATGATGCTCCTCACTTCTGGGGCCAGTCCCCAGATATACCTTTTGATCCTCTTAGACTCTGGTCGGACCATGTCTGGCAAAATACGCGCCATTTCAATGAAAGGGTTAGCATAACTTGCATGATCAGCACCTTGCATCTGCAGGTTCCAGAACTCGTGGTCAAGCTTCTGAATCTCATGATTTGGGCAAAACCTTTCCCTCATCAGAATCTTGAGATCATCCCAAGTCATAACATTAATCGCGTCTTGTCCGCGAGTTTGAAAAATCGTGTTCCACCAGTTTAAAGCATGGTCAATAAAGGTACAAGTGGTATACTTAACTGCGCAACTAGCAGGACAATTGCTTATTTTAAGTACTGACTCTGACTTCTCGACCCATTTTACAAACCCGTTGGGTCCCTCAGTACCATTGAATTCCATTGGTTTGCATTCCATGAAATGCTTATATGTGCAAACCGGCCTACCATTATTCTAATTATCGTTCTGACCAACAGGTCCTAGTTGCGGGTTCGGCTGCGGTTTAGCATTAATACCAGCGCTAACCTGCACCACAATCATCGGAATAACAGCTTGGAGTTGTTGCGCTATCAGTTGCGCAATATCTGCCTTAGTCATCTGTGGGGCGCGTTTCGGGGCCATTCTATTATAAACAATAGATGTCTAGGTATCAATGTCACGTATCCAGTTAACACATATCAAATATTTGGTTAAACATATCACACACTTCATCACACACATGAATCCATGGCACAAATAGTCAAACACATCGTCATATATATATGTAATGTCATCATCATACAAGCGTCAAAATTTGCACATAGACTTAACCCATAAGGGCCAGTGCTTAGATGTGCTGTCAAAATGTGTCACCATAGTGACGTACAGACTCAATGCCACAAAAGTATTAATCAGATAAACGTGAAAACACTATGACTGCATCACTACCTCGACATGGGTATAACCCAGTGCTTGGTAGGATGTACAAAAGATACATCACCTCTAACTATACTGAAAGAAAAACCATACTAGGAACGCCACGTCCACCATGCCAATCCTCCAAACCCTACAACCAAACCTACAATAGACCGATGCATCTGTATACCAACGCATGGAAATGATCCTGCTCATGGTGAACATACCCCATACCATGCTGTAGCGCGATGATCGCCTGCTGTAAGACGATCAAGTAGTCTCCCATCGACCTCCGCTGCTGCTCATCCTCATCCCGTGCCATTCGTAGTAATGAAATCTGCTCGAACAGAAATCCCATCAAGCTGCTCTTGGTGATGGGAGCAGGCACCTCCTGAGGAGGAACAGGTATACCCCAGACCGGTGGAGAAGGCCCTCTAAATGGCTGGGAAGGGCCACCTCACTCATATTTGTGAAACGGGGAAGGGACCTCCCGAGGTGGGGTCAGAAAACGAGCAGTGAGGTGCTGCTGGGTCCCTATAGGTACGGGTGTCGGACGAATAGGGGACCTAGGTGGTGTGAACATAGGTACCGGTGTAAGCACCCTCCGACGAGCCGTCTGTCGGAGGCCAAAAGTGGGTAGCTCAAGAGGGCTAGATGAGGAGGGTGAATAAGTACTCAGAGTGGAAGGAGTGTAAGGGTCAGGCGGTGTCTCGGGTGACGGTAAGCGGGGTGCTACCGGCTCCCACTCCCAATGCCCCTGGTAGGAGTAGGGCTACTAGGAATAGGTCCTACGGGTATGGCAACATCGGGAATACGACTATGCTCCGAGGAGCTAGTCGGATGATGAGGTGGGGAACAGTAGGCGCTCGAGGCCTCCCCCTTGCTCCTAGTACGAGGTCTGGGTGGGTACGGACCACAACAATACCCAGAAGGATCTGGTAACTAGATGACAAGAGGGGTGTCAGCAGATCCTCCTCAGGATCAGTCTCCATATGTGAAGTCGGCCGATAACTCGTACGATCTGATATGCTACCTGAAAAAGAAAACCACACACAATGCTGATTGGACTGACCCAAAATATCGAACTCAACATTCCACAAATATACACATAAGCATGTATCGCACGCAGTTTCAATTTTTACGATTCATAAAAATTACTTGCGGTTGGTGACGTTAGTAGACGGATTTCCGTCCTATCTCAATGACGTTTCCCGAATCCCCAAGTATGAGCAGATAAATTATGGTGTTCCGGACCACAATAATTTATTTGCCCCACCAGGGTTTCCTGGTAATAGCCATGCTACTCAGTTTCTAAAGGTTCTCAGCGTGTGGAGACTAACTTAGGATTATAGTCTTGGTTCTTTTAGAGATACCTAGTTCGCTATAACCGAAGGCTCTGATACCATCTTCTGTCATACCCCGACTCGCAGCGGAAAACAAATGCATGGTGCGGCAGACACGTGGTAATTCTCCATAGTTTAAAAACATGATATCATACATAGAGAGAACCTTGGTTACAACATACTGTCAGTATCATATTACACACCATAAGTTTTAGTACAGTATTACGAGCTATCACAACTCTTAATCTGATACAGTTCACTACTACAGCCATCCACACGCACGTTTCTTATTCTTGCTTCGCTTTACCTAAAATGCATGTTAGTTTTGAAAAGGTCACCTAAACGCTGCGTGAGTCCCACTAGTTTAGTTGTTGTGGAACAATAGGTTTTAACAAGTTTAATTGCACTAGTTACAGTCATGGTCACTGTCACGGTCATAGTCACAGTCATAGTCACAGTCACGGTCACGGTCATGGTCATAGTCACTCCGTGCCAGACAGACGCATCATCGCACCGGGTCGTGTCACCGTAGACACTTCCCACCGGGCCGTGTCAAGACAGACACGTCATCCCGGCAACTAAGTCATGTTTCCCTGCAGTTATGCCTAGTTAACATAACCGAATTAGGACACGTGCAGTTGCATAGTCACCGCACACAGTGTCACATAGACACTACCTGGAGGAACTGGGTTAGTCAAACCAATAGTACTATCCACTGCCCATGGCTTACGCTAGTCACTATAGAGGGGAGGTAGTTCGGGTGTTAGACAATTCACATCATCACAAGTTGGTGCAACTAACATAGTTTCGTAACATATAAGTCATTCCAGAAAACAGTAACCCAGATTTCAAGTGGGAGAGTAAAACTCAATCCCAAATTGGTGTATTCAACACAGTTTTTAATATGCAAGTCCCTAGAAAACAGTAAAATAGTTAAAAGTGGGAAGTGAAAACTCAAAGTGCCAATAGGGGTCTCAATACACGAGTGGTAGAATAGCTGGATCAACTTTAATGACACACATGCACGCATGGACCCAAATCAGTATCTAAGCTGGTAATCGGGTTAGGAGTTTTCACTCCGAATCGAGTCTATAGGACACTGGTATGGTGATGGACGTCAGGGTAGTATTAGTTTTTAGTTTGGCTTCCGGGCACCAATTCGCGTGCCAGCGAAAGTCTGTAGTTTAACGTGTTCGGATAATGGTACGGGAATACCAGTAGTGCCAACACGTGGTTATTAAAAAATGATTAACTTTCCATTAAGGGAGTTTGAGTGTTCGAGGGGTCCAAGTGGTCCACATTTGAGTTTCCATTTTCACCGCCGGGAATTCTCCCGAATTGTCTTAGAGCACACGCATAGTGCCCAAATTGCCCGAGAATTTCCCGGAACACTCCCACTGTTCCAACTATGGTATTTTTCGGGTTGGGTCGGTTCCCGGTACCGGCAGGTTCGTTACACGATAAACTGCTGAAAATGATTTATATAACTTATTTTTAATCTAAATAAATTCCCATTTAATCTAGAATTGGATTAAAAATCTACAAAAAATTTATATAACTCAGTAAATATCAGTAAATCATGAGATAAATTTCTGGGAATTTATTTTGGTAACTTTCTTATTAAATAAATTATTTATAAACCCATTTTTAATCCCATAATTAACATAAAATAATTTCAGAAGTTCAAAACTTTCAAAAACATTCCTGAACCTTTTATACATGTCCAGGAACATCTCCAATAATTTTGAGAATTTTTCGATTTCATTTCGGTGCGTTTCCGGTACCAAAAACTCCCAAAAACACGGATTTTTAACCCAAAATCAAAACTCAACCAATGGACTTGGAATTTTCTCAGGTTAGTACCCATATCTTCCTAGTGTCTCTGTAACATTTGGTGATTTATAGAATCCGTTTAATATTTTTCCCGAAATTCTTTCCGTAAAACAGTTAAAACATCACCAAAAATCATAGAAAATTCCAAAAATTCTAAAATTTTAGGTGGACCTTCCTGACAATACCCTACATCACCATACCAAATTTCCGCCCAATCCAAGTTACATGAACCAAGTTATAGGCAAAACAGTTTCTACCCATTCTAGTTTCGGTTCTCGGAGGTTATACCTAGCGAAAGCTTTGTTTCCGAGGGTTCCTTGTGAGTCCAGAAGTGTGTGGCTGCTATTTTTAGTACCTACACACCAAGTACAATCCAAATATGCTAGAACTTAGACCAATCATGCTTTAATCCATTGTGTTTCGGTTAATTGAATAGTTAAGCGATTTTGGTCGAATAAGAGTTGATTAGGGTATCAAACCCCATTGATTAGCAACTATGGCTGCCATATAACACCAGGGATATATATGGTGTTATTATTCAGCCCATAAACAGGTTGAAACCTTCAAAAATCTTGGATTAAAAGGCGTTTTTGGCTAGAAATCGCGTTTAATCGAAGAACCGGACTTAAACTCTTAAGGATTAAGGTTAATACCTTTGTTTTAGCAAAGATTAAGGAAGAACTCAGCTAGATTTTGATGATTTATGTCAGATTTCTAAGGAAATATGGGGATTTTTGGGTGAAAAAGTTAAATAAAATGAAAGTTTAAATAATAAAAAACTTGTATACATGGGGGTGGGTGTGGCGGCATAAGGGTGGGGCCCAAGGGCCACTTCATGCTTCGTTTCACGTGCGGAAAGATAAGGTTTATCCTGTAGATAAGTATGGGTTCGTTTCGGGTCCAGTGCGCATTCTCGGTTTGCGTGACGGACTCCATTTTGTGCGTACTTAGTGTCAAAAGACTCGATTTTAAAAATTATGCATAACGGACTAAAAATCGAACCCAGTTAGGTATAAATCATAAAAGTCTCGTTTGATGTTCGTTTAAGTGTTTTTAAGCTTGATCGATCGTTCCTTGCACATTTGATTGCCTTATGTTATGCCCGGAACGAATGCGTTTCCCCAACCGGGAGCTGCTTCGTTTTGCGTGTCCGGGCTTTGATTATTTTTAAACCTTATGTCACAGTCTATGGCACAAATCTAAGTTATTCCTGGAACTCGGAATCGCAAATAAGGCTACGGATAATCTAATAATCAACTTCAAAGGCTTAATGCGCTGTTAAACGTCAAGTCTCCGTTTAACACGTTGTTCAAGGCTAAGGATGCCAACCTTGCATCGTTGGTCCTTAGTAGTGTCATGTCAACCATGACGTATTCTCAGATTCCTCCAAGATATAACACATATCGTTTCACACCACACACAAGTCACGAAATTTCACAAGGTTTACACACAATGATAGTTTTAGTCATGCTTTAAGTTTAGGACCAATTAAGGTGTACCTGGTCTCGTCATGGGTATCACACTAGGTCAACATACATAGCAAAAATGTCTTTGAAAACCAATGTGCTAAATATGCTAGGTCAACAAAGCAAAATGCAATGAAAATCATGTACTATATATACTATGTAATCAAGCATGTATAAAGTCATGAAAACACGAAAGTAAATCATAGGCACAATATGTTTCTCCCCAAAACATTTGAAAATGTAAAAGAGGGGACAATGTACTCACTTAGGTTGTAAAGATATCCTTGTTCAAGAAATAAATAAGAGCTTAAGAGTCTGAGATTTCAAGCTTGACCAGAAAACGGATAACTATGTAAATATCGGAACTTGAAATTGGTGGATTCAGATAGAATGAGACCCTATAAACCAAATGAGCATTGGAACTCATATGAAATGATTTATAAAGTTAACATTCTGAATTGGAAAAGTTTTCAAGTGCTTTTGACCCATTTTGACCCGTTAAGGTAGTTAAAGCAACTTTAACGCGTCATTTGCGTAACTACGCATTCGGATGGTTAGATATGTGTCATGATAAGTTTTAAATGCTTAAACATGTTGAAAATGTTATTTGATCAGATTATATGTCAAAATTTATGTTACTTATGTGTTTAATTGGTTTTCTTTGCGAAAAGGGCATTTTGGTCATTTTTAAGGGATATTACCATTGATTATCATAACACTATCCGAAAGACATGACCATTAGGTATAACCTCAGAGGGTTATTCCCTATATATTTATGGTCATAAATATATATTTGGTCGGGTCTAAAGATCGACAAAAACGGGTAAGATTCAAAAGTCAAAGTAGTGATCAAACCACTAGACTTTTGAACCCAAATGAGCACATTTAACAAAGGTGACGACTTTGACAAGTCTTGACATGTCTTAGTAAGTTTATAAAAGTAATTTGGCATCAAAACAACCTGTTTTGATACCCGAAAATAGATCTATTGCAAAATGCGTAAAAATCGCATTTTGACCAAAACTTTAACTTGTCAAAATAACTAGAAATGGTGGGAATCAATAGGCATGATTTTTAGAGATCATAACCACCTTGATTACCATCATATTCAAGTTTCAATTGAGCTTTATCTTGATCAATTCATGATCAAAACTAAAAGTCAAACAGAAGTCAAACTGTTTGATTTTTAGTTAAATTAAGCTATAATAATTGGCATAGCAAGAGTGGAATACTTACAAACACAAGGAATGATCAAGAACACCAGAGAAAAGCCCCAGGAAAGTTGCAAATTTGGATTAAAGGTAGGTTGTTGCAAGAAGGTGATTAAAGAGTTCAAAAATGGCATGAACTTAGTATTTATAATGATCATAAACTAACCAAATCTTGACAAGTGTTATAGCAAGTGTTAGGGGCTTGATTAGTGTCCAAATAGGTGTTAAATGCAGAAGAGAAGTGGCCAAAATCAAGTGCTAAGTATCCCTAAACAAACAGGCTATTGCCAACTTGCTTTTGCTGATCTGGGCACTCCATGCGGACCGTATGGGGTCCTCATGACCCCTAGCTGGTCAGCAACTTTCAAAATTGGCAGAACAGGGCCCTGCACTTGTGACGCATCGAATCTAGGCCTTGGTTGTGTTCTTATGCAACGCAATAAAGTCATAGCATATGCGTCAAGACAATTGAAGGTCCACGAGAATAACTACACGACTCATGATCTTGAGTTGGGTGTTGTTGTCTTTGCTCTCAAGATCTTGAGACACTATCTTTATGTCACGAAGTGTGTGGTTTTCACGGACCACAAAAATCTCCAACACATATTCTATCAGAAGGAGCTGAACATGAGGCAATGACGTTGGGTCGAACTCCTAAATAATTACGACTGTGAAATTCCCTACCATCCTGGTAAGGCGAGTGTTGTGGATGACGCGCTTAGTCGTATGGAACGTGTCAAGCTTCATTGTGTTCGAATTCGATCCGATATCCAAACACGTATTCTTGAAGCCCAACGCACTTGTGTAACCCAAGGTTTGTTGAAAGACGAACTACCTCATTAACTCGAACTGCAACTCGAAATGAAAGACAATGGATTACTCTATTTCAAGAACCATTTGTGGGATCCGAATCAACACAAACTCCGTACTCTATTCAATTCATCCTGGTGCTACCAAAATGTACAAGGATCTCCGTACCCAATATTGGTGGCCGGGTATGAAGAATGACATTGCCTTGTATGTCTCTAAATGCCTTACTTGTCTTAAAGTCAAGGCTGAGGATCAACATCCGTCTGGTCTATTGGAACAACCAGCAATACCGGTATGGAAGTGGGAGAACATTGCGATGGATCTTATCACAAAACTACCACGCACATCTAGAGGTCATGATGCTATTTCGGTAGCATCGATTGTCTAACGAAGTCAGCACACTTTTTGGCAATTCGTGAGGATTACTCTACTGACAAGCTCGCCAAAATCTATGTTGACGAGATTGTATCTCATCATGGTGTTCCTTTGGACATCATATCTGACAAAGATGCTCGGTTCTCATCTCACTTTTGGAAAACCATACAATCTGCTATAGGAACCAAACTTAATCTAAGCACTGTTTATCATCCTCAAACGGATGGACAATCTGAAAGAACTATTCAAACACTGGAGGATATGCTTAGAGCTTGTGTGATCATTTTTTGTGGTAGTTGGGATTCACATCTACCGTTGATCGAATTCTCTTACAACAATAGTTATCACTCCAGCATTAAGATGGCGCCTTTCGAAGCTTTATACGATCAAAAATGTCGTTCACTTATCTGTTGGAATGAAGTGGGAGAGTCTCAGCTCACTGGACCTGAACTCATTCATGACACAACGGACAAAGTCAAGAAAATTCGCGATAACCTTCCGATAGCTAGAAACCGTCAAAAGAGTTGTGCGGACAAGCGACGCAAGCCCTTGGAATTCCAAGTTGGTGATCATGTCCTACTTAAGGTATCCCCTTGGAAAGGAGTGGTCAGATTTGTGAAGAAAGGAAAACTTGCACCATGATATGTTGGACCATTTAAGATCGTTGAAAGAATCAGAAAGGTGGCCTACCGACTTGAGTTACCTCCTAAACTCGGGAATATTCACCCGACTTTCCACGTGTCCAATCTAAAGAAGTGTTTAGCCGACGCAATCTTCACATCCCTCTCGACGAAATTCACAATGATGATACTATGCATTTTGTTGAGAAACCAATGGAGATAATGGACCGTGAAGTCAAGAAACTTAAGCGAAGACGAATTCCGATAGTCAAAGTTCACTGGGAATCCAAATGTGGCCCAGAATTTACTTGGGAACGTGAGGACCAGATGAAAGCAAAGTATCCACAATTGTTCTCAAAAGTTTCCTCTAATTAAATTTCGGGACGAAATTTCCTGAAGTAGGTGAGATTGTGATATCTGTGAAGAATCTAGCATGTAACAATGTCAAAAAAGTTATCAATGAATGAAAATTATTACGAATTTTGTGTTTTATTTATGAGTTTTTTATTTTTTTTATCATGACAATTGCACAATTCAATTCTTGCAGGATTCCGAGTTTTCAAACGACTTCTGGAAGTGAAACCGTAAACCGATTCGTAAACAAAACAAATTTAACACAACATATGTTCTGGAATAGTGACATAAGTTAAACATCCCTTAAATAACCTTTACATAACTTAGAAATAAGTTTTGAAGGGTTTGGTATGCCAAAAACAAGTTTATTCGATCGCAGAGACTATTTACGACAAACTACGAAAGTCTGCCGATTCTCGAAGCTACACACATTCTGGAACAAATTCATAAGCTAAATATACCATAAATACCCTTAACATAGATTAGAAATAAGTTTCGAGGGCTTCCGTATGGCAAAAGCACACTTTTGTAACTTTTGGGGCGATTTTGCAAATTCTGTGAAACTATGCCTTTTCGCGCATTTCGCTATCCGGGACATGTACGGACATTCAAAATTTTTTCTAATCATCAAAATATTATGTTTTTGTGATTGGAATGCGAAAAATCCGTCTGTTACGCATTTACAGTCATTTGCGCGTTCCTTACGCTTTTCGTCGTAATTAACCAAAAACCGTAATCATACGACCAATCGAACCGACACCTGGAACATTTTTAGCAAATTTCAAGTTCCCTATAATTTATTGTCCTTATAAAGCTTGAAAATGGGGTTAACAGGTGTTAAAAGTGCCAAAGCGCGTCGAAAACAAGTTCAGGGGCCATTTCAGCCAAATTTGAAACTTCAGCCCCTGCAAGGGCCTTACGGACCGTAAGGCCTAACCCCATACGGTCCGTAAGGGGTCTCCAGCTCACTAGAATTGTTAAATTAAGGTGGCAGCTTCTTGTTAAATGCCTTGTTGACTCATCAAACGAACTTGCCCCCCTTAATTCTGCCTTTGACACATATGGGACACTAATCTAACTTGTGGGTGAGTCATGGGTCACTTGTTAAGCACCTACAACATCAAGAATTCTATAAATACCAAGGTGTTCTTGTATTTTGAAATTTTGCAACCATCTCTTTTGTCCCATTCAGCTTCAATCCAAAATTGGCAACCATCTTGGAACTTTCTCTGGTGTTCTTGATCAATCTTTGGTGTTTGTAAGTGTTGTCTTTCATGCTTGTTTCAATTCTTGTAGTTTAATTGTATTAAAAGTCATTAAGTTTGACTTTTATTTGACTTTCAGAATTGATCATGAATTAATCAATTTAAAATCCAATTGAACCTAGGGTAATCAAGATGGTTATGATCCCTATTGATCATACCTACTGATTTTATCATTTCAAGTCATTTTAACGAGTCAAAGTTTCAGTCAAAATGCAATTTTTGCGCATTTTGCATCGGATCTAATTACAGGTGTCAAAACAGTTTGTTTTGATGCCAAAACTCTTTTATAAACTTATTTAGACATGTCAAAACATGTCTAAATCGTCACTCTCATTGTGGTGCTTGTTTAGAGTCGAAAAGTTGAACGATTTGACCACCGCTTTGACTTCCGAATCTGACCCGTTTGGTTGATCTTTAGATCCAACCAAATACATATTTGTGACCATAAATATATAGGGAATAACCCTCTGAGGTTATACCATATGGTCATGTTGTTTGGATTGTGTTATGGTAATTAGTTGTAATATTACTTAAAAATGACCAAAATACCCCCTTTTGCAAAGAAATCAATTATAAACATATGTAACACAAGTTTTGACATATAATATGATCAAAAACATTATAAAACATATTTTGGTAATTTAAATTTATCACAACACATATCTAACTATCCGAATGCGTAGTTACGCAAATGACGCGTTAAAGTGGCTTAAACTACCTTAACGGGTCATAATGGGTCAAAAGCACGCGTTAAAGTGGCTTAAACTAGACTTTGTTAAACCATTTCATATGAGCACCAACACTCATTTGGTTTACAAGACCTCATTCTATCCGATTCTCTGATTTCAAGTCCCGATATTTAAACAATTTTTTATTTTAGGACACGCTTGATTTCTCGGACTTTTGAGCTTGTTTGATCTTCGATTCAAGGTTACAATAGCAATCACAAGTGAGTACATAGTCCCCTCTTTTATGTTTTGCAAATATTTACACATTGGTTATGATAAGTGATTTAGATAACGGGACGTGTGTAATGTGATAAAAGCATGGTGGATACGCTGCTGGTAATTCCTATATATAAGTGCTTTTATCGTATTACGTTCGTGGCGATATTTACATCACTTGAACAAATGTTTTCAAACGATGACACGCATCGATTTCAATTAAAGATATGAACCATACACGTTATTTCAAGATGATTTGCTACTCGTATTTACGAAACAAATGTTTTGGTCAAGAATTATGGCTACAAGTCTTTTTATAAACTATAACTAACTTGTTTTTGATTTGTTAGTTATCGTTGCAATATCAAATACTTTTCGATGACAAGATTTTCAATTAACGACTCTAGTAGTCTGACAAGGTATTGCAATACATATTCAAAGCCATAATCTTGACACACTCACAAAACCTATGTACTCGCCGACATATTTTTTCTGACTCGTTTTCACATATGTTTCAGGGAACAATGCTTGAGGACACTGATGCATGCTCATGTAGGATTGGACGTGGACCTTAGTGCTTATAAAATAAGAAAGACAATAAATACCTTATTTGTATGTTTAAGTTTGTTTGAAACTTCTAAAACAATATGACTATTTAATGTATGTTTAATGCCCAATAAAATGAAATATGATGTGTTGTTGAAACAATCTGTTAACGTGACTCCCCAAGTGTTTCCGCCGCGTGTTGTTTTACGCGATTTGGGGTGTTACATGAAGCAGTTGTAAAATTTAGTTTATATCCCGGAAAAAATCTACTGAACGTGTTAAGGCTATCAACACATATTGTTTATCACTTTTTAAACTTTACATTTCTTTAGCATACTATGATTGTCCACTGATGTACTATAATTTCCTTTTGTGACACCGAATTCTTTTTGTCTTTTTCAATGTTTTTGTACTTTTTGAAAATTTTCATATGTTTTTGTATTTTCTCAAATATTTCTCCCCCTAAAATCAAAAACATATTTTTGGATTTTAGTTTTTAAGAAATACTAATCTAGAAAGATATGACAAACCAATGTGGATCACGTGAACTCGTCGTCCGTTCCGTATTCAACCTCAGCTTCCGCACCTGTAAGCAAATTTTTAATGCCGTTAAGCCTCATTAGATATTTAAATCTTGTTAAAGGAAATGCTTTGGTATAAAAATCAGCCTTTTGTTTTATCGGTGTGGATTTTTTCTATTCGCACCAACTTCTTTTCGTAGCAGCCACGAATGAAGTGATAACGAATTTCAATATGTTTAGTACGTGAGTGATGAACCGGATTTTTGGTTATGTCGATAGCTGCCTTGTTATCTACAAATAAAGGCGTATCAAGAAATTGCAGACCATAATCCCTCACCTATTGTTGAATCCAGAGGATTTGAGAACAACAGCTGGAAGCAGAAATATATTCTGCCTCACAGGTAGAGAGAGAGAGAGAGACCGTGGTCTGTTTCTTGCATTGCCATGTTACCAAACGAGTTCCGAAGAATTGGCAACCAGCAGTTGTAGATTTAGAGTTCAGCTTGTCCACTCTGAAGTCTGAGTCAGCGTATCCTGTTAGATCAAAATTGTCGTTCTTTGGATACCACAAGCCGGTGCTTGGACATCCCTTCAAGTAACGGAATATTCTTTTGACTATCTGCATGTGTGACACTCGAGGACTAGACTGATATCTCGTGCATAGGCAGGTAGGATACATGATATCTGGGTGAGATGCCGTCGGATACATAAGCGATCCTATCATCGACCGATAGAGCGTATCATCAACTTTGGTTCCAGTCTCGTCAATGCAAATCCCATGATTCAGTGCCAACGGAGTCGAAAGCGGCTTCGAGCTATCCATTTCAAACTTCTTGAGAATATCGTGAACATACTTTGTTTGACGAATGAATATGCCGTCTGGTAACTGACCGACCTGTAATCCGAGGAAGAATTTCATTTCACCCATAGAGGACATCTCGAATTTCTTCTTCATGATCTTTTCGAACTCTTTGCAAAGACTATCATCCATTGAACCAAAGATGATATCATCCACATAGAATTGTACAATGATTAGATGATTTCCGACTTCTCTGGTAAACAATGTACTATCCACTGTGCCTCTTGTAAAGCCGTTTCCAACGAGATGTTGCGATAACGTCTTGTACCAAGCTCTTGGGGCTTGGTAATCTGTATAAGGCTTTGTCTAGGAGATAAGCTTTGTTCTTGTTCAGAGGATCGACGAACCCCGGTGGTTGGCCGACGTACACTTGTTCGCGTAGCTTACCATAGAGAAAAGCGGATTTTACATCCAAATGGTACACCTTAAAACCTTTCCAAGCTGCGAATGCGAGGAAAATGCGGATTGACTCAAATCGTGCAACCGGTGCGTATACTTCTTGTAGTCAATAGCCTCTTGCTGGTGGAAACCTTTGACAACCAACTGAGCTTTGTTTCTGACAATCACACCCCGATCATCCCTTTTACACTTGAAGACCCACTTCGTATCTATGGCTTTCTGCTTCGGTGGTAAGTCTACAAGCCTCCAAACTCCAAATTTCTCGAACTGTAACAGTTCCTCTTGCATTGCTATCACCCAGTTCTCGTCACCTAGAGCTTCATTTACAGTGGCTCTATTTGAGAAATGAAACATGAGTAGTATCAGTAGTCCTGTGTAAGAGCAACTCGGGTGTAGAAACAACTTAGTGCTTTGTTGATTTGGCTTCATGTTTGCACACCAGTTTGTAATTCACCAATGATATTCGTTGAAGGATGTTAAGAATATGATCTTGGCATTTCTTTGCTAGGAACATCAATTGAGCTTTGCTGATTTCAGTTGTTCAGATCAACGATCAATTCACCATTAGGAGCACTAGATGAAGCTTCTTTCTGATTGCTCGGTCTTGCAGATTGATTCAACATATTGAAAATTTGCTCAATTTCTTCATCCGATGAGGATTCTCCATCAGCATCAAATGTCGGCGCTTCATCAGAGTCAAAATTCTAATTCTGAGGCATACTTGGCACTGTTGTTGCATTTTCTGGTTCAGAGGAATCATTCGATGAAGGTGTAGCAGGTGTTGCTTCTGCTTCAGAAACGTTTTCAACTTGAACACCGCTATTACTTGGACCTGCTCTAGAAGACGAAGTGTCCAACGTGGGTTAATTAACCATAATTGGTCTAATGATATGTTCTTGATTCCCCGACTGTTGAAGATAATATAACGCTGCAACTTCTTCTTCAGACGGTTCTTCCGGCAAGTCGAATGACTTCCAAAGATCTTGATAGTTGAACAACCACGCGTCACCTTTCCTCTGAATCGGAGTTGTATACCGGAAGCAATCGATGTGTTGTGCTTCAATTACCTTTCTCAACGAGGGAACATACACTCTTCTTAACGGACTCGCATATCGGTCAAAGAAACCTTCAAGCGATTTGGCCCCGAATTTAGCATCTTGATCAATTGCAGTACATGGCGCACCAAATGGCTCTAGATATTTCGAATTTGGTTTTCTTCGGTTAATCATTTCAAAACATGTCTTTTTGGATGGTTTGACAATTAAGACCCTGTTTAGTGTGTAGCAAGCCGCTGCAACCTCCTTACTCTAGAAGCTAATAGGAAGTTTTGAATCTGTAAGCATGGTTCTTACTGTTTTGATCAAAGTTTTATTCTTCCTCTCAGCTACGCTGTTTTGTTGTGGAGTATAGGGTGCACTAAATTCGTGCATAACTCCCTCGGCATTGCAAAACTCTTTCATCTTATTATTGTGCCGTTGTCACTGTGAATACGTCTGACAGGCAAATGATAAAGATTTTTGAGCTTCTTGAAAAGAATCACCAGATTATCAAACGTTTCATCCTTTGATTCTTGAAGAAAACCCATGAATAATGCGAATAATCATCTGTGACGACTAGGCAGTATAAGTCTCCTGAAATACTTTGAACATTCACCAGACCAAAAAGATCCATATAAAGACGTTCAAGCGGCAGCTTAATTGAATTCAGAATCTTCTTCGGATGTGACTTTTTGATCTACTTCCCCTTTTACATTCTAGGCAGTGATCAGTCATATGGAAGCTCTGAAGCTTCACACCCTCAACCAGATCATTATGAACCAGAAAATTCATTTTTCGCAAATGAATGTGCCCCATTTTTTGATGCCAAAGAATAGAATCATTCTCCGTAGCTTTCGTCACAAAACATTGAGCTGATTTTGATGACGTGGTAACGACGCCCATATCTAAGACATATAAATCGTTCTCACGCAGGCTCGCATCAGAATCTAATCATCAGGTATTTTTAAACCCGGCTTTAAAATCATACACTCTTTATCATTGAAGTGCACTGTGAACTGTTTGTCATAAATTTGCGAAATGCTCTGAAGATTGTTCTCAAGCTCAGCAATGTAGTTCACTTGATCAAACGATACTATGCCATTGGAAAGTTTTCCCTCGGCGACATTCCTTCCACCTTGATTACCGACAAAACCAACATATCTGCCGTTTATAACTTTTATATCGAACAAAAGAGCTTTCATCCCTGTCATATGTCTGGACGCTCCACTATCCAGAATCCACTTTGAAAGAACGGATCTCTGGAGCCCCTACACATGTAAAAACTTAGCTAAAAAGCGCGACCCAAGCCTTCTTGGTCTTGGGTTTGGGATACAAAGCTTGGCAATCATCGTTATAATCTCCATCTGAGCCTCCACTGTCAGTTATATTTTCAAAGTTCACTTTCTTTTTACCTTTTGTTGATTAGATACCAATTGTAGATTTGACAGTTTCATTTTGATCTTATATTTTGGTTCTTTCTTTTTATCAGTCTTAACAGGCTCAGACTTGATAACCTCAGATGTTGTTGACATTTTCTTAGCAATCCAGGCTTGTGATTTTATGTTTGCCTTTTTGATGTAAAACTTTCTTTCGTTTGCCCTGGAAGTTTCACCTTTTTTGAAAATTGAGTTTTCAAACTTAGGTTTAGGTTGAACATCAGGCTTTGATTCTTTTCTTTTCAAAATCGTGATAGGGTTTACAAACTCTGGTTGCTTTGGTTTTACAACATCTGAACTTTCTTTTCTTCGAAGATATGCCGGCTTAGATTTCGGACACTTGCGTGCAATATGACCAACTTCATTGCACTTGAAGCAAGTTTGTTCATCATGTGAATGTCCACTGGTGGGTTTTACACCACTTGTGGCTTTGGCCTTATCTTGAAGTTCTTTTTTTCTTAAACTCATCGTTTGATTGCTTCCCAATCAAACTTTCCTCTTGAACCATGCTCGTCCCATAAATGAATTTCATGTTTTTATCTTTTTATTCGTGAAATGATGACTTTTTCTTAACCGGTTCTTCTTCCACATCTAAACCCAACCCAGCTTTCCCGTGCTCAGGAAAATCACCACAATTCCTTCGGTAATTGTTTCTTTTAGGTGTAGAGTAAAACTTCTTTTCATTGATTTCTAAATCTTCTGATGAAACTTCCACGAGTTTGAAGAATTTGTCAAGCTGATCTTCCTTCACATTCCGAATCAGAAAGCTATCTTCGAAGTATAGTCTATCCGAATCCTTAACTTTGTATATGACAACGTTAGGATCATCACTTAGACTATCATCCGAGGATTTATCGTCATCTTCGGATTGTGAATCAGAATTATTCGAACTCGAAGTGGTGCTTTCATAGCTGCCTTCATCAGATTCATTCAAAACATTATCAACAACTTGCAAAAAACACAGCTTCACCATCATCACTCGTGTAAGTTATATCAATGTTCTCAGGCAGCACATTTTTCTTTTCAGTTAAAAGTTCAATGTTGACCGCCTTTTCCATCCCCTCAGCCTTTTTGCGACAATACTTTTCTCAAAGGGGTGGTGGAACATTGGTATAGTCTCCATGTTTCTTACCTTTAACTTTCTGAACATTTTCTTCCGATTGAATTGTCGGAAGAATGTGATCGATGACATAGGCATTTGTGATACAACTCTTTAGAAGCTGTCGAACCCTTTCGGTTTGGATTTTCATGTCTTGTAGCTCTTGTTTTACTTCAGCAATGTTATTAATGTAAACATAAATAGCTTTTTATTTTTCCATTACAGTAGCTTTTAACATTCTGATAGTATCATCTTGTTCAATGTAATTTCTATCCAACCTGTTGTAATCGTCTTTCATTTTGTCATATGCCTCCTTCATTGTGCAATAATCGTATTTGAAATTATTATTATGCACATTGATTTCGGCTATGATCTGTGATTTTTCAGCACATTGAATACACGGTTCAGCACACTTCGTATAAGGTTTTACAACCTCGACGATTTTTACAACCTCTTTTTCTACAACTTTTACCTTTTCATCTGAACCTACCTTTGTTAGATTCGCCATCATGGCCTTGTTGGCAATCTCGGTAAGGTTTTCTTCGTTCATTTCCTTGGTTATGTTGATAACTTCTTCGATCACAATCTTCTCCTCAGCAACAGTCTCTGAAGACGTCGTATCTCCAAAACAACCTGCAAAACTAGTGGTCATGTTAGGGGTAAGGATACCCTGCATCTTTGTATGCTAATAAATTTCCTCCATTTCAGCTTGTTGCATATATTCCTCTAGTAATGCACTCTCCATGGCTGCATTGGCAGATGTATCTTCTACAATCTCGGCCATAAGAGCAACACCGGTCTTTTTGCCAATATATGAATTCCAATCAAAACCGTCATCTTCATTTAAAGCGACCATTGCCTTTTCTGTGTTGTTGGTGTTTGATTTCTCTTAGATTTCGACTTGAGTCTTCTTTGGGAATGGCTTATACTGTAGTGACTTCTTATAGTATTCGTTGCCACCTCCAAATGGACTTTGATTGCCTGTTGCTTCAGGATTCTTGCATTCCCTCTTGAAGTGCCCTTTCTGTCGGCATCTGAAGCAAGTGACCTTTGTTTTGTCGAACCCCAATTTTTGCTTGAGTTCCCGATATCTCTGCCGTTGAGAGCGACAAACTTTGTAACCCTCTGAATGATCGATGCTAAGGACCATTTGATATCCATTAGCTCGAGCTCTTCTTCGTCTACTTGATCGTAGTCTTCGGCGGTCATTTCAGGATTGCCAATTTTCCCTGCCACCAAACTTTCTTACGATTCAAAAACTGTGGCGAGAAGTGTAATGTGTTGTTTGGCAACTTGCTCAGAAACAACATTGTTTAAATTGACAGCAATGTTACACTTGTGCACATTCGGATCAGAATTCGTTTGATGATTCTGATTTGCTTGACTCTGATATGAGGAATTTGATCCTGTGCTAGAAAACGAGGAATTCTGCGGACTTTGATCAAATTTTGGATATGTTTGACTTTGACTCGGCGGCGAATAATTTGAAGAAGTCAGACTCGCGTTGAAAGCGGTTTGGATTTTCGGGCCAGTGATATTATCTTGAACTCCTGATGTTGATGCATTTTGTGTTCATCACTTGTCGAATAGGCTAGATTGAGTGTGTGTTGAATATTGTATAGGTTAGAATCGAACACACGACCAAAATACGGAGTTTAAAGTGTAAAAGGGAACAAGTTCGCCCGAACTTGACATGTGGCATACAAGTTCGCTTGAACTTGACATGTGGCGGACAAGTTCGCTCGAACTTGACATGTGGCAGACAAGTTCACTCGAACTTGTCATATGGCAGACAAGTTCGCCCGAACTTGTCCTCCTATGCACATGTCAAGCGAACTTGTGTGTTTCCCTATAAGTAGGTGGTGTGTGTTCATTTGTCATTTGAGTTTTTGCCATCCCTACGGGGAGGTGCTGCCGGATTCTCTTCAGGAACTCCGGTAGCTGGACTTATAAAGATGTATACTCTTTCGGTATGAATGAAGACTTTTGCTGCATTCTACTTCTACTCCATTCTTAATAACATTCTACCGAAACTGTTAGATACGTTTATGCATTAACTTCCATCTAGAACCGCCTGATCACGGACCTTCACCTGATTTATAGTATAGCCCGACATCTTGAGTCACATTGGCATTGTTCGATTTTGCTATCTTTAACAACTTCATCTCATGCCCCTCCAGTTTATCAGTGAAGGTTGACAGTTTGAAGTATTCCCAACTCGGACTTTCCTTAAGCACCATGAGATAAGTCACCCATTCTCCCTCTGGTAACATGCCAGCAAGCTTATCGATGTATTCTTCTCCTGTTTTCTCAAGCCCGTGTCTCCTCATGATCACTTTCAGATGAAAAAATCATTTGATCATCTGTTTCATCGTTTCTCCTTTAATCATCATGAAAATATGGAATTCTTTCATGATCAGTGCTTTCTTGCTTTTGACCATTTCTGCACTTCTTTGGTATTTGTTCTTCAAGGATTTCCATAGCTCTTGTGCAGTCTTGAATTCAGGTAGCAGCACAAGAATATCTTCCTTCACAGATTGTTGAATCAAGCTTATCATCTTTATCTCGGCAATGTATGCATCTTTCTGTATAGTGGAGAATTTGTTGATGTCGATAACATTATCATTCTCGTCCCTGGGCCATGTATAACCAGTCTCTATAGCCACCCAACTGTGGAAGTATGTGGCTTGGACCCAATTCATGAACTTCTCTTTCTAACCCTCATATTCGTCCATGCACATGAGTTTTGGAGGTTTCACGGACGTGCCCATTTCGTTGTTGATGTTTACTTGGTTCACCATCTGAGTGTTTGACGTGGTTGCAGTCATGAAAGTAGTGTGCAAATCTTCCATCTTGAAAATTGATGAATTTTTCTGAAAAACACAAGTTCACAAACTTCAAAAAAACGATTAGATCACTAACAAGTTCAGGTGAACTTGTAGTGTGGGAAAAATCAGACTTTGATTATCACAAGTTCGGGCGAACTTATGATTAACTTTTGAAAATTCTTTCCCTGAGTTCGGGCGAACTTATTGATTTTCAAGTGAAATCAAGTTCGGGCGAACTTGTAACTGAAATTCCATAAACTTAATCAAGTTCGGGCGAACTTGATGTAAGATTAGTTGAAATTTAGATGCAAGTTCGAGCGAACTTCTCAAAATCTCTTGAAATAACAGTCAAGTTTGGGCGAACTTGATTAAAATCCAATAATTTTAATCAAGTCTGGGTGAACTTGATGTCAAGTTCGACCAAAATGAGTTTGTAAAACATGGTTTTTTGAAGTTTTTGATATCAATTCGTTTGAATTTGATGTACACACTCTCAGGGGTTTACCACAAGTGTATTTTAGATGACATACTCAAAAGTTAACAACTTTTATCCTTGAATTCATTGTTTTCTTTGAAAAATGAAGAAAAAATGGTAGAAAGAGATAGAATAAGAGTAAATCTTGCTATGATTTCACCAATCTAGGTACCGTGGCTCTGATACCACTTGTTAGATCAAATCCACGTAAGCACGGGAACCTAAATTGTATCTAATGTCCATAATGGTGGAAACAACATGACATGATTAACCAAATAGTAAAGATTTACTGTTTAAACGATGTTTTACAACATCATTTCAAGCGAACTTGTCCCTATTTTACATAAATACCCTTCAAATTCTAGTCTAATCATACTAAAACTATACAGACTCGATCCAAGACTAAGACATAGACATTATGCACTAATAAATCTAGAGGAATGACTGATGGCGGTGGTACAAAAGGTGGTTGTAGTTTTGAAGTGGATTTAGGTGGAGGTGATGCGGATGATGTGGTCAGTGGTTTTTTATGACAAAGGGATTGGTGATGGAATCACTTTGTCATCTTCAACAACATAATTTTTTCTTCTGCGTTTGAAAAGAATTTGAAGTAGTGTGGATGTGCAGGAAATTTTGGTGGAGTGGCTAATGGGTGAGTTGAAGTGGGAAATGTGATCATAGTAGTGGTTTGAGTAATATCTGTTGTAACCTTTGCTATATCATCAACTGCTGACACAACATGAGTTATAACATCTACTGGAGTGGGGTTTGATACGGTAGCTTGTGGTGGTGATTGTGGTTTGGTTTGGACAGAGGATATAACTGGATTTGCATCAGTAGTGGTTTTAGAAGGGGCGGATATTGGTTACCTTGCTTTTCTAGCTGGCCTCTTCTTTCTTGAAGTAGCAATGTCTTCTTTTTCCTTCTGCTGAGCCAACATTTGTTTTACGAAGATTTTGCTTTCAACCCTCAGTTTATCTTGTCTTTTCTGCTTTTCATCAGCTATCTTTTCAGTTTCTCTATTCAGAGCCTCATCAATCTCTTTTCAAGGAGTTGCAGCAGTGTTTTCAGGCTTTTGTTGTTCCTTAGGTTTGGCTTTAGAGTCAGGTTGCAACTTTCTCATTGAATCTCGCTCCCCCTTTTTGGCATCATTTATTTTAATTATTTATTGAGAACAGGAGCAGTGGTTGTGCCAGTGGTTTACAACAGTTGGTCTTTGATGGCTTTGATCTCTGCTTGAGTATCCATGTATCTAGCCTCAACCATTGTTCTGATAAGCTTCATTTGAGTCTCATGCTGAATATCTGATAATCTTCTTTGAGCCATAATGATAGGTTGTACTATTTGCCGTAACTCATCAGCAGTTTGTTGTGTTGATGAAAATGGTTGTGATTGACTTTGGGAGTTTTGTAAGAGTTGTTGCATCATGGATTTAAGATCAGCAATTGAGGATTCCATTGATGTCATCCTCTCAGTCAATTCCTTGTATCTTAGCTTATCACCTAATTTAATAGGATCAAATTTACAGTTGTAACCTCAATAGTTGTTGCCTTCAAGAAAGTCTTAGGAATGTAACCACTATCCAATTGAGAAACAGGAAGTTCTGCAATTGTAGTGGCTGCTTTAATTGAATTATCACCAAGGGTTAATTGTAACCCAAGGAATGTAGCCTACTTAGTGTTGATGAGATAGCAATAGCATTGTGCTCAGAGTCAATCACATGTAGAGGTGAACTCTCATGAATAGCTGATTGAGGGGAACTGATTTTTGTCTGAGTAAAGTCAATTGGTTTCAACAGGGGTAAAATGGTAGGTGGAAGTTGTAATGGAAAGGGTTGTGGAGTAGAAAGCAACATTGCCCTGGGAGAGGGGCTGTGGAAGATAGATTCAAGTGAATCCATTGCTTCATAATTGGTTGTCCTTGTGCTTACAACTTGATCCTTTTGTGAGGATACAAGAGGAGGTAGGCTAGAAGGTAGAGATCTTTCCAACAGTTGTGAGGAAGTAGTGGCATTGGTTTCATGTGACTTTTGTGTTGTCACATGCATCTCTGGGATCTCATCTTCCATAGTAACCTTTTTAGGTTTCTTTTTGGTGAGATTTTTGGAAGTAGTAGGTTTTCTTTTCGGTTTTTCTGGTGGGGGTTGCACAACACCGGTTGTGGTGTCACGTTCACTAGGAGTAGTGGGCTCAGCAGAAGAGGTTGGAGCAGTTTATGTGTTAGCATCTAAAGTTGGCTCAACCATCTTTGCACGTGTTTTTAAAACATTTGGTTGTTGATTTTGTAAAAGTTTCATGAATAAGGCTGCCAACAGGCTTGATGACACCTTGTGTAGCATCCTTTTTACTAACTTGGGATTGAATACAATAACCTTGGATGTATAAGAAAAGCTTTATTTTTGGCAATATTATTAAAGTTTGTCACCAAATCATTAAACAATACTTGGGAAAATTAAAATCAGACTTTGTAGCATATCCCAAGTACTGGATGTTTAAAGGTATTTCATTGAAAGCAGTAGTTTTGGCAAACAAACAAACTAATAGAGTGTGGAAAAAGAATTTCATATCAGCCGAAAAGTTGGGTTTATAGATTGTTTTACCTGTAAGTTGTGACATTTGTGGTGATTCGACCATGTAACGATTACGAAAAAGTTATCAATCAATGAAATTTTGTGTTTTATTTATGAGTTTTGTTTATTTATCATGACATTTGCATATATTCGATTTTGCATGATAACAAACTTTCAAACGACTTCTGGAAGTGAAATCGCAAACTGTTACGTAAACGAAACCATTTTTATGCAACGTACACTCCGAAACAATAACACAAGCCAAACATACCTTAAATAACCTTTACATAACTTAGAAATAAGTTTTGAAGGGTTTGGTATGTAAAAAAAAACAAGCCTATTCTATCACAGGGACTATTTACGACAAACTACGAAAATCTGCCGATTATCGTAGTGATGCACACTCCAGAAAAAGGTCATAAGCTAAACATACCGTAAATACCCTTAACATAGCTTAGAAATAAGTTCTGAGGGTTTCGGTATGGCAAAAACCTGCTTATGCAACTTCAGGGGCTATTTTGCAAATTCTACGAAATTATGCCGTTATGCGTATTTCTTAATCCGGGGCATGTACGCGCATCCAAAATTTTTTTGTAATCATTAAAATCTAGTATATTAATGATTGGAATGCAAAAATATCATTCGTTACGCATTTACGATAATTTACGCGATCGTTACGATTTTCATCGTTATTGACCGAAAACCGCCTCTGAGATATTTTTTAGCAGATTTTAAGTTCCCTATACTTTATTGTGACATCCCGGGTTTTTCGGATAACTTAAACGTGACACTTGTCGAATAAAGTATATGCTAAGTATTAAACATGTACCAGTAAATGAATACGTGATGTGTGATTTCGTGAATTGTTTTAGTTACAAAATGTATGTATATATAATAAATATGCACACGAACTGAACCGCGACACAAACACAAACCGAACTCCTTGTGAAACTAGGAAACCTAAAACCCAAGTCCTTGGCCGCGAGAACAAGCTCAAACCGTTCTTGGCCGTGTGCAACCCAAACCGCAAACCCAAACCGAGATCAAACCAACCTTAAACATATCCCGGCCGCAAGATAAAACCCAAACCGACCCACCCAAGCTTCTCGTCCACAAGCTCAAGCCAAACCGTAACCCTTATCTTTCTTTGCGCCTATATATACACACACCCATGCATGTTTCATTCACAAACACAAAAACCCTAGGGAGAAAGAAGCCGTCGGCAGCCAAATCCTTCATCTTCTTTGACCGCAAACTGCCTTCTCTTGCTCCATTGATCGCGAACAGCTGATCGTTCATTCCATTCAACCGCAAACAGCCCTTGTTCACCTCCATTCAGTCGCGAGATCAGTCCTTGTTCACCTCTATTCGATCAACAAAACAGCCTACTCCATCATCATCTTCTCGGTCGCAAGCAATCCTTGATCACCGATCCCTTATAGTACTCACGGACGCAACTAGCGGTCCCATCTTTTATAACTTCTTTGCTACACTAACCGAGCAAATAAAGGTGAGTTCACGGCCCCTAACTTTATCCGGTTTTTAAACAACAGGGGGAGAAACATGTATACACTCTCAAACTCAATATCTTTACGTTATACGAATTTAACGTCACATAACTATTCGGTAACTAAGTTAATGTTAATGTAATGTTATGGTCACTAAGCAGCTTTATCACTTAAGTCCTCGTCAATCTCTCGGATCGTTAGTATTGGGTTTAATAGCGGGGAAATTATAAGTAGTACTACTGGGCCCGACAAGCCCCATCCGAGCTAGTCGCGCTAGCCGACCGGGTATGGTCAACGGGTGAATAATTTGGCCTAACTTCGCCATGGTCAGTGATAGGCCTGGCAACACAGAGGCACAACAGTCAGCTTCGATCGCGAACTCTTACGTGACATGACTTTAGGCTAGCTACCTATATATGTTAACATTGAACTTAATTACGAAACAACTATATTATCCCGGGTTGAGGATAATGGAAACAACAACTTATTATTCCGGGTTTGGAATAATGGAAACAACAACTATATTATCCCGGGTTGAGGATAATGGAAGCAACAACGTATTATTCCGGGTTGGAATAATGGAACCAATACGTCATCCCGGGTTAGGGAAAACGGAGAAAACAAACTATAACCGAACAAACGAATTTATGAAAACCTGTGAACTCACTCATCTTTAATGTTGACACTTGTTTCTTTACATGTTTCTCAGGACGCTAGGAGCTCTAGGTGCACGCACATGCATTGAACAAGACATCTTTTATCGAGTCTTATTTATAAATATTGTTTTGGGGTTTTTTTCATTTGTTTTGGCGTTTGTGTTGGCGCCCGCTTCACTATTTATTTTATGCTTCCGCTCAACTTTAAAAACTAATGCTCTGCTAAATATTGGTAATTAATTTAGACAATATAAAATCTACAACAAATGATTTTGGAAAACGTATTATCAAATCATATAGAGTCGTTCGACGTACTAGTGTTTTAGATTCTGGTTTGTTCACACGCCTCGTGGTAAAACTCCGCAAGTGGAAATTGAGGGTGTGACAGATTGGTATCAGAGCCACTAGCTATAGAGAACCAGGTTTGCATTAGAAGTAGACCTAAACTATAGCTGATTTCACGACACTAGACTTAGTTTGGCACCGAACTATTATATCTTGTTACCACAACTGTGTTATGTAGATTATGCCTTCATAATAATGAAAACAACTCGTAACTAACTACACGACCTAACAGGCAATGTCATCATCCTCATCGTCATCATCATCCGACAGACCTACGCCACCAAGGGCACCAGGAAAGGCACCAATGGTGGAACCCATACCATCTTATGGCGTGGAGACACGCTCAGCTGCGAGGAAAAGGCTCGCTCTGGGGGAGGAGTCGTCGTTACGCCCAACCATTGCTGTACCGGTTGAACCGGGTAACCCTGTAGAAGTAGGAATTGACATACTTAGAATCCTGGTACATACACAACAAAAACAGTTAGAAAGAATGCAGGAAACCATCCTAGCACAAGGATGGATGATCCGACAACTTACAGGTAAGACCGACTCGCTCGAGGAAGAGCATCGTAAGAGTAAGATAGCTCGTAACACCATAGCCAGAGATCTGCGTGCTGAGCAGATAAGAGCCGACTGGATTGAGGACAGAGTCCTGGAGAATAGTTGGAACATTCAGGAGCTACAGCAAAATCAAGCACCTGCACCAGCACCGGCCCCTCCAGTGCCGGTAGAGGAGGATCCGTAAGAGGATCCAGAGGAGGACCCTGAGGAGGATCCAGAGGAGGATCCAGAGGAGGACCCAGCTGTAGAAGCTGGAAATGCCGCGCAGGATGACGGCAACGACAGTGACTTGGGGGATGGAGACGTAGACGACTGACACGTCTCGCTTATTTTATTTGTTTTCCTTCAGTTTATTTATTTTCCCACTTGTGTTTAAACTTGAGACTTTATAGTGAATTCGTATGTTTGATTTGCACTTTTGTAAGACGTTGAAATTTCAGTTAATCAAGTATTTCTTTTGACTATTTAACATATTGAGTTGACATAACTTGATAATTATTAAAGTACGAAGTAGGATAACTATATTGGATATATAGACTTATCGGGGTGTGTTTGTGTTGTTTCGAAGATCTAAATGGCAACTGGACGACTGGAAACCTTAACTTAACGCCCGAAGAGCTAGCTGCCATGATTCAAGAGCACGTGAACGCAGCTTTAGCGGGTGTCCAGAACCAACCGGCAGGTAACCATTATTAAATTTTCGTGTGAAAATCTAATAGTGAGGTTACTAAAAATTCCTTGCTGACTACCTATTCTCTGTCAGCAGGAGGGGCTTTAACCCCTATAAGATGTTCCTTGACGCGAAACCAAGCAAATTCTCGGGGGCGGAAGGACCCATTGGACTGGTCCGCTGGATCGAAAAATCTGAATCCGTTTTTGAAATGTGCAACTGCCTAGAGGCCAACAAGGTCAAATACGCAGCCTCAACACTGGAAGATGGGGCACTGACATAGTGGAATGCACAAGTCCAAACGCGTGGACTTATTGCTGCCAATGCAATGGCCTGGGCCGAGTTCAAGGCCCTAATCAAAGAGGAGTACTGTCCACGAGACAGAGTGCAACAGTTGGAGCAAGCCTTATGGAACCACAAGATGGTGGGATCGGAAATTGAAGCATACACTGCAAAACATCATGACTTTGTATTTCTGTGTCCCGATTTGGCCAACACGGTGGAGAAAAGACTCCAGTTCTATCTTGGGGGTCTGGTTCCGGAAATTCAGGGTATGGTAATGGCTAGTAACCCTGTAACTGAACATCAAGCAATCCGATTGGCTCACAAACTCACCGATAAGGCGGTGGAACAGAAGAAGCTGCCAGCACGGGGTACAACTGAAGTTGCCCCGGATAACAAAAGAAAGTTTGAAGACTCAACTGTTCGACAGTCTTCGTCATCTCATCCGCAGCAAGGGAACCAGAAGCGGTTCAATCATTTCAACAGCCACCGGGGTCACCAAAATCAGCCTGCCAACAACAGCAACAACCAGAACGCAAGCGGCTATGCAGGTCGAAAGCCGCAGTGCAACCGCTGTAATCTCCATCATAACGGCCCTTGTGCCGGAAATCGCTGCCAACGATGTGGCAAGATGGGACATGCGGCAAAGGATTGTCGTGGGGAAATCATGTCCCGACAAAATCAAAATCAACCCCAGGGTCAGCAGCAGAGTGTTAACCGGGGATGCTATCAGTGTGGTAGCACTGCTCATTTCAGAAGAGACTGCCCACAGGTGCATAATAACAACAATAATGGTGGAAACAACCACAACCACAATAACCACAACAACAATAATGGGAACGGTGGCACAGGAGGTGCTAAAGGTCGCGCATTTACATTGGGCCGCGGAGAGGCCAGAAACGACTCGACGTGGTCACCGGTAAGTTTCCCCTTAATGAACATTTTGCTTCTGTGCTTTTTGATACGGGTGCGGATAGGAGCTTTATATCTGAGTCTTTTAGGAAGAACCTGAATCTCACGCCTAAACCATTAGAGACCCCTTATGTTATAGAATTAGCCGATGGTAATTCTGTAGATGTGACCCATATAGTATCCGGCTGTCAACTCAAACTCGCGGGCCACACCTTTACCATTGATCTGATGACAACTACTCTGGTAGTTTTGACGTGGTAGTCAGAATGGACTGGCTATCCGACGTCCGGGCTGAAGTTCTCTGCTTCGAAAAATCTATTCGTATTCCGCTCTCTAACGACGAAATCCTGACGGTACAAGGCGATAAGGCAAGCGCCGTCACCAACATCATCTCATACATGCAAGCGCAGAAGTATCTTCGGAGAAAGAACTCCTTCGCTTTACTCGCACTGATTACCGAACAGCCTAAGGACGAGAAACCCATAGAAGACATCCTTGTCGTCCGTGAATTGGAGTTTGAAATCGAATTGGCAAACAATGCAACTCCTATTGCCAAGGCTCCATACCGCCTATGCTGTCTACCCAACTTCAGGAGCTATTAGAAAAAGGATTTATTCGACCAAGCGTTTCGCCGTGGGGAGCTCCAGTCCTTTTTGTCAAGAAGAAGGACGGGACTTTCCGCATGTGCATCGACTACAGGGAACTCAACAAGGTTACTGTCAAGAACCGATACCCGTTACCTCGCATCGACGATCTCTTCGACCAACTTCAAGGGTCAAGTTACTACTCTAAGATTGATTTACGGTCCGGTTACCACCAGCTACGCGTCAGGGAGGAGGATATCGCTAAGACAGCATTTCGTACTCGGTATGGCCATTATGAGTTCTTGGTCATGCCCTTCGATCTCACCAACGCACCCGCAGTGTTCATGGACCTCATGAACCGCGTGTGTAAACCATACCTCGACAAGTTTGTCATTGTGTTCATCGATGACATACTCATCTACTCCAAAAGTGAAGAAGAGCATGCTAAACATCTGCAATTACTGTTAGGATTACTCCAACAGGAAAAACTATATGCCAAGCTTTCGAAGTGTGATTTCTGGATTCGGGAAGTTCAGTTTCTCGGGCATATCGTGAATGAAAAGGGTATCCACGTAGACCCTGCCAAGATTGAAGCCATCAAAAACTGGGAAGCACCTAAGACACCGACGGAGATCCGCCAATTTTTGGGATTGGCTGGTTACTACAGACGTTTCATCGAGGGGTTTTCAAAGATCGCACAACCACTTACTACCCTCACCCAGAAAGGCATCAAGTATGCTTGGGGTGACAAGCAGGAAGCGGCAATTCAATTGCTGAAGCAGAAACTTTGCAGTGCACCCATTCTGTCCTTGCCGGAAGGGACAGATGACTTTGTAGTGTATTGTGATGCTTCCATTCAGGGATTGGGATGCGTACTCATGCAATGCGATAAGGTCATCGCGTATGCGTCGCGACAACTGAAGGTTCACGAGAAAAACTACACGACGCATGACCTGGAATTGGGAGCAGTAGTGTTTGCACTTAAGATTTGGAGTCACTACCTCTATGGAACGAAGTGCACAATCTTTACGGACCACAAGAGCCTCCAACACATCTTTGATCAGAAGGAGTTGAACATGCGACAGCGTCGCTGGGTCGAACTCTTGAACGATTATGAGTGTGCCATTCGGTATCACCCGGGTAAAGCTAACGTGGTAGCTGATGCCCTCAGTAGGAAGGAACACTTGAAACCACGTCGTGTACGAGCATTACAACTCACTATTCATTCGAGGCTATCCGAACAAATACGCGACGCCCAGTTAGAAGTAGTTAAGGAGGAAAACATCAAAGCCGAATCGGTGGGAAAAATGGAACGCGATTGGGAAATAAAACCCAATGGAGCCCGGTATTTCATGAATCGCATATGGGTACCTCTCTACGGAAACCTCAGAGAGCTAGTCATGGATGAAGCTCACAAATCCCGATACTCTGTCCATCCGGGTTCGGATAAGATGTATCAAGACCTTAAAGCTGCGTATTGGTGGCCCAACATGAAAGCCGATATAGCCACCTACGTGAGTGTATGATTGACTTGTGCAAAAGTCAAGGTGGAGTATCAAAAGCCATCGGGGCTACTTCAACAACCTGAGATCCCAGTGTGGAAATGGGATCAGATCTCAATGGATTTCATTACTAAACTCCCGCGAACCTTGGGTGATTGCGATACCATCTGGGTGATCGTGGATCGCTTAACTAAGTCCGCACACTTCCTAGCTATTAAAGAAACAGATAAGATGGAGAGGTTGACTCGCATCTACATTAAGGAAGTAGTTTCTCGGCACAGGGTGCCAACATCCATCATCTCAGACAGAGATGCTCGCTTCACGTCCAACTTCTGGCAGTCACTCCAGAAAGCGTTGGGAACACGCTAAGATATGAGCACAGCCTATCACCCTCAGACTGATGGTCAAAGTGAAAGGACCATACAGACCTTGGAAGACATGCTTAGAGCATGTGTTGTAGACTTCGGAAATAGTTGGGAAATTCACCTGCCTCTAGTAGAATTCTCATATAACAACAGCTATCATACGAGTATTTCGGTAGCACCGTTCGAGGCATTATACGGTCGTAAATGTAGGTCACCGGTCTGTTGGGCAGAAGTCGGTGACAGTCAACTCACAGGCCCTGAGTTAATACTTGAGGCTACCGAAAAGATTGTACAAATCAGAAACCGCATGGCGGCGGCACGAGATCGACAGAAAAGCTACGCTGATCAACGACGCAAACCGCTCGAATTTCAAGTAGGCGACCGCGTCCTACTAAAGGTGTCACCCTGGAAGGGTGTAATCCGTTTTGGAAAACGGGGCAAACTTAACCCACGGTACGTAGGTCCATTTGTAATCTTGAAACGTATTGGACCCGTAGCTTATCAATTAGACCTTCCTGCCGAACTCAGTGGAGTTCACAACGTATTTCACGTGTCAAATCTGAAGAAGTGTCTATCAGATGAAACTCTAGTTATTCCATTGGATGAGATCCAAGTGGATGAACAACTGCACTTTGTGGAACAGCCTATCGAGATCATGGATCGTGAGATCAAGACTCGAAGGCACAGCAAAATTCCGATCGTTAAGGTTCGTTGGGACTCTAAGCGTGGACCGGAGTTCACGTGGGAAAGAGAGGATCAAATGAAAAGCAAATACCCACACCTCTTCGCAACTGAGCAGCAAACTAACGATACCAGTAACTAAATTTTCGGGACGAAAATTCTTTCAACATGGCGATGATGTGACGACCTGGAAACTTCTCATACTTTCGTGTACTATTGTTAACTAAATTCTTGTGCATGGCACTTGGAAATCTTTGTGTATGTCACTTGGGAACTTCTTGTAACTTCGCGTACCATCATTAACGAACTAACTCTTTGTGCGTGGCACTCTAAACATGTACGCTACATTCTAAACCGCGTTTACTCAATTTTCGGGACGAAAATTATTTCAACATGGGGATAATGTGACATCCCGGGTTTTTCAGGTAACTTAAACGCGACACTTGTCGAATAAAGTATATGCTAAGTATTAAACATGTACGAGTAAATGAATACGTGATGTGTGATTTCGTGAATTGTTTTAGTTACAAAATATATGTATATATATTAAATATGCACACGAACCGAACCGCGACACAAACACAAACCGAACTCCTTGTGAAACTAGGAAACCTAAAACCCAAGTCCTTGGCCGCGAGAACAAGCTCAAACCGTTCTTGGCCGTGTGCAACCCAAACCGCAAACCCAAACCGAGATCAAACAAACCTTAAACATATCCCGGCCGCAAGATAAAACCCAAACCGACCCACCCAAGCTTCTCTGCACACAGCTCAAGCCAAACCGTAACCCTTATCTTTCTTTGCGCCTATATACACACACACCCATGCATGTTTCATTCACAAACACAAAAACCCTAGGGAGAAAGAAGCCGTCGGCAGCCAAATCCTTCATCTTCTTTGACCGCAAACTGCCTTCTCTTGCTCCATTGATCGCGAACAGCTGATCCTTCATTCCATTCAACCGCAAACAGCCCTTGTTCACCTCCATTCAGTCGCGAGATCAGTCCTTGTTCACCTCTATTCGATCAACAAAACAGCCTACTCCATCATCATCTTCTCGGTCGCAAGCAATCCTTGATCACCGATCCCTTATAGTACTCACGGACGTAACTAGCGGTCCCATCTTTTATAACTTCTTTGCTACACTAACCGAGCAAATAAAGGTGAGTTCACGGCCCCTAACTTTATCCGGTTTTTAAACAACAGGGGGAGAAACATGTATACACTCTCAAACTCAATCTCTTTACGTTATACGAATTTAAAGTCACATAACTATTCGGTAACTAAGTTAATGTTAATGTAATGTTATGGTCACTAAGCAGCTTTATCACTTAAGTCCTCGTCAATCTCTCGGATCGTTAGTATTGGGTTTAATAGCGGGGGAATTATAAGTAGTACTACTGGGCCCGACAAGCCCCATCCGAGCTAGTCGCGCTAGCCGACCGGGTATGGTCAACGGGTGAATAATTTGGCCTAACTTCGCCATGGTCAGTGATAGGCCTGGCAACACGGAGGCACAACAGTCAGCTTCGATCGCGAACTCTTACGTGACATGACTTTAGGCTAGCTACCTATATATGTTAACATTGAACTTAATTACGAAACAACTATATTATCCCGGGTTGAGGATAATGGAAACAACAACTTATTATTCCGGGTTTGGAATAATGGAAACAACAACTATATTATCCCGGGTTGAGGATAATGGAAGCAACAACGTATTATTCCAGGTTGGAATAATGGAACCAATACATTATCCCGGGTTAGGGATAACGGAGAAAACAAACTATAACCGAACAAACGAATTTATGAAAACCTGTGAACTCACTCATCTTTAATGTTGACACTTGTTTCTTTACATGTTTGTCAGGACGCTAGGAGCTCTAGGTGCACGCACATGCATTGAACAAGACATATTTTATCGAGTCTTATTTATAAATATTGTTTTGGGGTTTTTTCATTTGTTTTGGCGTTTGTGTTGGCGCCCGCTTCACTATTTATTTTATGCTTCCGCTCAACTTTAAAAACTAATGCTCTGCTAAATATTGGTAATTAATTTAGACAATATAAAATCTACAACAAATGATTTTGGAAAACGTATTATCAAATCATATAGAGTCGTTCGACGTACTAGTGTTTCAGATTCTTGTTTGTTCACACGCCTCGCGGTAAAACTCCGCAAGTGGAAATTGAGGGTGTGACATTTATTGTCTTTATAAAGCTTAAAAATATGGTTAACGGGTGTTAGAAGTGCCAAAATGCGACAAAATAGGTTGAGGGGCCTGTTCAGACAATTTCCGAAAGTTTCTGCCAGCTAAGGGTCTTACGGACCGTAAGACCAAACCCCATACGGTCCGTTAGGGTCCACCAGCTCATCAGAAACTTGGCAGCAGCTGGTTAATTCCCTTGTTGATTAAGCAAACGAACTTACCACCCTTCTCTCTGCATCTAACATGTGTTATGACACTAATCCAACTCAGTGATGACTCATGGACACATGTAATGCTCTTATAACTTTAATTCAAGTATAAATAGCAATGGGTTCTAGCCATTTGAACTTTTGCAACCTAATCCTTGCTCTCATCTGCTATAATATGAAGTTTCAACCACTTTTGGGGCTTTCCTCTGTGATTCCTTGGCACCCAAGTGCAAGTAAGTGTTCCATTCATGTTTTTCAATTCTTTTAACTTATTTGAGCTAAAAATCAAACAGTTTGACTTCTGTTTGACTTTCAGTTCTGACCATGAATTGGTTAAATCAAAGTCCAATTGAACTTTGCAATGTGATCGTGATCATGATGGTTATGATCCTTATTGATCATGCCTACTGATTACCACGTTTACTAGTTTTAGTGAAGAGTCAAAGTTTTGGTCAATAATGCGTAACAAATGCGCATTATAGGGCAGAACTATTTTCGAGTATCAAAATACTTTGTTTTGACCACCGCTTCGACTTTCGAATCCCACCCGTTTGGTTGATTCTCGAACCCAACCAAATACATATTTGTGACCAGAGTTGAATAGGGGATAACCCTCTGAGGTCATACCTTATGCTCATATCATTTGATTAGTGTTATGATAATTAGTTGTTATGATATTCAATAATGACCAAAATGCCCTTTTTGCAAATAAATCAGCTATAAGCATATGTAACATAAATTTTGACATGTAATCTGATCAAATAACATTTTCAAACATGTTTAAGCATTAAAGTTTTATCATAACACATATCTAACCATCCGAACAAGTATTTACGCAAATGACGTGTTAAAGTGGCTTAAACTACCTTAACCGGTCATAACGGGTCAAAAGCACTTAGGAACCTTTTCAAATCAGAATGTAGACTTTGTTAAACCATTTCTTATGAGTTCCATCACTCATTTGGTTTACAAGATCTCATTCTATCTGATCTTCCGATTAAGCCCCTATGTTTACATAATTATCCGATTATAGGACACGGTTGATTTGTCAGACTTTTGAGATTGTTTGATCATTGATTCAAGATTACAATAGCAATCACAAGTGAGTAAATAATTCCCGTCTTTTATGTTTTGCAATTAATTTTTGGGTGATCCATATGTGCTAAATGTTTTTCAAGCTTTCAAAATACAAATACGATGGTTTTATATAAACAATATGATTTCAATAATGTGAATGATCTTGTTGGTGCGTTATATTCATAAAAAGAATGACATTCATTAACAATGGCCAAGCTGACCAGTAGTAAGTTACAGTACCTTGGACTGACAATCCCATTACCAAAATTCCTGGGGTTTGTGGGGAAATTTGGGAAGCGACTGAAACTGTATTTGTAACAAACCCTTTGGTGGTTTGTTATACGATTAAGGGACCCCTTGGCTGGTCTCGAACAAGTCAACAAAGGTTTGAATGTATTCACAAAACGACTAAAAGTTTTCATAACTAAAACAAGGAACGATGAACGATTGGTTTATGACATGGAACGATGAACGATTGGTTTGTAACAAGGAACAATGAACGATTGGTTTATAACAAGAACAATGAACAATGTGGTTTACGACAAGGACAATGAACAAGGGACGATTGGTTATGACAAGTGATTTAGATAATGGAACGTGTGTAATGTTATAAAACCATGGTGGATACGCCGCCGGTATTTCCTATATATAAGTGTTTTTATCATATTACATACGCGGCGTTATTTGCATCACTTAGACAAATGTTTTCAAACAATGACACGCAACAATTTTCAATTAAAGATATAAATCATACAAGTTATTTCAAGACAATTTACAAGCCGGATTTACAAAATAAATGATTTCGAGTCAAGATTCATGGCTAATAGATTTTACAAACTCTTAACCTCATGTTTTAATCGATTATCTATTGCATTATCAAACATTTTTAAAATAAGATTTTCACTTATGACTCTAGTAGTCGAATTATATATTGCAATATATACAAAGCCATGGACTTGACACACCCACAAAACCTGTGTACTCGCCGGCTTTCATGCTGACTCATTTTCACATATGTTTCAGGGAACAATACTTGATGATACTGATGCGTGCTCACGTAGGACTGGCTTGGACTTTAGTGCCTTAAAAACAAGAAAGACAATTTCAATGCTTGTTTTGTTTCTTTAGCTTGTTTAAAAGTTCTCTGACAATATAACAATGTAATCAATGTTTAATGTTCAATAAAACGAAACTTCAATTACCATATGTTGTTGAAACAATCTGTTAACGTGACTCCCCGACGTTTCCGCCATGACTTGTTGTTTTAACGCGGTCGGGGTGTTTCAGATTGGTATCAGGGCACTAGTTATAGGGAATTAGGTTATTAGTAATGCTTTGACCTAGACTATAACCTTCCAAGGACCCTAACGCGAGTTTGCTTGGGTTTAGATTTAAAACACACTACTGTCACCTATCTTTAGGTGATTACCAAAAACATTAGAAAAATCACAAAAATCTTTTCCGAAAACTTTTTACAAGAAAACATCCATTCTTAGATGAATCAATTTCGGCTTTAAGCCTTGATAGTTTTTCAAAATCTCGTCAAAGTTTGGGATTATTAATGTGAACACGTGCAATCTGGAAGGGTGAGTGCCTGTACCCTGAGTTTTCTGTCTAAGGCTAGAGTTTTCGTACAAATCCACTTAATCAGACCAGTCACTCTTACCTGGGAACTCTTGGGGTGAGTGTCCACTTATAGGCTAAAGCATGTCTTCGCGATACATTATAAAGACCCATTTACTTTGATTAGTCACCATGTGTTGTTTGTTTGTCTTGAGAAACGAATGAATGACCACCATCCTTATTTCGTCGATATTTACAATACCCCTCTTGTTTTATTTCAATATCAATCTCACATATCTCCCTTCATGTTTTCTTTTAGAATGCCTCCTCGACGTGATACAACTCAAAATCCCGAAATGGCAGTCATTATCGCTCAGCAAATTGCTGCTATACTCCCAAATCTCTTGACCCAACTTAATCAAGCGAACAACAACAATAACAATAACAATGCATCAGCTCCGTGCAACTATAAACAATTTTCTCCGGCTAACCACTCTCGTTTTCTGGGTCTGAGGGAGCCACTGGTCTTCTGCAATGGTTTGGGAGTCTCGAAAGCAAGTTCCAATTTGTTCAATGTCCAAATGAGCGAAAGGTTGAGTTCGCGTCAAGTGTATTCAAGAAGAGAGCTCTTACATGGTGGAATGGTATAATGAGAGATAGGGGTGCCGATGTAGCCTTAGCTGAAACTTGGGAAGAGCTTAGGGCTCTTATGATGAAGGAATTCTGCCCGCATCAAGAACAACGGGCACTAGAAAACAAATTTCACGATCTCAAACATGATAATGGTGGGCATCGCGCTTATACTGACCGATATGAGGAGTTGAGTTTGTTATGTCCGACGATGGTGACGCCTTTGGATAAGGTGAATGAAAAGTATATCGATGGCTTGCCTGACCCTGTTCAGGACATTGTTACTGGGAGCCACCCTTCATATGTTCGATAAGCCATTGAACTAGCTGCTACTTTGACCGAATCTCAAATCAGGAAAGGTAACCTCCATCGCATGGGCGATAAGAAATCCTCTGCTAGGTCAACCAAAGAAAAACCAAAGAGAAACAAAGCCGAGCCTTCCAAGCGATCGAGGAAGCGTAAGGCTTCTCAAAACTTTGCTGTTACTGCACAACCCGCTCCAGCTGCTCAACCCAATCAAGCTCCCCAAAACCAACCAGCTTAACTTCATATGAGGAAACCATACGCTGGTACTTCACTGTTGTGCAATCGATGCAATGGTCACCATCAAGTTCATCAACCATGCCGTCAATGTACTACTTGTGGAAGATTTCATCATTTGGCCAACATATGTCGATCTGTTTCAAATCTAGCTGTTCAGAATCCGGTTCAACCCCAAGCCAACCCTGCTCGACCTCCATTCCCACCTGGTTCATGTTACAATTATGGTGAAATGGGTCACTATAGAAACAACTGTACGAGGCTAGCGAATGCCAATCACGCTCGTGGATGAGCATTCAACATTAACGCCAACGAGGCTCGTGCTGATAATAAAGTTGTTAACGGTATGTTCTTTGTCAACAATCATCCTGCTGCTGTTCTTTTCGATTCGGGTGCTGATAGAAGTTTTGTTTCACTTGCCTTTGAACCTTTACTTTCAATGTCGAGAAATAAACTTGGAAAGCCCTTGACAGTCGAAATAGCTAGTCGTGAACCTCTTGTACTTGATTCCTTCATTCGTAACTGCCAGTTGAATCTCAATAACCATCTTTTCCCTATCGACCTTACACTAATGCAACTCAGAAGTTTCGATGTTATTATAGGAATGGATGGTTAACCAAACATCATGCCGAGTTTTTTGTTTTGACAAGATAGTTCGTATACCGCTTCCTTCTTGCAAAACCTTGGAAATTCATGGAGAACAACCCACTAGTAACTTTAAACTCATGACTTGTACCCAAGCCCAAAAGTACTTACGAAAGAATTATGTGGCATTCTTGGCACATATCGTAGAGGAGAAATGCAAGAGCAAGAGTATTCAAGACATTCCTGTTATCCAAGATTATCCTGAGGTTTTTCCTGAAGAACTCCCTGTTTTACCCCAAGTATGTCAAGTTGAGTTTCGTATCGATCTAGTACCTGGTGCCAACCCAATAGCCAAATCCCCATACCGTCTTGCACCGTCTGAGATGCAAGAGTTATCAAAACAGCTTCAACAACTATCTGACAAAGGATTCATTCATCTGAGCTATTCACCGTGGGGCGCTCCTGTCTAATTTGTGAAAAAGAAGGATGGATCCTTCCGTACGTGTATCGATTACCGTGAACTCGACAAACTCACGATCAAGAATCAATATCCCATACCTCACATTGACGACCTTTTCGATCAACTAGAAGGTGCTACATATTTTTCGAAGATCGATTTACGTTCTGGGTATTATCAGCTTCATGTACTCGGGGAAGATATTCCCAAAACTGCTTTTCACACAAGATACGACCACTATGAGTTACTGTCATGCCATTCGGCTTGACAAATGCACCAGCCGTATCTATGGACTTGATGAATCGGGTTTGTAAACCTTATTTGGACAAGTTCATCATTGTTTTTATCGACGACATTCTCATTTATTCCGAGTCTCAAGCCGAACACGAATAACATCTTCGATTAACAATGGAACTTCTAAAGAAAGAACAACTTTATGCCAAATTCTCCAAATGGGAGTTTTGACTAAAAGAAGTTCAGGGCACATAGTCAACGAGCAAGTTATACATGTGGACCCTTCCAAAATCACTGCGATAAGGATTGGAACACACCCACTACTCCCATAGAAGTTCGCTCATTAATTGGTCTTGCTGGTTATTACCGTTGCTTCATTGCGAACTTCTCAAAGATCGCGGTTCCCCTCACCGCTTTGACTCAAAAGAATAAGCCTTTTGAGTGGGGACCCAAACAAGAGGAAGCCTTCCAAAGTCTGAAACAAAAACTCTGTAATGCTCCTATCTTATCTTTACCTGACGGCAACAATGATTTTGTTGTTTATTGTGATGCTTCAAATCTAGGCCTTGGTTGTGTTCTCATGCAACGAGATAAAGTTATAGCCTTTGCGTCAAGACAATTAAAATTCCACGAGAAGAACTGCACAATTCATGATCTTGAGTTAGGTGTTGTAGCTATTGCTCTCAAGATTTGAAGACACTACCTATACGGTACGAAATGTGTAGTTTTCACTGACCACAAAATCCTCCAACACATATTCAATGAAAAGGAGCTAAACATGAGATAACGACGCTGGGTCGAGTTATTGAACGACTATGAATGCGAGATTCTCTACCATCCTGGTATGGCGAATGTTGTGGCTGATGCGCTTAGTCGCAAGGAACGTGTCAAGCTTCATTATGTTCGAATTCAATCTGATATCCAAACATGTATCCTTCAAGCACAACGTACATGTGTGAATCAGGGCTTGTTGAAAAATGAGCTACCTCAAATTCTAGAACTCCAACTCGAGAAGAAAGACAATGGGTTACTCTTTGAATCGTTTGTGGGTTCCAAGTCAAGATAATCTCCGCACCTTGTTGATGGACGAAGCTCATAAGTCTCGTTATTCAATCCATCCTGGTGCAGACAAAATGTACAAGGATCTTCGTACCCAGTACTGGTGGCCGGGTATGAAAACGGATATTGCCTTATATGTGTTGAAATGCCTAACTTGTCTCAAAGTCAAGGCCGAACATCAACGTCCATCTGGTTTGCTTGAACAACAAGAAATACCGGTATGGAAATGGGAGAACATTGCGATGGATCTCATTACTAAACTACCGCGCACATCTAGAGGTCATGATGCAATTTGGGTAGTTATCGATCGTCTAACAAAGTCAGCACATTTTTTGGCAAATCGTGAGGATTACTCTGCTGACAAGCTAGCCAAGATCTATGTCGATGAGATTATATCTCGTCATGGTGTTCCTTTAGACATAATATCTGACAGAGATGCTCGGTTCCCATCTCACTTTTGGAAAACCATGCAATCTGCAAGGGGAACCAAACTCAATCTGAGCACTGCTTATCATCCTCAAAGGGATGGACAAACTGAAAGAACAATTCAAACACTGGAGGATATGCTTAGAGCTCTTTTGATCGACTTTTGTGGTAGTTGGGATTCGCATCTACCGTTGATCGAATTCTCTTACAACAATAGTTATCATGCCAGCATCAACATGGCGCCTTTCGAAGCTTTATACGGTCGAAAATGTTGTTCACCTGTCTGTTGCAATGAAGTGGGAGAGTCTCAGTTTACTGGACCGAACTTATTCATGACACAACAGATAAAGTTAAGAAAAGACGCGATAACCTTTTGACAACTTGAAGCTGTCAAAAGAGTTATGCGGACAAGCGACGCAAGCCCTTGGAATTCCAAGTTGGTGATCACGTCCTACTCAAGGTATCCCCTTGGAAAGGAGTGGTCAGATTTGGAAAGAAAGGAAAACTTGCACCACGATACATTGAATCATTCAAGATCGTCAAAGAATTGGAAATGTGGCCTACCGACTTGAGCTACCTCCTAAACTTGGGAACGTTCACCCAACATTCCACCTGTCCAATCTAACGAAATGTTTAGCCGACGCAAATCTTCACATCCCACTCGAAGAAATACATGTTGATGATACTATGCACTTTGTCGAGAAACCCGTGGAGATTCTGGACCATGAAGTCAAGAAACTTAAACGAAGACGAATACCGATAGTCAAAGTTCGATGGGAGTCCAAACGTGGCCCAGAATTTACTTGGGAACTAGAGGATCAAATGAAAGCGAAATACCCACATGTATTTCCACAAGTTTCTTCTAATTAAATTTCGGGATGAAATTTACTAAAGTAGGGGAGACTGTGACATTTGTGGTGATTCGATCATGTAACAATTACGAACAAGTTATCAATAAATGAAATTTTGTGTTTTGTTTATGAGTTTTTTTTATTTATCATGACATTTGCACATATTCAATTTTGGCACGATAACAAACTTTCAAACGACTTATGGAAGTGAAATCGCACACTGTTACGTAAACGTAATAAGTTTAATGCAACGTACACTCCAGAACAATGACACAAGCTAAACATAACTTAAATAACCTTTACATAACTTAGAAATAAGTTTTCAAGGGTTTGGGATGTCAAAAAACAAGCCTATTCGATCATAGGGACTATTTACGACAAACTACGAAAATCTGCCAATTCTCGTGGCGATGCACACTTCGAAACAAGGTCATTAGCTAAACATACCCTAAATACCCTTAACATAGCTTAGAAATTTCGGTATGGCAAAAACATGCTTATGAAACTTCGAGGTGTAGGGGCCTGTTCTACCAATTTCCCAAAGTTTCAGCCAGCTAAGGGTCTTACGGACCGTAAGACCAAAGCCCATACAGTCCATAAAGGTCCCCCAGCTCATCAGAAACTTGGCAGCAGCTGGTTAATTCCCTTGTTGATTAAGAAAACGAACTTGCCACCCTTCTCCCTATATCTAACATGTGTTTTGACACTAATCCAACTTAGTGGTGACTCATGGACACGTGTAATGCTCTTATAACTTCAATTCAAGTTTAAATAGCAATGGGTTATAGCCATTTGAACTTTTGCAACCTACATCCTTGCTCTCATCTGCTATAATCTGAAGTTGCAACCACTTTTAGGGCTTTCCTCTGTGATTCCTTGGCTACCCTAGTGCAAGTAAGTGTTCCATTCATGTTTTGTTCAATTCTTTTAACATATTTGAGCTAAAAATCAAACAGTTTGACTTCTGTTTGACTTTTAGTTCTGACCATGAATTGGCAAATCAAAGTCCAATTGAACTTTGCAACGTGATCGTGATCATGATGGTTATGATCCTTATTGATCATGCCTACTGATTACCACGTTTACTAGTTGTAGTGACAAGTCAAAGTTTTGGTTAATAATGTGTAAAATGCGCATTATAGGACGAAACTATTTTCGGTATCAAAACACTTTGTTTTGATACCAAATCAGTTTTATAAACTTAGTTAGACATGTTTAAAATGTCTAACTCATCACTTTTATTTTTAGTGCTTGCTTAGAGTCGTAAGCCGAGCGGTTTTGACCAGCGCTTTGACTCGAACCCAACCAAATACATATTTGTCACCATACTTGAATAGGGAATAACCCTCTGAGGTTATACCTTATGGTCATATCATTTGATTAGTGTTATGATAATTAGTTGTTATGATACTCAATAATGTCCAAAATGCCCTTTTTGTAAATAAATCAACTATAACCATATGTAACATAAATTTTGACATGTAATCTGATCAAATAACATTTTCAAACATGTTTAAGCATTAAAGACAACACATATCTAACCATCCGAACAAGTATTTACGCAAAGACGCGTTAAAGTGGCTTAAACTACCTTAACGGGTCATAACGGGTCAAAAGCACTTAGGAACCTTTTCAAATCAGAAAGTAGACTTTGTTAAACCATTTCATTTGTGTTCCATCGCTCATTTGGTTTACAAGATCTCCTTCTATCTGATCTTCCGATTAAGTCCCTATGTTTACACAATTATCTGATTATAGGACACGGTTGATTTCTCAGACTTTTGAGGTTGTTTGATCTTTGATTCAAGATTACAATAGCAATCACAAGTGAGTAAATAGTTCCCGTCTTTTATGTTTTGCAATTAATTTTGGAGTGATCCATATGTGCTAAATGTTTTTAAGCTTTCAAAATACAAATACGATGGTTTATATAAACAATATGATTTCAATAATGTGAATGAACTTCTTGGTGCGTTATATTCATAACAAGAATGACATTCATTAACAATGGCCAAGCCGACCAGTAGTAACTTACGGCGCTAGGACTGACAATCCCATTACCAAAATTCCCAGGGTTTGTGGGGAAGTTTGGGAAGCGACTAAAACTGTATTTGTAACAAACCCTTTTGTGGTTTGTTAAACGATTAAGGGACCCCTTGGGTAGTCTCGAACAAGTCAACAAAGGTTTGAATGTATTCACGAAATGACTAAAAGTTTTCACAACTAAAACAAGGAACGATGAATGATTGGTTTATAACAACGAATGATGAACGATTGATTTGTAACAAGGAACGATGAACGATTGGTTTATAACAAGAACAATGAACAATGTGGTTTACGACATGGATAATGAACAATGGACGATTGGTTATGATAAGTGATTTAGATAACGGAACGTGTGTAATGTGATAAAAGCATGGTGGATACGCCGCCGGTACTTCCTATATATAAGTGGTTTTATCATATTACATACGTGGCGTTATTTGCATCACTTGGACAAATGTTTCAAAGGACATGCAACGATTTTCAATTAAAGATATAAACCATACAAGTTATTTCAAGACAATTTACAACCCGGATTTACAAAATAAATGATTTCGAGTCAAGATTCATGGCTACAGATTTTACAAACTTTTAACCTCATGTTTTAATCGATTATCTATTGCAATATCAAACATTTTAAAAATAAGGTTTTCACTTATGACTCTAGTAGACGAATTATATATTTCAATATATACAAAGCCATGGACTTGACACACCCACAAAACCTATGTACTGGCCGGCTTTCATGCTGACTCGTTTTCACATATGTTTCAGGGAACAATTCTTGATGATACTGATGCATGCTCATGTAGGAATGGACTTGGACTTTAGTGCCTTAAAAACGAGATAGACAATTTCAATGCTTGTCTTGTTTGTTTAGTTTGTTTAAAAGTTCTATGACAATATAACAATGTAATCAATGTTTAATATTCAATAAAACGAAACTTTAATTACCATGTGTTGTTGAAACAATCTGTTAACGTGACTCCCTGATATTTTCGTCGCGCTTTGTTGTTTTAAACGCGGTCGGGGTGTTACATAAGTTGACCCTCGTACCCGCGTTCAATGAATTCATCGTGTAACTCTTTATTGGTGAAGGAAGTTGTGTGTTCTAGGTCATTAAGACCAGAAAACATGGAGACGGGGAAGGGGAAACTTGAATGAGAGATTCACCCACCTTGAAGTTATGGAATAAGGCTTTTTCTTCTGAGTTTGGACCTTAGCATTTGCCCAAACTTGACGAAGTGTATCAAGATAAATTGTGGGTTTTGCTTCCATGATACCTTTGTATTTGGAGTTTTTCAGAATTTTGATCATGGCATGATATACCTTATTGTTATCTGTTTCTTCAAGAATGGGAAGGTAACTGTGAGGAGTTTTGATGATGAGAAGCATGATGAACGAGTGAGTAGTATGGATTCGTGAAGAAGAAGAGAGTAATGGAAACCGCTTTTGAGAACTTTTGAATTCGAGATTGCAAGTATAAACTCTGTTTGGATAAAATAGGTTTTATAAAGTGAAAAAGTGAATGATGATGTGGCAGCGGTTCGAAAGATCTGATGTCTAACATCTGTCCACGTGTAAACTCGGATAATAATGGAAGATAGTTGTTTGAGGAACCATTGTTTTGTATCAACAGTGGATGGGCACAATGGTAATTTTAACACTATAAGAGGATAGATAGCAGTGGTTTGGGTTAAAACAAAAGTTTACCCAATCAGCGGATGTGAACACTGGCAATATGAAGCAGAGGATACGCTTTTAACAGTGGATAGATTTTTAAGCCAAATAGAGGTTTCTTTGAAGAACAGTGGTTATGGACAGACTTTTAAGATTTATTGAAAAATATCAACTTTAAGTTATTTTTGAGGATGGATTTTGATTTTTTGAACACATTTTTATGTTATTTACACATGGAACACAAAAATTTGTTTTTAATCCATGTTTAGCATACCAATCCTAGAGATCAGACTTTCAAAGGTAGATGTATCTAATGCTTTTGTTAGAACATCTGGCAGTTGATCTTTAGTTGGAACATGATGCAGAGAAATCAAACCTTTTTCATAGCAATCCTCACAAAGTGATGTCTGGTGTCAATGTGCTTTGTTGTGGAATGAGAGAGTGAATTTTTAATGATGTTTTAAGTTGCTTGACTATCTAACATGAGAGGAGTCTTTAAGGCAGTTACACCAAAATCCAGTAATTGATTTTGAAGCCATGTGAGTTGAGAAGTGCAACTTGCAGTAGCAATATATTTAGCTTCAGCAGTGGATGTGGATACTGCAACTTGCTTTTTGCTTTTCCATGACACTAAGCAATCGCCTAGGAACTGACATCCTCCTGATGTGGACTTCCTTGTGGTGTGACAACCAGCAAAATCACTGTCTGAATAACCTGAAAGCTAAACGTTTCCATTAGCAGGATACCAGATACCAAGTGTGGGAGCACCTTTTATGTATTTGAATATCCTTTTTTACAGCAATAAGATTAGACTTTCTAGGTGCTGACTGGGATCTGACACAAACACATGTTGCAAACATAATGTCTAGCCTAGAAGCAGTTAGGTACAATAAAGACCCAATCATGCTTCTATAAAGAGTTTGATCAACCAGGTCATCTTTGTCATCAACAGTGACAAGCTTTGAGGTTGACATGGGTGTGCTACATGGTTTACAATCATTCATATCAAATTTGGTAAGAATTTCTTTGACATACTTACTTTGATGAATGAATGTACCATTGTGCAATTGTTTTACTTAGAGACCAAGAAAACATTGGAACTCACCCATTGCACTCATTTCAAACTCTGCTGCCATGAGTTGTCTAAACTCTTCACACATGGCAGTGCATATGGATCCAAAAATGATGTATCCACATAAATTTTGACAAGCATCAAATCCTTTCATCTCCATTTTAAAAATATGGTTTTGTCAGTTTTACCTCTTGTGAAACCAATGGATAAGAGAAAAGTGGAAAGAGTTTCTTACCAGGATCATGGTGCTTGCTTTAGGCCATACAAAGCTTTATTAAGCCTGTAGACATGATCTGGATAAAACGCATCTTCAAAACCAGGAGGTTGACAAACATATACCTCTACTTTGATCTTACCATACAAGAATGCACTTTTGATATCCATTTGAAACACCTTAATGTTGTGGTTGGCAGCAAAAGCTAAGAACAATCTAATGGCTTCTAACCTTGCTACTGGAGCAAAGGTTCCATCATAATCAATGCCTTCTTCTGGTCTATAGTCTTGAACCATAAGCCTAGCTTTATTCTTGACAACAATACCCCTTTCATCAGTTTTGTTCTTGAAGACTCACTTTGGGCCAATTAGACATACATCCTTAGGCAGTGGTACAAGTTCCCATACTAGTTGTCTTGTGAAATGAAAGAGCTCTTCTAGCTTGGCTTCTCCCCAACTATTGTTTTTCAGTGCCTCTTGGTACTTGACAGGTTGTGTGAGAGATAAGAAACCAGCAAGAAGACAAATGTTTTAGGATTAGCTTCTTGTGAGCACCCCATCATTGATGTTGCCAATGATTTGATCAGATGATGACTTTTAAGGTAGATCAGATCTCCCTTATATGGAACAATGGTATTTTATGGTGAAGGCTGCAAATGGGAATCATCTGAGCTAACATCTGTTGGCAATTTTAAAGAGCCAACCTCTACTTGAAATGGAGGTGGAGATATAGAAGGAATGCGTGTGAAGGAAGGTTGACTTTTGTGCACAGAAAGTGGACTTTTATCAAAAGTGGTTTGAGTGTGTGAGCTGGCAGAGGCTTGTGGATCAAATTGCTTTTCAACTTGTTTCACAAAATTTTGCAAATGCCTACTGTTTCATCTTTAGAGTGCACGAAAAATGTCCATGTGAACCTTGAAAAATAATCAACAATGATAAGACAGTATCTTTTTCTTTTGAGACTCATGATTTTTACAGGGCCAAACAAATCCATGTGCAGCAATTGCAAGCACTTGCTTGTTTTGGACTCTCAATTGACTTGTATGAACTTTTATGTTGTTTGCCTTTTAATCAGGAAACACAATGTTCTTCACAAATAAATTGTTTTGAGGATAAACCTCCGACAAGATTTTGTTTGGAGAGTGTGGTGATAGTCTTGAGATTTGTATGTCCAAGTCTTCTATGCCATAGTTTGTCTCTTTTCTTAAGTAACTGACATGCATTGGACATTGGATTATCCTTTAACATATCAACCACATACACATTCCCACTCCTATGAGCAACAAGTTGTACTTTGCTCTCAACAATTATTTGGTCAATCATTTTAACCACTTCTAGTCCAACAATTTGACAAGTTTTCTTTGTAAAGAAGGATCCATATCCTTTGTCACTAATTTGTGAGACACTAAGCAAGTTAAATTTCAGATTGTCAATGAGATTAACTTGTTCAAATTTGAGTTTCCCAGCCTGAAAAGTCCCTGACCCCAACACCTTCCCTTTTGAATTGTTACCAAAGGATATGTCCCCCTCCATGTGCCATGAAACCTTTGAGAAGGGCTCTACATCCTGTCATATGCCTAGAGCCTCCACTATCAACATACCATAAACTATCAGGCAAGTAGAAGCTCCATGCACATTAGTAAACAATCAGTTTAGGTGGGTCTCTATTGTGTATCAAGCGTGATATGATTTTATTAATATTTTAAGTATGTTTAAGCATTAGTCAAGTTGTAAATTTATATAACACGATATTGTACTAACACTAAACACACACTAGGGCAAGTGCACCCATTGCGGACGTAATATAGTGTTGGTAAGATACCGAGGTCGTCCAATGACACAAGAGCTTTTAATACCGGTTTAGCGAAAGTGTCTAATCGATAAAAGTTTTTGATAAAAGTTTTGAAAGATAAAAATAAATATAAAAAATAAAAAGGTAAATAAAAAAGAAATACAAATAGACAAGATTATCTTAGTTATAGTAGTAGGCCCCCTTTTGAAGGTGACGTTACCCTCGGCCAAGTGGTTTGAGTCAGAAGGGATACAGTCCCAAGAGGCCGGAATATTGGAAGACAATTAAGTAAGTTATTAATGTGAAAGTAGTAGGCACCTCTTTTAAAAGTGATGTTACCCTCGACCAAGTGGTTTGAGTCAGCATGGATACAATCCCAAGAGGCCGGATTTGTTTTAATAGTAGTTTACATATGAGGGGTTCAAGCTATTCGCACCCCTACCATCTAATACCATGGGTTATTGAAGGAAGTCCTAGTAAGCTTGAACCAAGTCCTCGCAGGATCTATACACTGAACGAGACAAGAACTTTACCAAACCACCCTTCTAACCCCCTTATAAGTAGTTAACGCACTTTATATAGACCGTAAAGACACGAATGAGCAATCAATGACATCATGAAGAAATGGTTAGGAAAATTCACTTTCAACATAAAAGACTAGTTATTAAATTCATTAATATATACCCAACTAAAAAGTAGCCGAAAGATTAAAAATCAAAAGTAATACATAAAAGATTTGTCTTCACCGAGTGATGTAAGAGATTAGCCAAGCATGGCCTTTGTTTGACAAGAACTCTTACGATCAATCTTGGATCCCGAGCCTACTACACACTCTAAAGATGGAAAATTGGTGTTGGTGGTGGGTGTTGGTGGTGTAGTGGTGGTGGAGTGGTGGCAAAGTGAGAGAGAAGTGGTTTGCCAAGGATGCCTTTGAAGGGAACCAAGCACCCCAATTTGTAGCCTGTTCAGAGCCCCGACCACGGCCCCATGCCCGCTGGTCACGACTCGTGGCCACATTCTTCTCTTCCTTCATTTATTGCAGTTGTCATCAGAGGGTCCCACACGCCCCCGTATCTTCTGGGTACAACCCCGTGGTCAACTCTTTAATATACTATGAAGATTCGACAAATCTTAGTGTTGACCACGCTCGTGGTTGGCTGGACACGGCCTCGTAGTGGCTTGAAATCTGCATTTTGTCTTTTCTGCAGGTCTTGTAGACTGACCATGACCCATGTCTGGTGGACACGGCCCCCTGGTGGTCTTCTGTTTCTCTTGTTTTTGTTCTTGGGATGCTGGTAAGGGGACGGGCGTGTCACGTTATTCCTCATTCTTGTATTTATGTTGATTTTAGCCGCTAATTTGCTTCTTTTGTTCTTTTAAGCTCATCTGATCCTATAAATTAAAAAGGAACAAAGAAACATGCTTTTTCCAACATTAGTACTGAAAAGGGTTGGTTTTACGCCTCATTTGATGTAATTTATATGTTGCATTTTTTACACATCAAATACCCCCATACTTGAATCTTTGTTTGTCATCAAGCAAAACTATTAAATGTGGCTTACACACCCAAATGAAATTGGTTGAGAAGAAATTTTTCTGGCTTGCATTAGAGTGTCGGGAATCCAAGATCTTTATTTTATTTTGTTTTTATTTTATTTACAATCCTATTTGTCATGATTTATTTAGAACACTTTTAAGAAAAACTATTGTTTTAGGCATAACATGCCCTTTTAAAATTCTATTTAGTTATATACAAGTTCACATACCTCATAAGAGATCCCTCAACACTCGGTCGAAGATGTATTTTTGTGATAACAGTCGATCCCGGCGCGAAACTTACTTCTACCATATGCTTGACAAGAGATCAAACTTCCTCCTTTTTATCTATAAACCTTTGTGAATATCAAGAGAATTTTAAAAAAGGGTTACGTTTGGGCTAAGGGTAGGTGTTTTGGGCTAGAAGTTAGTAAAATGGTGAAAAGCGTAAAAAGCGTCGGTGTCGTAAAAATATTTATTTTTGTGACATTTTATTTGAAATGGATACTTTCAAACAAGATTTTGAAGAACTTTTTTGGTTATTTCAAGAACTACATTTTTTTCATGTCACATTTTTTTAAGACTACCAAGCTTTTTACTAAAACAAATGGTTGAAAATGGAAAAGGTCTTTAGTGGGTAATGGGCGTTTTTATGTTTTGCGGGTTTAGAAACAAAAAGGTTTAGGCTCAACGGGTACAACTAAGGGGATTTTTGGGTGAGGGATAAAAATAGAAAATAATAGTTTTGAATAGAAAAATGGGTTAGTCCTAATGCCTCCATCACTTACTTACTTGGGTTTAAGTTGGTAAGGACCGGGAATGTATCCTCTTGGCAAGTTCTAGAATCGTAAGAAACAAGCGGGCTATTCACACAAGAAACGAAAAATGAGCATTTAGTTAAAGATGTATATATGTATGCTCGGTAAAGAATGGGTTTATAGTGTGAACATGCATATATAATCAAATTTTAAAAGGATTTGTTATGCCCTTTTTATAATTTTCTTTATTTGGTTCGTTTTATCACGACGTTATTGGGTGAGGGATAAAAAGAGAAAATAATGGTTTTGAATAGAAAAATGGGTTAATCGTAATGCCTCCATCACTTACTTACTTGGGTTTAATGGTAAGGACTAGGAATGTATCGTCTTGGCAAGTTCTAGAGTCGTAAGAACCAAGCGAGCTATTCACACAAGAAACAAAAAATGAGCATTTAGTTAAAGATGTATATATGTATGCTCGGTAAAGAATGGGTTTATAGTGTGAACATGCATATATAATTAAATTTTAAAAGGATTTGTTATGCCCTTTTTATAATTTTCTTTATTTGGTTCGTTTTATCACGACGTTATCGGTTGTAAATTTGTAAAAACATAATTTTTAGAACTTGTTATTCCCAAATTAACCAAGAGAAGTAAAAAAAGTGCAATATTTTTTTCAAAAGATTTGGGGTGATTAGCGATTCCAAGGTGAGTTTTATGTTAGGCTTGTTTTGAAAATTCAAGGTTTTAGCACCCCCCCCCCACAGTTAAATTACACTTTGTCCTCAATGTGTCCAAAGATAAGTTTTTTGGTTGATTAGAATGTGTAAAAGCGGGTTTAAAAACAAGTTTTCATGTTACTGGGCAGCTTTTCACGGCCCCGTGTTGTCCTGCCACGGCCCCGTGGTCAGGTTTCCAGTAACAAAAGTTTACAAAAGGTTGACCACGGGGCGTGTTGGTTGAGCACGGCCCATGGTCAGTTACCTGTTGAATTTTTTTCTACAGACTCACGGGTACGGGGCGTGGTGGCTGAGCACGGCCCCATGCTGCACATGTTGAAATGCGCGAATACTTGTCGGAAAGCTTTTGTTTATGTGCATAGGGTGTTGTTTTTACGTCCCTTTGGCAGTTTCCATCTCTTTTTTGATTTAATAGGTTATGCCAGAAGTTCCAAACACCACAATATTTATTTAAACCATCCATAATTAAAACGAAAAGTACGCATTACAAGGGTCCTAGGATTAACTAGATAGATAGCACCTAAATGCAAGAAATTTAAACCACACATCTTTCTCACCATTTGGAGCCATCGCATCTTCACATCATCTTCTTCGTCTACATCTTGGTGCTACCCTAGCTTTGTGCTAGTAGTAAGGAGACTTCTCATCATTTTTATACTTGTTATGATGTGTAGATCATAGATGTACAACTTGATCATCTTGAAACTCTTTAAAAACAAAGCTTAAAACCCTAAACATAACCTAAAATGTCTATTAAATGAAGTGTTTATATGATTATGATGTTGATTAGTGTAAACTAGTTGGTATGAACTTGTTGATTATTGTAAAGTAGGTTGTATAATGCTATGGTCTTCTATGAGCATGGTTAAAAATGATGATCTAAACATCAAGGTGTATAGGTCTAACAAGATCATCACCTTCATGATCTATGAGCTTAACACTAAACTTGAAAGTGATTTTTAACAAGTATAACTTTTACAAGGAGATTAAATCATGACTTATATTAAGATGGTTCTTAAAAAGTAGCTTAAACAAGTTTATGTTACAAGGATGAATTAGTTAAAAGGTATAAAAAAGTGTGGTCATTTTTAGAAGCTTTGTTAATATATATATATATATATATATATATATATATATATATATAAGCTCATGGAAAATGAAGGTGAATATGTGTATAATATACATGCAAAGTCGGTTTTTGAACTTGAGTTCATATTAATGATGATTATGGGACTTAAGGGAAACTAAGGGAAAATTTTCTAAAATCCTAATCGTGATTAAGGTGTGATTAAAATGACTAAAAGTGATTAGTGACCTTAATCATGATTAGGCAAGTCTTAATTGAAAAGTTTAAGTCCTAAATTCCAAAATGATTTCCTTAAACACTTTTCTATATATATTTTAGAGATGAAAATATATTATAAACTTGGAATATCCAACTTTGTGCATATAAATACTTTTGTGTAGTTGTGTATACGTATTAGAAGTTAGGAAAATACTAACAAAATGCAAATACTCCACACATGAAAACCAATACTTGAAGGCATTAGCATGGGCATGAACCTTCATGCATTTATATATTTTGGAATTCATTACAAAAAAGGTGATACCCAAGACGAAACCAGGTACACCATAATCGGTCAAGTATGCTTAAAACAATAATTGTGCGAAACCCTAAAAACATGTATGACTTGTCTGCTATGTTAAATGCTATCTGTTATGTCTCAGAGGAATCTGAGAGCACGTCATGGTTAACACAACACTAATAAGGGCCAACGGTGCGAGGTTGGTGTCCTTAGCCTTTAAAAACGTGTTAAACGTGAGCTTTCCGTTTAACATCACATTAAACGTTTGACTATGATTATTAGGCCAACGGTGGGGCTATTTAAGATTCTGAGTTCACGGAACATCTTAGTTTTGTACCATAGACCATGATATAAGATTTGAAGCAAATCGGAGCTCGGGCACGCAAAATGAGGCAGTTTCCCGGTTAGGGAAACTCGTTCGTTTTGAGAACAACAAAAGGCAACCAAACATGCAAGGAATGGTCAATCAAGCCTAAAGACACTTAAACAACCCTAATATGAGGCCATTATGAATGAAAGTAACAGTGTTCGGGTTTCGAGACGGTTATGCACGGTTTTTAAAACCGAGTTTTTTAACACTAAAAACGAGAAAAAAAGGAGCCCGTTTGGCAAATCGGGGATGCGTGTGGGACCTGAAAATGAACCTGAACGCATAAACGAAGATAGGCATCATCTTTTTAACACGAAAAACAAAGCACGACAAAGCAGGCGGTGAGGTAGGGGCACCCCACATTGCGACCGCCCCCCTTATTATATAAAAGTTTTTTTTTTATTTTTTCTCTTGCAACCAAATTCTGCTCTCAAGCATTAAAAACATAGCTTCAACTTAGTTCAGCATAATTGAAAGTATTTTTCAAGTTTTGTAAGGTTTTGATGAAGATTTCTTGTATAAACATGAACTAGACTAGGAAAACCCTTTCTAATCCATGCAAATGGATGGTTAAACATGGTTCTTGGCTGAATAAGAACACAACAGGGAATCTTGATGTTATATGGTAGCCAAGATCACAAAACTTCGGCTTTTGATACCCTAACGACCTCTAATCGACCAAAACCGATTAACAAAGTCATTAACCGAAAAACAGTGAAACGAGGCTTGATTGACATGGGTTAAGGCATGTTAAGATTGTGCTTGATGTGTAGTTACTAAACATAGCACCCACGCACTTCTAGACTCGAGAGAAACGCACGGGAAGGGAGCTTGCACTAGGTATAACACCCGAACCCTTCGACTAGTCTAGGCAGAATGTTTTTTGGACTATAACTAAGTCCGTGATGCTTGGACTGAGCTGAAAACTGGTGTGGTGATGTAGGGTGTTGACAGGAATGTCCACCTAAAATTTTAGAATTTTTTGGAATTTTCTATAATTTTTGGCGAATTTTTGACTTTTTACCCAAAGAAATTCGCGAAAAATACCAAACGGAGTCGATAAATCACCAAAATTTACATGAACACTAGGGAACATATAGGGAATGTTATGGGAAGTTTGGGAGTCCATTGGTTAGGAGTTTTCGGTAGCAAGAAATGCACCGAAACAAAATCGGAAAAATCCCAAATTTTTAAAGGGAGTTCCTGGAAATAAAAAGGACTTTCTGGAATATTTTAGGAATTTTTAGACATCGGATGATAAGCAATGTAAATTATTCGGTTAAATACTGTTTTACAAATAATTTATTTGAGGAGTTAAAATGGCTAAATAAGTTCCCAAATTATTTTTCTCATAATCTATATATATTTCTACAGAATTGGATAAAAATTTCCAGTCTTTTATCAAACTTATGTATTAAAGGGTAATTTACGGAATTAAAAACGATTTATTTTCAACTAGTTTCGGCAGTTTACCGTGTAACGAACCTGCCATAACCGAGAACTGACCGAACATGACGTTTACTATAGTTGGAATACCGGGAATATTCTAGGAGATTCTAGGGTCGTTTGGACACTAGGGATGTGTCCCATGCCAGTTCTGGAGAATCCCGACGGCGAAAACGGAAACTCAATTTTGGGCAACCTAGACTCCCCAAACACCTAAATTCCCTTAATGAAAAGTTAATCTTTCTTAAATGACAACATGTTGGTACTATTGGTATTCCCGTACCATTCTCCAAACGTGTCAAACAACTGACTTTGGCTGGCACGCGAACCGGTGCCCGGAAGCCAAACATAAAAATGATACTACCCTGACATCCATCACCATACCAGTATCCTATAGGTTCAATCCAGGGTGAAAACTCATAAGCGGGTCCAAGTTATAAACATTACCAACTTAGATGCTGATTTGAGCCCCTACTTGCATGCGTGCTATTAAAGCTAATCCAGTTGCATAATCACTCTTTGATTGAGGCTACTACCCTCACTATGAGTTTCACTCCCCACTTTTAAACTGTTTTACTATTTTTTGGGGTGAATTGCATGTTACAATCTGTGTTAATTACACCAACTTGTGATGATGTGAATTACCTAACACACGAACTATCCCCAATGGAAGTGATTAACGTAAGCCATGGGCAGTGGATAGTACTACTGGTCTGACAAACCCAGTTGCCGCCGGACCGGTGTACTGGCAGCCAGGCAAATGCTCGCGTCCTAAACTATGTTATGTGGTTAGGTGTAACTACCCTTGGGCCGTTGGGCTGCACGTGACGCAGTCGGTGGGCTTAGGTGTCGAACGTGACACGGCCGGGTGTGCTGAGGTGTCAAATGTGACATGACACGGTTATTGTGGTCAACGTTTCACTTGTGAACTCATGTAATTCCATCTGTGATCTGGAATACGTGCAATTAAACTTGTTACGCATTTTGCTATGAAACAACCAAACCAGTGGAACGAGCCAGATCAGTCCGGTTACTGTTGTGGTAGTTACCCACCTAGACCCCGTACCCAGTGCGAGGGAGGGGTCTCGAGCGCCTATCGTTCTCCATCTCACCATTCGACTAGCTCCTCGCAGCGTAGTCGTACCCCTGACATCGTTGTACAGTTAGGACCTATCCCTTGGAGCCCTACTCTTGCTACGGAGCATTGAGAGTGGGAGGCTGTAGCACCTCGTTTACCTACGCCAGAGACTCCTCTTGAGCCTTATACTCCTTCTAGTACTTACTCACCATCTTCACCTAGTTCTTATGAAGTACCCACCATCAGCCTCCGGTAGACGGCCCGTCGGAGGGTACCCGCACCTGTACCTGTTTTTACACCACCAACTTCTCCTATACGCCCGATACCGGTACCTATAGGAGCGCGGCAGCAGGTTACTACCCGTTTCCTCACACCACCTAGAGAGGACCCTTCCCCTTTCCATACCTATGAGCAAGGTGGCCTTTCTCGCCCGGTCAGAGATCCTTCCCCACCTGCATGGGGCGTACCGTTCCCTCCTCAGGAGGCACCTGCTCCCCTCACCGAGAGCAGTCTGATGGGGTTCTTATTCGAGCAGATTGCATCGTTGCGGATGGCGAGCGACGAGGATGAGCAACACAGGAGATCGATGGGAGATTATCTGATCATGTTACAGCAGACGATCATTACTTTACAGGAGGGCATGGGATACGTTCATCACCACCAGTACCGTTTCCTGGCGATGCTGTATGGATGCATCGGTGCCATCGTAGGCCTGGTGGCAGGTTTTGTGGGACTGACATGTTGGTTGTTTTGGCGTTCGTAGTATGGTTTTCTTTTTAGTATAGACTTACATGATATATCTTTTGCACATCCTGCCAAGCACTGGGTTATGCCCATGTCGAGGTAGTGATGTAGTCGTAGTGCTTCTGTGTTTTCGTAGTTTGTACTTTCATTGTATGGTGTATGTACGTCACTTCGGTGACTAGTTTTGACAGCACATTTAAGCACTGGCCCTTATGGGTTAAGTCTATGTGCAAATTTTGACAGTTGTATGATGACAGATGTTATTATATCTATGATGATGATTTTGGGTATACATGTTGTGGGCTCATGTGTGCGATGAAATTGTGTGATATGTGATGATTGAAAATGTGACATTGATGCATATATTACTGTTTATAATAGAATGGCCCCGAAACGCGCACCACAAATGACGGAGGCGGAAATCACGCAAATGATAGTGCAACAGCTTCAGGCAGTCATCCCCATGATCGTGGCGCAGGTTAGCGCCGGTATCAATGCTAACCAACAACAGAACCCATAAACAGGGCCGGAATCAAAACAACGCACAAAACAATGTTAGACTGGTCTACACGTATAAGCACTTCATGGAGTGCAAACCAATGGAATTTAGGGGAATCGAAGGACCGAATGGGTTAGTGAAATGGATCGAGAATTCAGAGTCGGTGATCAATATAAGTAATTGTCCTGGTGATTGTGCGGTTAAGTATACGACTTGTACCTTCACTGACCATGCCTTAAATTGGTGGAACACCATCGTTCAATCTCGCGGGCAGGCCGCAATTAATAATATGACATGGGACGATCTTAAGGCACTAATGGTGGAAAAGTTCTGCCCGGCCAACGAAATTCATATGCTCGAACATGAGTTCTGGAACCTGCAGATGCAAGGTGCCGACCATGTAGGTTACACCAATCGTTTCAATGAACTAGCACGCATACTACCAGACATGGTCCGACCGGAGAACAAGCGGATCGAAAGATATATCTCAGGACTGGCCCCAGAAGTGAGGAGCATTATCAACTCAGTGGAACACCTGACCATGCACGGAGTGGTAGCCAGGTTAGGTACTGTTACGTTCGACATGGTTAGACGTATGATTTTGACGATGCCTGGAGAGCAGGACGGTAATAAGCGAGAAGCCCAGGAAAGTAGTCAAGCAAGGGCAGCAACAGCGAAGAGGGGGAAAGTAACTAGTCAGAGTTATGCCATGACTACCCCTACTGGTAACTGTGATAACTACAAATGAAAAGCCCCAAAGTGCAACAAGTGCACTTTGCACCACTATAGTGCGTGCCAAGCAGCGATTGCTCGAGGTGTCATAAAAGTGGGCATTATGCCCAAAACTGTAAGATGTCAACGGAACCAAACCCCAAACCAACCCGCTTCCAACCCCCAAGGCCTCAACCTCTTCAGCAGCGACCCCAACAACCAACACAACAGATTACCTACCCCCGTACGTGCTATGAATGTGGTAGTACGAAGCATTTCCAAAGAAGTTGCCCGAAGTTAACTTAGCAGACAGCAGGAAAGAATACGCAGGGCCAAGCATCTACCTCGAATGTAGCTCGAGGTCATGTCTTTATCATTGGGTCTGGTGACGGACGCCAGGATCCAAATGTGATCACAGGTACATTCCTCGTTTTCGATCAATTTGCTTCAGTGTTATTTGATACGGGCGCTGATTGGAGTTATGTTTCTATTGCATTTTTGCCACTATTAAATATGGCCATTATTGACTTAAAGCAACCGTATTCTGTCGAACTTGCCAACGGGAAACCGATCAACAGTCACCAACTCATTTGTAACTGCCTTATAACCCTTAACGGTTACCAATTTTCTGTCAACCTTTTACCCGTAGAACTGGGCAGTTTTGACGTTGACGTAGGAATGGACTGGCTGTTCAATTATCACGCTGAAGTGTTGTGTGAGCAGAGTAAAGATTCCTTTGTCCCTGACCAATGTGATCATGGTACAGGGAGAGAAGTTAGGTACCATGCTGAACCTCATATCCCACCTCAAGGCGTTGAAGTATATATGACAGGAATGTGACGTGTTTTTAGCCAGCGTCATGACAGATGAACTTGCCCAAAAACGTACTGAAGACATCCCAATAGTGTGCGAATACCCAGATGTGTTCCCGGAGGGATTGCCCGGATTTCCACCCAATCAGCAAGTCAAGTTTCGGATCGACCCAATACCAGGAACAGCACCCATCGCCAAAGCCCCATACCGTCTTGCACCATCTGAGATGCAAGAACTATGGACGCAACTGCAGGAGTTACTTGATCGTGTTTCATCCGTCCCAGTTATTCTCCCTGGGGAGCCCTAGTCTTATTTGTAAAGAAAAAGGATGACAACTTCCGAATGTGCATCCACTACAGAGAATTAAACAAAGTCACTATCATGAATCGATACCCTTTCCGCGGATCGATGATCTTTTTGACCAGCTACAAGGATCCTGATATTTTTCTAAGATAGATCTTCGTTTGGGTTTCCATCAAGTGAAGGTCCAAGAGGACGATATCCCTAAGATGACTTTTCGAACTCGGTATGGCCACTACGAGTTCCTAGTTATGACCTTCGGGCTAACCAATGCACCTACTCTGTTCATCGACCTCATAAACCGGGTGTGTAAACCATACCTCGATAAGTTCGTCATCGTCTTCATCGACGATATTCTGATCTACTCCCAGAGCAAGGACGAGCACGAGTATCATTTACATGCTATATTGGAGATACTATGGAAAGAGCAACTGTACGCTAAATTGTCTAAGTGCGACTTCTGGTTGCAAGCCGTGCAATTTTTGGGACATGTGGTGGATCAGTATGGAATTCATGTGGATCCAAGAAAGAAAGAAGCAATCAAGAATTGTCCTGTGCCTAAATCTCCGGAAGAGATACGCCAATTCTTGGGACTGGCGGGATACTACCGTCGGTTCATCGAAAATTTCTCTGGTATTGCCAAATCACTAACAGCCTTGACACAGAAGGATAGGAAGTATGAATGGGGTGAAGACCAGGGAGCAACATTCCAGCTGTTAAAACAAAAGTTACGCGAGGCCCCAAGTCTGACGTTACCTGAAGGTAACGATGACTTTGTCATATATTGTGACGCATCTTGGCGAGGGTTCGGATGTGTCCTAATGCAAAGAAACAAAGTCATTGCATACGCTTCTAGACAACTAAAGGTGCACGAGAAGAACCACACGACGCATGATTTGGAACTGGGCACGGTCATATTCGCGCTGAAGATATGGAGACATTATTTATATGGTACAAAGTGTACTACATATACAGACCACAAAAGCCTCCAACATATTTTTGACCAAAAAGAGTTGAACATGAGGCAGCGTAGATGGGTGGAATTATTAAATGATTACGACTGTGAAATAAAGTACCACCCGGGGAAAGCTAACATGGTAGCGGATGCACTAAGTAGGAAGGATCGAATTAAACTACTCCGAGTGCGAGCACTGGGAATGATTATGAAGATGAGCCTTATTGAGCGAATCCGGAACGCGCAAATGCAAGCCTTGGAAGAAAGCAGTTACCCAGCGAAGGGTTGCATGGAAATGAGAAAAGCTTTATGAAGAAAACGGATGAGGTGTTGTATTTTAAGGATCGAGTGTGGGTTGGTGCAATTTCGGAGCTGAGATCATGGACGAGGCCCATAAATCGAAATATTCGATTCACCCTGGTACAGACAAGATGTACCACAACCTTAAAGAATTTTATTGTTGGTCGGGGATGAAAAAGGACGTGGCAGAATATGTAAGCCAATGCTTGACTTGTGCCCGAGTCAAGGCAGAGTATCAAAAACCCTCCGGAATGTTACAATAACCCTAGATACCTCAGTGGAAATGGGAACAAATCATGATGGATTTCGTGACCCATCTTCCAAGAATGCCTTGTGGTCATGACGCGATTTCGGTAATAGTAGATCGATTGACCAAATTCGCACATTTTTTTCCTATCCATACCATTTATAAAACCGACAAGTTGGCCGAGATCTACACTAATGATATGATAGCCAGACACGGTGTCCCGGTTGCTATTATTTCAGACCGAGATAGCCATATTCGCGATGTTGGCAGAAGTTACAGAAGCTTTGGGGACGCGAATCGATCTGAGTACTTGTTGGGATTGAACTATGAAAGGAACATATGATACAAAGCCAAATAACACCATCCGATCTTTGGTTAAACTATCAGAGGATACAACCTCTATTGTACATAAACTGCTTTCTCTAAAGACTGCTCACCTGTCATCTGACTTCACAAGGTTGCAAAGGTCTAGCAGAGCTACAAGGATCAGAGGATAGAGATCAGAGCTTAGTCATTAGATAGATAATCTATGTAACAGTGCTAGCAATGTTTGTAGTTAGTTACATATAGTTTCCTGTCACTATCAACCCTGACTCCATCAAAGATGCTCAGTGGTAAGATAGTTTAGTATAAATAGGTAACTTGTGTAACAGTTTAACTTGTCTATCAAAAGATCAACTTTCGCATATCATCTTCTCTGCATTTTCTTACTACAAAACTTCAATTGCAAAGGCTGAGGGGAGTTTGTGAATCACATGCGAGTTTACCAACTAGAAAGCATAATGATGATGAAAACAAACGACCATTACTTGTAGTAAAAGTTTTCCATCTATTTCTGCTGCAAGTCTTTTTTAAAACTCAAGCATTTACCATTTCCGAAACAAAAACTACAAGTAATTCAAACTCAGATCCTAACAGTACTGCTTACCATCCCCAAACCGACGGCCAATCAGAATATTGAGCTTGCAGGTTTTTCAGATAGTGAGTTTGCTGGGTGCAAAACTACAAGGAAGTCCACATCAGGAGGATATCAATTCCTAGGTGATTGCCTAGTGTCTTGGCAAAGCAAAAAGTAGGTTGCAGTTTCAACCTCCACTGCTGAGGCAGAATATATTGCTACTGCTAGCTGCACTGCTCAACTCTTGTGGCTTCAAAACCAGTTGCTGGATTTTGGTGTAACTGCACTAAAGACTCCACTCAGATTGGACAGTCAAGCTGTTGAAAACATCATTAAAAATCCATTTTCTCATTCAACTACAAAGTACATTGACATTAGACATCACTTTGTGAGAGATTGCTATGAAAAAGGTTTGATTTCTTTGCATCATGTCCATACTTCAGATCAGTTGGCATATGTTTTAACCAAGGCGTTGGATACATCTACCTTTGAAAACTTGATCTCAAGAATTGGAATGCTAAACATGGATTAAAAATAGGTTTTCTTGTAAATCCATCCGTACATAGCATCAAAGTGTGTTCAGAACATCAAAAAATCATCCTTAAAAAAAGTTAAAGTTGAAATTTTTCAATAACTCTTTAAAAGTCTGCTCATAACATATGTTTGCTCAAAACCTCTGATAGGCTTCAAAATCTTATCCACTGTGTATCCTCTGACTTCCATTTTTATCACTTTTTCGAAAACACTGATAGCTATCCTCTGATAGTTGTTTTCTCTTGAGTGGTCTTAACTAGCCTGTTTCTTGTCGCCTTTGCGAAACCGTTTCCCCTTCTTGACCTGAGACTCAGTCAGGGTAGCAGCTAATTCAATAGCCTGTCAAACAGTGGTAGAGTTGCTACCAGTAACAATGTCCTGAACGGGGTCAGGCAGGCCATCAAATCAATACTTTTCTCATCAGAGGTTACACGTGGCCAGATGTTAGCCATAAGATCTTGCATCAGATGCCACGTCATGTTCACTTTTTCAAAACCCTATAAAAACCATGTTTTATCCCTCACCAGTGTTTACCTTAAACTGTGTCGATTTCAAAAATCTCAAAACAATTTTTCTCTCTAACACAATGGCTCCCAAATCAAAATCTTCAAAGAAATCTACACAAGCACTTCCACCCTACACTCTCATAACCAAAACCCAACATAATTACACCGCCATACTTGAAAACCGACGCAAATACTCGCTATCATCCAATGATTCGAATTTTGCAAAATTCAAAATTTAAGCACATGTTAGAAGTCAAAGCCCCAATTTACATTGATTCTCTTTGTGATTCTGGAATAATGCTAAGGTTCACTCAACTGCTGCTGGCGTTCCTTATACGATAATCTCAAGAGTAGGGGGAGTGTTAATGCAAATTAGCCCCCAATCGATCTCTCAAGTTTTCAAGTTAAATGACATAGAACACCCTGTGTCATTTCCCCAAAATGAGATCCAAGCAGAGTTTCTGGAAAGAGGTTATGTAGGCCAGATGAAAGGTATAACCATCTTTAAACCTAACTTTCATGCTGAGATGAGAATTTTCTTTCACACAATTCTAACTTGTCTCTCAGCAAAAACCACTGCTTTCAATGAAATTCCATTGAACATGCAATATCTGGGGTGTGCAATTTTAACTGACACAAATTTTAACTACTCCTAGATACTGTTCAATGATCTTGTGAATCATTTTCAAAATATTGCAAAAAGAAAAGCTTTTTTGATTCATCCATGTTTTCTGAATGTTTACTTACAAGATCAAATCAAAGGTCCTGAAAGTAAAAAAGGCGTTGTGACTAAACCAAGCTGCCTCACTCATGAAACCTTCACCAGAATAACAAACCAAGATAAAGTTACGAAAACACAAGTAGATGAGTCTGAGCATGTTTACCTGAACAAAATGTTCAAACTCAACCTCTGGCTACTGAGCCCACTGCTCTTGGTGATCAGGGCACCACAACCGATGCTCTGAAGCCCACACCAAAAATCCTCAAAAAGAAAACCAAAACACTTACCAAAAAGCCCACCAAACCCAAAAAGGGTCCTCTGGAAGATGAGATCCCAGAGGTTAACCCAATGACAACACCAAAGTCACAAACCACTGCTGCTACTTCTTCACAACAGATGGTTCAAAGATCTCCAACCGGCTTTGAAACTCCACCTTCTTCCTCACAAAAGGAAAAGGTTGTAGATACAGGGACACCAAATTATGAAGCTCTAGATCCACTTGGTTCTATCTTCCACAGCCCCTCTCCCAGGGCACTGTCTCTTTTTACACAGCCACCTTCACCAATGACTACACTTACACCTACTATGTTACCATTGTTGAATGCAATTGAATTAGACCAGACACAAACCAGCACTTCTCAACAACCTATTACTGAGAATATACTTCATCAAGAGGCTGGGTCTGACTCTTTATTCATTGCTAGCCCATCAGCACATGAACAAGATACATCCCTTGGGTTATATGTAACCCTTGGTGATAGTTCAACTCAAGCAGCCACTACAATTGCTGAACTCCCAAGTTCTCGGTTGGATAGTGGTTTCATAAATAAGACTTAGTTGAAGGCGACCACTGTTGAGGCAACAACTGTTACCTCTATTGTGGGAAGTCCCCAGTTCCAAGACAAAGGGGCATCTATGGTTGAAGCTGGTACTAAAACCACTGCTAATGATACCATAGATACACCTCCAACGGTTATCATTGTTACAACAGATGAAGCCAAAAAGGGGGAGAAACCTTTGGGAAACAAAAAGCTGAAAATAGATGATGATCAGGCCAGACCTACTTTAAATATTCCAAGGCCTGATTGTTAAAAGAAGATAGATTTAACTGATGAAATTGTGGCCAAGGCAAGGGCTAGTCACAAGAAGACAGTGATCGAGGAGAGCATAGTGTTGGTTAAGAAAATAACTGAACAGCAAAAAGAAAAAGGAGAGGTTGGTACTTCAACAAAGAGGATACCTGCTAGAAAAGCCAGGCAACCAACATCCACACCTCCTAAAACTAAGCCTGCAACCAATCAAACCACTAAAACCTCTGCCTCTCAAAAACCTATCACATCTTCAAAACCACAACCCACATCCACACAAGCAGATGTTATAGTACCTGGTGTATCAACATCTGTTGATACAGCAGAGGTTGCAACAGATGCAACTCTATCCACTGCCATGATCACATTTCCCACATCAACTCATCCATTATCCACACCACCAAAAATGCCACCAACACCATCACCCACTTTAAGGTTTAAAAGGGAGAAAAATCACAAAAGTGATAAATGATGATGAGATTCATGCACCTCTTCCACTATCATCTCAACCAATGACCTCCACATTAGTGCTTACAAAATCTTCAACTCTTGAAGTTACTCCTGCAGCAAAGTTGTATCCTCTTGATTTACCAGCAGTCACGGAAGAGATCCTAAGTTTCTTTTTAGAGGATGACCCTGACAAAAGAACAATCCTATCCCTTGATGGCTATCCAAGACCTGCAAATGTTGTTGATTACTTGGAATTAAAACAGAAGCAAGCAGAGGATATTGCCAAAAGAGAATCAGCTGCTAAAAGTGATAGAGAAATACAGATTGCCATGTCCTTTCAACTAAGTAAAGCCAATATTCTACAAAACTTTGTCAAGAATCTGAGCAACCAGTTATCAGAAAGGGAATATAAGCTGCTCAAAAGTGAACTCATTGAGTATATCATGGAGAAGAAGATGTATAAAGGGCACAATTCAGGGATTGGAGCATAGATGAGCTAAGAGATGAAATCAACAGAATGCAAGAAATGTTGAAAGACCCTCTCAAAAAGCCAACTCCTCCCAACTAGGATTTATACAAGAAAGATATGACTGAAAGAGCCTTGAAGTTGAAGAGAATGAAGAATGAACTAATCCATGACAATTATGGTTCAAAGAATCAAGTGATGAGATGGGGTGAGGTCAGGGTGATAGACACTTACAAAAATTTAGAAGAAAGGAGGAAAAAGGATCCATCCATGCCTCCTAAACCTGATTATTCAAAAGAAGATGCTATTCTCAAAGCCCAACTCTCCAAAAAGTCCAGCACAACATCTGCCCATTCGACACTTGCCCTGTTACACAGAAAAAGGCAAGGGGAGATGTCTGAAAAGACTGACAAAGAGTTTGAGGATACATTTATCAAAGAAGGTATACAGAACATGATTGATTATCCAACAGATGATTCAAGTGCCAAGCTGGCTAAAGATTTATCACAAATAGCTCCTTCTCAATCCTCAGCAATAAAAGCTCCTTCAAGAAAACCCTCAGACCCAAAAATTCTAAAGTGGAAGGTCGACAAAGACACCCATGAATTGACACTGCTCAAGTCTGATGGTAATGCCACTAAACTATCCAGGAAGCTGCTTATGGGCTTACAGTAGAAGACTTCCAACAATTATTATGTTTAGAGCTGGAGAAGGATGCTGATGACATAGAATCTCTTAACTTTGAACTTCAATTCAAGGGTCAAATAAGAGAATTCTTCCTGAGAATTAAAGACCAAGAATAAAGTGTTTTTAGCATCATCTGTTCCAGGGGGAGATTGTTAGGATTGAACCCTATGAAAGGAACAGATGATACAAAGCCAAATAACACTATCCGAGCTATGGTTAAACTATCAGAGGATACAACCTCTGTTGTACATACACTGCTTGCCTAAAGACTGCTCACCTATCATCTGACTTCACAAAGTTGCAAAGGTCTGCCAAAGCTACAAGGTTTAGAGGATAGAGATCATAGCTTAGTAATTAAATAGATAATCAATGTAACAGTGCTAAGCACTAATAGTTTGTATTAGCAGTGTTTGTAGTTAGTTACATATAGTTTCCTGTCACTATCAAACCTGACGTCATCAAAGATGCTCAGTGGTTAGATAGTTCAGTATAAATAGGTAACTTGTGTAACAGTTTAACTTGTCTATCAAAAGATCAACTTTCGCATATCATCTTCTCTACGTTTTTTTTACTACCAAACTTTAATTGCAAAGGCTGAGGGGGAGTTCGTGAATCACATGCGAGTTTACCAACTTGAAAGCATGATGATGATGAAAACAAATGACCATTACTTGTAGTAAAATTTTTCCATCTATTTCCGCTGCAAATCTCTTTTAAAACTCAATCATTTACCATTTTTGAAACAAAAACTACAAGTCATTCAAACTCATATCCTAACAGTACAGCTTACCATCCCCAAACCAACGGCCAATCGTAACGCACGATCCAGACGCTAGAGGACTTGCTTCGTGCCTGTGTCCTGGACTTCGGAGGGAGTCGGGACAAGCATCTTCCACTAGTAAAATTTTCCTATAACAATAGTTACCACAATAGTATCTAGGCAGCCCCGTATGAGGCGCTTTATGGTCGAAAGTGCCGATCACCACTTTGCTGGGCCAAAGTGGGTGACACCCAACTGACGAGATCCGAGCTAGTACAAGAAACGACTAATTCAGAATAGATTGAAAGCCGCTCAGGATTTGCAAAAGAGCTGGGCTGATATACGTAGAAAACCATTATCATTCGAGGTGGGTGAACGGGTATTGTTAAAGGTATCGTCGTGGAAAGGCGTTATCAGATTTGGAAGATCGGAAAGTTAGCACCACGATACATCGGACCGTACAAGATTCTAGCAAAGGTAGGTCCCATAGCATATCGGTTGAAGCTACCAACCGAGCTTAATACCATTCATAATGTCTTCCACATTTCAAACCTAAAGAAGTGCCTATCAGGCGAAGCCACCTAGAAACCTTTGGAAGACATACACAATGACGATAAACTCCACTGAGTGGAGGAACCGGTAGACGTAGTTGATGGCATGGTTAAACAATTAAGGCACAACAAAATTTCACTGGTTAAAGTCCGGTGGAACTCTAAACAAGGATCTGAATACACCTAGGAATGGAAGGATGAATTCCGTAGAACCCTCACCTTTTCCCTAGCTAGATGGGGTAAATTTCGGGAATGAAATTTCTTAACAAGGGAGACTGTGATACCCAGGACGAAACCAGGGACACCATAATCAGTACAAAACTTTAAGTATCTTTAAAACAATAATTGTGCGAAAACCCTAAAAACATGTATGACTTTTGTGCTATGTTAAATGATATCTGTTATGTCTCAGAGGAATCTGAGAGCACTTCATGGTTAACATAACACTAGTAAGGGCCAAAGGTGCGAGGTTGGTGTCCTTAGCCTTTAAAAACGTGTTAAACGGGAGCTTTTCATTTAACAACGCATTAAACGTTTGACTATGATTATTAGGCCAACGGTGGGGCTATATATAATTCGGAGTTCATGGAACATCTTAGTAATGTGCCATAGACATGACATAAGATTTGAAGCAAATCGGAGCTCGGGCATGCAAAATGAGGCAGTTTCCCGGTTAGGGAAACGCCTTCATTTTGAGAACAAGAAAAGGGAACCAAACATGCAAGGAACGGTCAATCAAGCCCAAAGACACTTAAACTACCCTAATATGAGGCCATTATGAATGAAATGTAACCATGTTCGGGTTTTGAGACGGTTATGCACGGTTTTTAAAACCGAGTCTTTTAACACAAAAAAACGCGAAAAAGGAGCCTGTTTGGCAAATCGGGGACACGGGTGGGACCCGAAAACGAACCTAAACGCAAAAACGAAGATAGGCATCATATTTTTAACATGAAAAATGAAGCACGACAAGGGAGGGGGTGGGGTAGGGGCACCCCACCTTGCCACCGCCCCCTTAATATATAAAAGTTTATTTTTTTATTTTTCTTCATCTTGCAACCAAATTATGCTCTCAAGCATAAAAAACACAGCTGATCATCATCTTAGTTCAGCATAATTGAAGGTATTTTTCAAGTTTTGTAAGGTTTTGATGAAGATTTCTTGTATAAACATGAACTAGACTAGGAAAACCCTTTCTAATCCATGCTAATGGATGGTTTAAACATGGTTCTTGGCTGAATAAGAACACAACTGGGATTCCCTGATGTTATATGGTAGCCAAGATCACAAAACTTTGGCTTTTGATACACTAATCGACCAAAAGCGATTAACAAAGTTATTAACTGAAAAACAGTGAAACGTGGCTTCATTGACATGGGTTATGGTATGTTTGGATTGTGCTTTATGTGAAGGTACTAAATATACACGCACTTCAAAACTCGAGCGAAACGCATGGGAAGGGAGCTTGCGCTAGGTATAACACCCGAACCCTTCGGCTAGTTTAGCCAGAAAATTGTTTAGACTATAACTTGGTCCATGATGCTTAGACTGAGCTGAAAATTGGTGTGGTGATGGAGGGTATTGACAGGAATGTCCACCAAAAATATTAGAATTTTTGGAATTTTCTATAATTTTTGGCGAAATTTTGACTGTTTTACACAAAGAAATTGGGGAAAAATACCAAACGGAGTCGATACATCACCAAAATTTACATGAACACAAGGGAACATATAGGGATTGTTATGGGAAGTTTGGGAGTCCATTGGTTGGATTTTGATTGGGAATAAACATCCGCATTTTTGGGAGTTTTCGGTAGCCAGAAACGCACCGAAACGAAATCAGAATAATCCCAAATTTTTACAGGGAAATCCTGGACATACAAGGGACATTCTGGAATATTTGGGGAATTTTTAGACATTGGATGATAAGCAATGTAAATTATTCAGTTAAATACTACTTTACAAATGATTTATTTTAAGAGTTAAAATGGCTAAATAAGTTCCCGAATTGTTTTTCTCATTATCTATATATTTTTACTGAATAGTATAAACATTTTCCAGTTTTTTAATCAAACATATGTATTAAAGGGGAATTTACGGAATTAAAAACGCTTTATTTTCAACTAGTTACTGCAGTTTACCGTGTAACGAACCTGCCAGAATCGGGAACTGACCGAACTTGACGTTTACTATACTTGGAACACCGAGAATATTTCAGTAGATTCCAGGGTCGTTTGGACACTAGGGGTGTGTCCCATGCCAGTTCGGGGGAATCCCTGATGGCTAAAACGGAAACTCAATTTTGGGCAAACTAGACTCCCCAAACTCCCTTAATGAAAAGTTAATATTTCTTCAATGATAACATGTTGGTACTATTGGTATTCTCGTACCACTATCTGACGTGTCAAACAACTGACTTTGGCTGGCACGCGAACCGGTGCCTGGAAGCCAAACTGAAAACTGATACTACCCTGAGATCCATCACCATACCAGTATCGTGTAGGTTCAATCCGGGGTGGAAACTCATAACCGGCTCCAAGTTATAACCATTACCAACTTAGATGCTGATTTGAGTCCCTACTTGCATGCGTGCTATTAAAGCCGATCCAGTTGCATAATCACTCTTTGATTGGGGGCTACTACCTTCACTGTGAGTTTCACTCCCTCACTGTTAAATTGTTTTACTCTTTTCTGGGGTGATTTGCATGTTACAAACTGTGTTAATTGCACAAACTTGTGATGATGTGAATTACCTAATACACGAACTATCCCCAATGGAAGTGAGTAACGTAAGCCGTGGGCAGTGGATAGTACTACTGGTCTGACAAATCCAGTTGCCGCTGGACCGGTGTGCCGGCAGCCAGGCAACTGCACGCGTCCTAAACTATGTTATGTGGTTAGGCATAACTACCCCTGGTGCGATGGGCTACATGTGACGCAGTCGGTGGGCTGAGGTGTCGAACGTGACATGACCCGGTGTGCTGACGGAAGAAATACATATACAGAGGAACAAATGCATATACAAAGGAACTAATGCATGCGCAAAGGAACATATGTATATATGAAGGAACAATTGTATATACAAAGGAATAAATACATATACAAAGGAACAAATACATGTGCAAAAGGAACAATTGCATATACAAAGGAGCAAATACATATACAAAGAGAAAATGTACATATACGAGTGAACAAGGATCACCATCCTCAAAATATATATTTGAAGAATATTTATAACGCATAACCAAGTTACGCCTATGCGTGGCACGGAGACGCTTACGGGATAGGCCCACTTACACTGTGTGTGACCCAGAGACTCAAATGGGCTACGCCCATTCTCACTTATGTGAGGCATAAACGCTAATTGGATAGGCCCACTTACATCGTGTGTGACACGGAGACTCAAATGGGCAAGGCCCATTCTCACATGTGTCAGGCACAAAGACTCTCTGGGCTAGGCCCACTTATGCTCGTGCTAGGCACGAAGACTCATGAAGGGCGATGTCACACCCTCAATTTCCACTTGCGGAGTATTACCGCGAGGCATGTGATCAAACCAGAATCTCAGACACTAGCAATATCGAACGACTCTATATGATTTATTTAAACGTTTTCCAAAAATATTTGTTGTAAACATGCATAGTCATTTTCAAAATATGAAGGTTTCAAAGTTTAGCGGAAGCATTAAAATTATGTAACGGGCGCCAACATAAACGCAAAAACCAAAATCCCAAACATTATTCGTAAATAAGACTCGATAAAAATGTCTTGATCAAATGCAAGTGAGTGCACCTAGCGCTCCTAGCGTCCTGAGAAACATGCAAAGAAACCAGTGTCAACATTAAAGAAGAGTGAGTTTACAGGTTTTTATAAGTTCACAAGTTCGGTTTAAAAGATTGTTTTTCTCCGTTATCCCTAACCCGGGATAACGACATAGTTCCATTATTCCTAACGTGGAATAATAATGTTGGTTCGTAAATAAGTTCAATGTTAACATGTAGGTAGCGAGCCTAAAGTTATGTCACATAAGAGTTCGCGATCGAAGCTGACTGTTGTTGCCTCTGTGTTGCAAGGTCTATCACTGACCATGGCGAAAGTTAGGCCAAATTAATCACCCGTTGACCATTCCCGGTCGGCTAGCGCGACTAGCTCGGGTGGGGCTTGTCGGGCCCAGTAGTACTACTATAATTTCCCGGCTATCTAACCCAATACTAAAGATCCGAGAGTTGGTTGAGGACTTCCATGATAAAGCTACTTAGTGACCATAACATACATTAACATTAACTTAGTTTCCGAATAGTTTAACGACGTTAATTTCGCATAACGTAAAAGATAGAGTTGTAGAGCGTATACATGTTTCTCCCCCTGTTGTTCAAAATCGGATAAAATAGGAGCCGTGAACTCACTTTAAATTGCTCGGTTAGAATAAACGCAAAAGAAGCAAATGATGGAACCGCTAATCGCGTCCTAACATGTCAACCGATTTAAAGTTAGTGTGTGAACACACTGACACAAAACCCTACGCATAACTAACACACAGTACGGCACACGTAATAACCAATTCGAAACCATAATCATGCATGCAAAGTATCACCATGCAAAATAACGATCAAAACCAACTTGTCATAAACACAGGATAACTCATACAACACTTAGGTAAACACAAACGCAAGTTATCATGTTTCAGCTTGTACGCTCATAACTTGGCTATTTTCGAGGATTTTTATAAAATAGTTTCAACGTTCCAAAAATTCCAATTTTTTTACAGGAGGTGTCAGTTAGGCTGTAGAATGTTGCGTAAAATTGTAAAATCCTAAATCTTTAACAATTATTTATAAACATTTATATACTAGGCTGCATTCAGATTCGTCGCTTTCTGACTGCAGTCCACGAGAAAAATTATTTAAAAATTATCATTCATCCAATTAACAAAATTCCAGTGGGAGATTTTCTGAAATTCCCTTCTCCAGTTACTGTACAAATTTCATGATCTAACCCCATACAGAGTATGAGATCCGACTCGATAAACAACCTGCAAATTCTACAGAATTTATGCAGCTTCAACTGCTGCACTAAATGACCATTTAAAAATAGCAAACGACCTCAGAAAAATATGAATCTGGCGCCATTTGAAGCGTTTTTCAAAAATACACGTTTTAGGCTTCATAAATACACTTTTCGATAAAAATGATCAGGTTACAGCCAACTGAAGTTGGCTGTAAATGTCAATCAGCTTACTGTTTTCGACTTTATCGCATTAGAATATGTTTAAACGGTCATGACGCTTAGTTGTATTGATTAACAGCAGATTAACTTGTCAAATATCATCATATATATCAATATTCATGCAAACCCTAAATATATATCATGATCTTTATCGATAAAACGCAGCCTACGATTTTAGTATTCAACATATCATCACAACCGCAAAGATTCGCATATTCATCCGAACTAATCATACACCGCAACACTTTTTCATAGTAATAATCATACAAGCACATAATCATGATCAAGATTACACAAAACCTAGTGTGAATCGCAATACAATTAAACACTAACGTTTAAACGATGATGATTAGCGAACCGGGACAGGCTTGGAATCGATCCGAGAGTGTAGACTTACGCGACCGTGAGAGGGGGGGCTGCCGTCGACTTCAACTTAGAGCATTAGGGTTTTGTTTTTTTTTTGAAGGCTACCCACAACATGCATGTATACATAAAGGGGGGGAGGGTTTGGGTTAGTGCCTTGGGCCGCAAGTTTGGGTTATTTCTTTGGGCCGCAAGGAGGTGTGGGTCGCAAGGGGTTGTGGGTGGCGGGTTGGGTTTGCTTGGTCGCGAAGTCGAAACATTTCACAGGCTTGGTTCGGTTTATAAATAGAATTTACTAAAATATTATTCGCGACACGGAGTTTATAAAATATTAAATCACGTATTTGGAGTGAGACGCAATAGATTCACAAACGTCTAATAACACATAGCACGTAATTCAGATACAACCCGTCTAATAACACATAGCACGTAATTCAGATACAACCCGTCTAATAACACATAGCACGTAATTCACCCTATAAATTCACAAAGTTAGCGTAGTTATTGTGAGCGTGTAATTTAATTCTCCGAATTAAATCAGCGTAGGAGTGAATAATCATAAAGTAGCGTGTTTAAGATACCTGAAAAGCCGGGATGTCACAGGCGAGGCCTGTTCATACACATTATGAATGCAAAATATATTTATATGAAGTGTGTATATATATATATATATATATAAACAAACGTACAAAACAAATGCCAACATATTAAAATACACAAGGGGTCCAAATGAATAATAAATACAAACGTAACAAATGTTCAAGATAAGCAACGCGTACACGGTCTAGTAGAGACCTAAGTGTCTAATGAGTTAGAACACTTGTAGGTTGACTCATGCATTTGGATATCCCTCTTTGCTAGCACTCATTTTATACGGACGCAATACTGTGAGTTCATGTCCCCCTTTTCTTTTAAACGTTTTTGATTTTACAACTCTCGGGGGAAATACATGTTTCGATGGTATGGTATACCTATGGAATGAAATACTGGATCATGTGCGAATAGGGTCTCTCTTAAGTGCCATTAATTTTGTATAAGACAAAGGAACAAAAGGGGTAGATCTATCGGGTACGAGCGAGCCCTACTCATGGGTTATGTGTGAATCGTGGATCGGTACTAAATCATCATGTGTCATGTGTGAATCCAGATCTTTTGAAATTCATGACATGCAACAGTATTCGGGTGCTTCCGACTTCCGATTGTCCGGGAATACATAAGATCTGGATTCGTTAGTTCGTGATCATAGGAAGTTCATATTTTTCAGTTCGTGACCATATTGATGTCTTAGGGTTTGAGTCCCGAGTCTTCATCAAGCGGGTTAGCAGGATTAGCGTCAGGAGATGCATTAGTATTGTAGATACTTAAAAGATATCACAGCTTTGTGATAGTCTAAAGTGTCTGAATGTTTAATGTTCGAGCAGAGGAACTGTTTTTGGACCAACCGCTGGGGAATGATGATGTTTGTTGATTAAGTTGTTGTCGGGTCTAACAACGAAGATTATATATACGTTACCGTGACTGAAGAGGAAGAATGTGATTCTGATCGTGGAAGTTGTTTCTCAGATCTGAATGTGTGACCAGATGATTTGTTATCCGATGAAGATTTGTTTATTGAGGTGATTACCATTTACAATGGTGAATCATTTAGGAGTATGCCTAAAGGTTATTATGGAAAACGGGATTTTAGATTTTCATGGGTGTTCATTGACTTGATGTGTACCGTTGTGGTGATTCGAAGTTTCTATCAATTGTCGGTTGGGTTTTCGAAGTTTAAGAGACTCAGCTCAAGTGCTATTAAATCAAAAACCGAATGTGGATGTGGTTAAAGTCGAAACTAAGAAGCTACATTGATTAGTTTCATGTTGGTGATTATTTGCGAAGATTACAGTTAAGCAAATCATAGGAGGTCGGGACCCGTGCAAACAAAGGCTTGAAGATTCATTCTAGGGAGAATTTGTGCATAGTGAAGATAATTCAAGCTCGAATCATCAATCAAGGGAGGATTATCTAAAAATATCAAGATGCCTGATTGAAGTTGTAGAATATTCAAACACGACTCTCATATATCAAGATCAAGAGTCGACAGTGACGGCCAAGGGGAAATTGTTGGTGCATATTATGTATGTCTGCCACTGTGCGAATAGGCTATATATAGTGTGTGTTAAATATTGTATAGTTTAGTGAGAAAAACGAACACATTACACGATGGTGAGGATGAGATCACCTTCATACTAAGGTCACACCTTCATACAAGGGTAATTACCTTCGTACAGAGGTAAACATGTCTGCACAAACATCTCATTCGCACCAAACCCGTGTCTATATATAGTGTTGTGTGTTGGTGAGTTGATAAGTTTAAAGTTCCTAGAGGGGAAATGCTGGAGAAATTTTATTTCTCCAGCTTGTAAAGATGTATACTCTTTTGGTATGAATGATTCATTCGACTTATGTTAATATTTCTACCGAATTAGTTCTTTTCTACCCAAACTTCTGTCTAAACACGTCGACTTTCAGATCAAGATTGGGAAATGAATTACAGCAACCTGTCAAGTGCAACAAATCATCATGGGAAACAAATCATCAAGTGCAACAAATAACCCATTAAAATAATCATTAAGTGCAATAAATTATCAATGGAAACAAATCATCAAGTTTCTATTGGATCTGAGTGTGTGCTGTGTGTGGTTTTCTTAGTAAAACAGTTAATTAAATTGTGAAATTCAATCAAACAGTAATATCTAAACACATCAAACAATGATAGATGAATAGGAAATAATTGCAAATGATTCGTTAAGAATTCATCATATGTAATAAAATCAATCAAGTACAAGGTACCCCCACCCTCACCAGGTGATCACACTCTCACTAGTTTCTGTGCACTCGGCTCTTAGTGTTAACTAATTACAATGATACTCAAAACTATATATAGGAGGTGTAAACTGATAGTGACGTCATCATGAAACCGACCTTCAGCAGCTTCATTAATTGTTGAAACTGCCAACAGTTGTGAAATTGCTGGATTGCTACATTGTTTCATTGAACTGCTGGATCTTCAGAGAAATATAGAGAACTGTTGTATTTCTTAGAACAGCTGGTTATGACCCAGCTCTTCTGGAATCCATAACGTTTGCCTTGATTTACTGACTGGTCTTTGGGTCTTCAACCTTTGACTTTGACTTGTTGAGCAACACTTTGATGAACACCACTTTTTTTCTTTATTCATGAAGACAATTGTTTAATGAAACAGGAGTTGGGGCAGTTGTTTTGTGAAGCTTTCAAGGGGAGACAAACTGCTGAACTTGAAGATTGTATTTTAACTTTCGGTAAAAAATGATGGATCCTTTGGGCTTAGGTTTTCATCATCACTAGATCTTATATAATCCAATAATCTCTTCTAGATCTGTTGATTCCAAAACACACTTATTTGAACCTATCCTTTATTCTTTTATTTTGTTGATGAAGAGTCCTTTGAAGGGATCTGTTGCAGCTGTGAACATGGCATTTCCTTTATCTTTATCTTGGTCAACCATCTTTGACTTTATAGAGAAAGGTTCTCTGTCTTCACACCTTTTAATATGTAAGTAGCTTCTTGTCTCTAAGTCCATAGGTTAGGGAAGATTAGAAACTACTACCCTTTGGATCTCTAAAGACCAACAGGGACTCCTTTCTTCTAAGAGGTGTGGGATTATTGAACATACTTCCAAAGCCTTTTTATCTGGAAAAGATTAATTTTTAAAGAACAGTTAATAAGGCTAGGACCATCAGAAGCTTATGAAGGATTTCTTTGTAACAGCACCTTCCAAGTTTTCCAGAATAGCTGGTTTATTGAAAAACTTCTAGTTGTTTTGTATCTTAGCTTCTAGTTGATTCCATGTTAGCAGTTCTGGATTAGATTGATAGTCCCAAACTCCTTGATTTTTTATGGAAGAATCATCATTTTAATCCTTATGTACCTTCTATCTTGACTCTTCTTTGCTAATCTAGAGATTGGTAAGAAGCTTTTAGACGGTATCAATTTAATTTTCTAGGGTAGGAAGAATGTTGGCTTTTCTTGAAAGTTTTCTAGATTCTTAAATATTCTAGAAGATAGGATGAATACATTATATGATATGCATTTAAGTATAATATATCTCCCTTTTTTGGTATCAACACATTGATTGGAGAATGATAGTAGCACCCTACTCGTTAGTGATGACGTGGCAATTTCCTCACCAGTGGTTTGGATTTCTGTTGCCGGAAGGATTTTTGAAAGTAACTATCAAATATGAGAGAATTGAGCTTTTTTTAGGAGACTAATTGTTGGGTAATCTCATTGCGTAGTCGGTCTTAGCTTGAGGCATGTTGGTGACTGTGATATCCCGGGTTTTTCGGATAACTTACACGTGATATTTGTCGAATAGTATATATGCTAAGTATTCAACGTGCATGAATTAAATACGTGTTGTGTGTTGTGTGGATTTTTAGTTATATATGTATGTATAATAAATATGCACACGAACCGAACCGCGACACAAACACGAACCGAACTCTTTGTGAAACTAGGAAACCTGAAACCCAAGTCTTCGGCCGCGATATGTAGATCTCAAACCTTAAGCCATTCTCGGCCATATGCAACCCAAACCACAAACCTAAACCAAGAACAAGCCCAAACATGTCTCGGCCATAAAATCAAAACCAAACCGAAACCCATAGCATGCAACTTTAGTTCTCGGCCACGTGATCAAGACCCAAACCAAACCACCCAAGCTCCCTTGCGGCCGCATACAAACCCAAACCGTAACCCTTCCCTTTTAACCCTCACCCTATTCCTTGCGCCTATATATACTAACACTCATGCATGCTCTATACACAACACAAAACCCTAGAGTTTCATTGCCGTCGGCTGCCTTACCCTCATCATCATCTCGGTCGCAGCAAGCAACAGCTTTCCGGCTTCTTTTCTCGGTCGCAGCAAGCAGCTGCCGGAGCCTTTATCAACTCAGTCGCAAAACAGCCCACTATTCTTTCCAGTCACGAACAACATCCTTTTCTAGGTCACGGATCTCTCGGTTGCAAGCAATCTTCGATCACCGGATTCCTTAGCTTAATCACGGTTCGTTTACCTTATCATATGATACAAGACCATATTCGGATACATGTGTGTGACTTTGTTGTGTTCGGATCGTATGATTGTATTGTCTCCGATAAATATGCATGCTTGAATGTCTAGTTGTTTCGGATATATATGCATGCTTGAATGTCTAGTTGTTTCGGATATATATGCATGCTTGAATGATTTGTTGTCTCGGATTATATATGCTTGAATGTTTAGTTGTCTCGGATTATATGTATGTTTGAATGGCTAGTTGTTTCGGATATATGTGTGCTGTTCTCAGATCGCATAACGGTATAATTTCGGATTGTTAATACAAGATTGAGAGATTGGAATGAATTTGAAAGCTGAATACATATGGGCTGTGTTTTGTCTATAATAACTAGAAGTAAGAACTAGGGTATGCATGGATGAGATATTGGTATTAATCTAGGATTAGAAATCGGTTTTAGATCGCCTAGATTAGTCGCTTGAACGGGATTACACGAGTTTATGATAAAGATATGCTGAAACAGGATGCTGATTAAAAGTTACAGCCGAGTTCATCTGGCTGTAACTCGGTCATTAGTTGTCGAAAAACGGATTTTCTGATATCTAGAACGTAGAGATTTGAATAAGGAATCTAATGGCGCCGGATTCATAATTTTCTGAAATCGTTTGATATTTTTAAAGGGCCAAACAAGTGCAGTAGCTAAAGCTGTTAAAATGCTGGAATTTTGTTGATTGTTTATCAGGTTAGATTTTAACATCAGTAGGGAGTTGAGTCATGATTTTTGTACAGCAACTAGGTTTGGAAATTTCCGGGCAACTCCAACTGGAATTTTGTTAATTGGACGATCAGTGATTTTTAAATATATTCTTCCGTGGACTGCAGTCAGAAAGCGGTCAATCTGACTGCAGCTTAGTAAATTAATATTTATGGTAAATTGGTAAAGATTTAGGACTTGGAAAAATTATATAAATTTCTACGGTATAAATGTCACCTACTGTAAAAATATGGGAATTTTTGGAATGTTAGAACTATTTTGTAAAAATCCTAGAAAACAGCTGAATAATTGAGTGTTAAGCAGAAAGCTGATAACTTGTGATTGTATGCATAAAGTGTTGTATGGATTTGGAATATGTTCATGATAAGTTTTCTGATTTCTATGATCACATGAGAATACTTGCATGCATGTTTGAGTGTTAGATATGTTGTTTGTGTGTATCACTTTGTGAGTAAATTGCGTGTGGAATTTGTATTGGTGTGATTTCACACTAACGTGTAATTAATTGGTTTGTTAGAACGCAACTAGCGGTCCCATCTCTTATAACATCTTTGCTACACTAACCTAGCAAATAAAGGTGAGTTCACGGCCCCTAACTTTATCCGGTTTTTAAACAACAGGGGGAGAAACATGTATACACTCTCAAACTCAATCTCTTTACGTTATACGAATTTAACGTCACATAACTATACGGTAACTAAGTTAATGTTAATGTAATGTTATGGTCACTAAGCAGCTTTATCACTTAAGTCCTCGACAATCTCCTCGGATCGTTAGTATTTGGGTTAAATAGCGGGGGAATTATAAGTAGTACTACTGGGCCCGACAAGCCCCATCCGAGCTAGTCGCGCTAGCCGACCTGGTATGGTCAACGGGTGAATAATTGGCCTAACACCGCCATGGTCATGTGATAGGCCTGGCAAAACGGAGGCACAACAGTCAGCTTCGATCGCGAACTCTTACGTGACCTGACTTTAGGCTAGCTACCTATATACATTAATATTGAACTTAATTACGGATCAACTTAATATTCCGGGTTTGGAATATTGGAAACATCAACTTATTATCCCGGGTTGGGGATAATGGAAACAACAACTTAATATTCCGGGTTGGGAATATTGGAAGCAACAACTTATTATTCTGGGATTGGAGTAATGGAACTGATACGTTATCCCGGGTTGGGGATAACGGAGTAACAAACTATAACCGAACAAACAAATTTATGAAAACCTGTGAACTCACTCATCTTTAATGTTGACACTTGTTTCTTTACATGTTTTTCAGGACGCTAGGAGCTCTAGGTGCACGCACATGCATTGAACAAGACATCATTATCGAGTCATATTTATTAATATTGCTTTGGGGTTTTTCATTTGTTTTGGCGTTTGTGTTGGCGCCCGCATCACTACTTATTTATGCTTCCGCTCAAACTTTAAAAATTGATGCTTCTGCTAAATATTGGTAACATAAAATCTACAACAAGTGATTTTGGAAAACGTATTATCAAATCATATAGAGTCGTTCGACGTACTAGTGTTTCAGATTCTGGTTTGTTCACACGCCTCGCGGTAAAACTCCGCAAGTGGAAATTGAGGGTGTGACAGATTGGTATCAGAGCCACTAGCTATAGAGAACCAGGTTTGCATTAGAAGTAGACCTAAACTATAGCTGATATCACGACACTAGACTTAGTTTGGCACTCAATTATTATATCTTGTTATGCGATGTACCACTACTATACTATGTGAAATATGAATGCATAATTGAAGCGAATGAAACTCGTAACTAACTACACAACCTAAAGGCAATGTCATCATCATCCTCACCATCATCCGACAAACTTACGCAACCAAGGGCGCCAGGAAAGGCACCTATGGTGGAACCCTTACCATTTTATGGCGTGGAAACGCGCTCAGCTGCGAGGAAAAGGCTCGCTCTGGGGGAGGAGTCGTCATTACGCCCAACCATCGCTGTGACGGTCAAACCGGTTAACTCGTTAGAAGTAGGGAACGACCTACTTAGAGATATGATAAGAACGCAACAAGAACAACTAGAAAGAATGCATGAAACCACCCTAGCACAGGGATGGATGATCCGCCAACTGACTGGTAAGACCGACTCGCTCGAGGAAGAGTATCGTACGAGTAAGATAGCTCGTAACACCATAGCCAGAGATCTGCGTACTGAGCAGATAAGAGCTGACTGGCTTGAGAACAGAGTCCTGGATAATAGTTGGAACATTCAGGAGCTGTGAAATCAAACACTTGCACCAGCACCAGCCCCTCCAATGCCGGTAAAGGACCCAGAGGAGGATCCAGAGGAGGATCCGGAGAAAGACCCGGCTGTAGAAGCTGGAAACGCCGCGGAGGATGACGGCAACGATAGCAACTTGGGAGATGGAGACGTAGAGGACTAACTCGTCTCGCCAATTCCCGCTTTGTTTTCTTTAGTTTATTTGAAATGACAACTGGACGTTGCGGAAACCTCAACATGTCAACGAAGAATTGGCCGCAACGATCCAAGAACACGTGAACGCTGCTTTGGCAGGTGTTCAAAACCCACCAGCAGCAGGAGGGGGCTTTAACCCCTACAAGATGTTCCTCGACGCGGAACCAAGCAAAATCTCGGGGGCGGAAGGACCCATTGGACTGGTCCGCTGGATCGAAAAGTCTGAATCCGTTTTTGAAATGTGCAACTGCCTCGAGGCCAACAAGGTCAAATACGCAGCCTCAACACTGGAAGATGGGGCACTGACATGGTGGAATGCCCAAGTTCAAACACGTGGTCTTATAGCTGCGAATGCCATGGCATGGACTGAGTTCAAGGCCCTGATTAAAGAGGAGTACTGTCCACGAGACAGAGTGCAACAATTGGAGCAAGCTCTATGGAACCACAAGGTGGTGGGATCGGAAATTGAGGCTTACACCGCAAAACACCATGACTTGGTATTTCTGTGTCCTGAATTGGCCAACACGGTGGAGAAAAGACTCGAGTTCTATCTCGGGGGTCTGGTTCCGGAAATTCAGGGTATGGTGATGTCTAGTAACCCTGTAACTGAACATCAAGCAATCCGATTGGCTCACAAACTCACCGATAAAGCGGTGGAACAGAAGAAACTGCCAGCACGGGGTACAACTGAAGTTGCCCCAGATAACAAAAGAAAATTTGAAGACTCCACTGTTCGACAATCTTCGTCATCACATCCGCAGCAAGGGAACCAGAAACGGTTCAATCATTACCACAGCCACCGGGGTCATCAAAATCATTCCGCCAACAACAACAACAACTACAACAACAACAACAACCAGAATGCAGGCGGCTATGTAGGTCGAAAGCCGCAGTGCAACCGCTGCAATCTTCACCATAACGGCCCTTGTGCCGGAGGTCGCTGCCAAAGATGTGGCAAGGTGGGACATGCGGCAAAGGATTGTCGTGGGGAAATCATGTCCCGACAAAATCAAAATCAGCCCCAAGGTCAGCAGCAGGGTATAAACCGGGGATGCTATCAGTGTGGTAGCACTGCTCATTTCAGAAAAGACTGCCCACAGTTGCGCAACAACAACAATAATGGTGGAAACAACCACAACAACCGCAACAATAATAACAACAACAATAATGGGAACGGTGGCACAGGAGGTGCCAAAGGTCGCGCATTTACATTGGGCCGCGGAGAGGCCAGAAACGACACGAACGTGGTCACCGGTAAGTTTCCCCTTAATGAACATTTTGCTACTGTGCTTTTTGATACGGGTGCGGATAGGAGTTTTATATCTGAGTCTTTTAGGAAGAACCTAAATCTCACGCTTAAACCATTAGAGACCCCTTATGTGATAGAATTAGCCAATGGTAAATCGGTAGATGTGACCCAAATCGTATCCGGCTGTCAACTCAAACTCGTGGGCCACACTTTTACCATCGATCTGATGACAACTACCCTGGGTAGTTTTGACGTGGTAGTCGGAATGGACTGGCTATCCGACATCCGGGCTGAAGTCCTTTGCTTTGAAAAGTCTATCCGTATTCCACTCTCGAACGACGAAATCCTGACAGTACAAGGCGATAAGGCAAGCGCCGTCACCAACATCATCTCATACATGCAAGCGCAGAAGTATCTTCGGAAAAAGAATTCCTTCGCTTTACTCGCACTAATTACCGAACAGCCTAAGGACGAGAAACGTATAGGAGACATCCCTGTTGTCTGTGATTTTTCTGATGTATTCCCAGAAGAACTACCTGGTCTTCCACCACATCGACAATTGGAGTTTGAAATCGAATTGGCAAGCAATGCAACTCCTATCGCCAAGGCTCCATACCGCCTAGCTCCAGCCGAGCTGCAGGAGCTATCTACCCAACTTCAAGAGCTGTTGGAAAAAGGATTTATCCGACCAAGCGTTTCGCCATGGGGAGCTCCAGTCCTGTTTGTCAAGAAGAAGGACGGGACTTTCCGCATGTGCATCGACTATAGGGAACTCAACAAGGTTACAGTCAAGAACCGATACCCGTTACCTCGCATCGACGATCTATTCGACCAACTGCAAGGGTCAAGTTACTACTCTAAGATTGATTTACGGTCCGGTTATCATCAGCTACGCGTCAGGGAGGAGGATATCGCTAAGACAGCATTTCGCACTCGGTATGGCCATTACGAGTTTTTGGTCATGCCATTCGGTCTCACTAACGCACCTGCGGTGTTCATGGACCTCATGAACCGCGTGTGTAAACCATACCTCGACAAATTTGTCATCGTGTTCATCGATGACATACTCATCTACTCCAAAAGTGAAGAAGAGCATGCTGAGCATCTACGATTACTACTAGGATTACTTCAACAGGAAAAGCTATATGCCAAGCTCTCGAAGTGTGATTTCTGGATCCGGGAAGTTCAGTTTCTCGGGCACGTCGTGAATGAAAAGGGTATCCACGTAGACCCTGCCAAGATTGAAGCCATCAAAAACTGGGAAGCACCTAAGACACCGACGGAGATCCGCCAATTTTTGGGATTGGCTGGTTACTACAGACGCTTCATCGAGGGATTTTCAAAGATGGCACAACCGCTTACTACCCTCACCCAGAAAGGCATCAAGTATGCTTGGGGTGAAAAGCAAGAAGCAGCATTTCAATTGCTGAAGCAGAAACTTTGCAGTGCACCCATTCTGTCCTTGCCGGAAGGGACAGATGACTTCGTAGTGTATTGTGATGCTTCCATTCAGGGATTGGGATGCGTACTCATGCAACGCGATAAGGTCATCGCGTATGCGTCACGACAGCTGAAGGTTCACGAGAAAAACTACACGATACATGACCTGGAATTGGGAGCAGTAGTGTTTGCACTTAAGATTTGGAGACACTACCTCTATGGAACGAAGTGCACAATCTTTACTGACCACAAAAGCCTCCAACACATCTTTGATCAGAAGGAGTTGAACATGCGACAGCGTCGCTGGGTCAAACTCTTGAACGATTATGAGTGTGCCATTCGGTATCACCCGGGTAAAGCTAACGTGGTAGCTGATGCCCTTAGTAGGAAGGAACACTTGAAACCTCGTCGCGTACGAGCACTACAACTCAGTATTCATTCGGGGCTACCCGAACAAATACGCGACGCTCAGTTAGAAGCAGTTAAGGAGGAAAACATCAAAGCCGAATCAGTGGGAAAAATGGAACGTGATTGGGAAGTAAAGCCCAATGGAGCCCGGTATTTCATGAATCGCATATGGGTACCTCTCTATGAAACCTCAGAGAGCTAGTCATGGATGAAGCTCACAAATCTCGATACTCTGTCCATCCGGGTTCGGATAAGATGTATCAAGACCTTAAAGCTGCGTATTGGTGGCCCAACATGAAAGCCGATATAGCCACCTACGTGAGTAAATGCTTGACTTGTGCAAAAGTCAAGGTGGAGTATCAAAAGCCATCGGGGCTACTCCAACAACCTGAGATCCCAGTTTGGAAGTGGGATCAGATCTCAATGGATTTCATCACTAAACTCCCGCGAACTTTGGGTGGTTGCGATACCATCTGGGTGATTGTGGATCGTTTAACTAAGTCCGCACACTTCCTAGCTATTAAAGAAACGGATAAGATGGAGAAGTTGACTCGCATCTACATTAAGGAAGTAGTCTCAGACAGAGATGCTCGCTTCATGTCAAACTTCTGGCAGTCACTCCAGAAAGCGTTGGGAACACGCTTGGATATGAGCACAGCTTATCACCCTCAGACTGATGGTCAAAGCGAAAGGACCATACAAACCTTGGAAGACATGCTTAGGGCATGCGTGGTGGACTTCGGAAATAATTGGGAAATCCACCTGCCTCTAGTAGAATTCTCATATAACAACAGCTATCATACGAGTATTTCGGCAGCACCGTTTGAGGCATTATACGGTCGTAAATGTAGATCACCGGTCTGCTGGGCAGAAGTCGGTGACAGTCAACTCACAGGCCCTGAGTTAATACTTGAGGCTACTGAAAAGATTGTACAAATCAGAAACCGCATGGCGGCGGCACGAGATCGACAGAAAAGCTACGCTGATCAACGACGCAAACCGCTCGAATTTCAAGTAGGCGATCGCGTCCTACTAAAGGTGTCACCCTGGAAGGGTGTAATCCGCTTTGGAAAACGGGGCAAACTTAACCCACGGTACGTAGGCCCGTTTGTAATCTTGAAACGAATCGGACCCGTAGCATACCAATTAGACCTTCCTGCCGAACTAAGTGGAGTTCACAACGTATTTCACGTGTCAAATCTGAAGAAGTGTCTATCAGATGAAACTTTAGTTATTCCATTGGATGAGATCCAAGTGGATGAACAACTACACTTCGTGGAAAAGCCTATTGAGATCATGGATCGTGAGATCAAGACTCGAAGGCACAGCAAGATTCCAATCGTTAAAGTTCGTTGGGACTCTAAGCGGAGTTCACGTGGGAAAGAGAGGACCAAATGAAAAGCAAATACCCACATCTCTTCGCAACTGAACAGCAAACTAACGATACCACTAACTAAATTTTCAGGACGAAAATTCTTTCAACATGGGGATGATGTGACAACCTAGAAATTTCTCATACTTTAGTTGTCTCGGATTATATGTATGTTTGAATGGCTAGTTGTTTCGGATATATGTGTGCTGTTCTCAGATCGCATAACGGTATAATTTCGGATTGTTAATACAAGATTGAGAGATTGGAATGAATTTGAAAGCTGAATACATATGGGCTGTGTTTTGTTTATAATAACTAGAAGTAAGAACTAGGGTATGCATGGATGAGATATTGGTATTAATCTAGGATTAGAAATCGGTTTTAGATCGCCTAGATTAGTCGCTTGAACGGGATTACACGAGTTTATGATAAAGATATGCTGAAACAGGATGCTGATTAAAAGTTACAGCCGACTTCATCTGGCTGTAACTCGGTCATTAGTTGTCGAAAAACGGATTTTCTGATATCTAGAACGTAGAGATTTGAATAAGGAATCTAATGGCACTGGATTCATAATTTTCTGAAATCGTTTGATATTTTTAAAGGGCCAAACAAGTTCAGTAGCTAAAGCTGTTAAAATGCTGGAATTTTGTTGATTGTTTATCAGGTTAGATTTTAAAATCAGTAGGGAGTTGAGTCATGATTTTTGTACAGCAACTAGGTTTGGAAATTTCCGGGCAACTCCAACTGGAATTTTGTTAATCGGACGATCAGTGATTTTTAAATATATTCTTCCGTGGACTGCAGTCAGAAAGCGGTCAATCTGACTGCAGCTTAGTAAATTAATATTTATGGTAAATTGGTAAAGATTTAGGTCTTGGAAAAATTATATAAATTTCTATGGTATAAATGTCACCTACTGTAAAAATATGGGAATTTTTGGAATGTTAGAACTATTTTGTAAAAATCCTAGAAAACAGCTGAATAATTGAGTGTTAAGCAGAAAGCTGATAACTTGTGATTGTATGCATAAAGTGTTGTATGGATTTGGAATATGTTCATGATAAGTTGTCTGATTTCTATGATCACATGAGAATACTTGCATGCATGTTTGAGTGTTAGATATGTTGTTTGTGTGTATCACTTTGTGAGTAAATTGCGTGTGGAATTTGTATTGGTGTGATTTCACACTGACGTGTAATTAATTGGTTTGTTAGGACGCAACTAGCGGTCCCCTCTCTTATAACATCTTTGCTACACTAACCGAGCAAATAAAGGTGAGTTCACGGCCCCTAACTTTATCCGGTTTTTAAACAACAGGGGGAGAAACATGTATACACTCTCAAACTCAATCTCTTTACGTTATACGAATTTAACGTCACATAACTATACGGTAACTAAGTTAATGTTAATGTAATGTTATGGTCACTAAGCAGCTTTATCACTTAAGTCCTCGACAATCTCCTCGGATCGTTAGTATTTGGGTTAAATAGCGGGGGAATTATAAGTAGTACTACTGGGCCCGACAAGCCCCATCCGAGCTAGTCGCGCTAGCCGACCTGGTATGGTCAACGGGTGAATAATTGGCCTAACACCGCCATGGTCATGTGATAGGCCTGGCAAAACGGAGGCACAACAGTCAGCTTCGATCGCGAACTCTTACGTGACATGACTTTAGGCTAGCTACCTATATACATTAATATTGAACTTAATTACGGATCAACTTAATTTTCCGGGTTTAGAATATTGGAAACATCAACTTATTATCCCGGGTTGGGGATAATGGAAACAACAACTTAATATTCCGGGTTGGGAATATTGGAAGCAACAACTTATTATTCCGGGATTGGAGTAATGGAACTGATATGTTATCCCGGGTTGGGGATAACGGAGTAACAAACTATAACCGAACAAACAAATTTATGAAAACCTGTGAACTCACTCATCTTTAATGTTGACACTTGTTTCTTTACATGTTTCTCAGGACGCTAGGAGCTCTAGATGCACGCACATGCATTGAACAAGACATCATTATCGAGTCATATTTATTAATATTGCTTTGGGGTTTTTCATTTGTTTTGGCGTTTGTGTTGGCGTCCGCATCACTACTTATTTATGCTTCTGCTCAAACTTTAAAAACTGATGCTTCTGCTAAATATTGGTAACATAAAATCTACAACAAGTGATTTTGGAAAACGTATTATCAAATCATATAGAGTCGTTCGACGTACTAGTGTTTCAGATTCTGGTTTGTTCACACGCCTCGCGGTAAAACTCCGCAAGTGGAAATTGAGGGTGTGACAGTGACCATCTAATTGAGATTAGATACCATAGCACCCATCATGTTTCATCAGTTCAGGAAGTTTCAGAATTTTGGCATCATTCAATCTAGTGAAAACACATACCCCCATAGTGTGTAGTTATATCACAAGTTTTGTAAAATTGTGATGCCCCTTTTTCTTGGTACTAGGGACTTCCAAAGTTTTGTCTGGCTGGGGAAGCAAACTGTTGTTTCCTACAAGGTGGTCTTACTTATGTTTCATCTGTCAGTTTGTGATCAAGTGAGATCAATCAGAAGAATGGAAGCCAAACATGCAATTCATCAACAGGTTATACCTGATATGGATTTCACCTCTTCTTCATGTTGGTTAGGAAGTGAATTCTGTAACATCTGAGCATTCATATGAAGTACTATCTTTGTGATGTGGTAGTGAGATTTTTCTCAATTGTGATGTTCAGATGTTCATCCATCATGAATTTTGAAAACTAATGTTTTGAAAAGATTATACAGCATATTTAGCTTGTGAAGTAGTTGTTTGAAAATCATCAACATTACAACGTTAAGTGCCTTATCCATCCGATCAGCGGATTTGCGACATATTTCTCGCTTAGGGGTGGAGGAACATTGTTGTATTCTTTACCAATTTTCTTTTTAGGTTTTTCTTCCGATGGAATTGTCGGAAGAATGTGATCAATGACATATGTGTTACAAGTGTAACTTCTTAAAAGTTGTTGAACACGTTCTGTTTCAATTTTCATGTCTTGGAGTTGTCGTTTAGTTTAAGCAATGGTGTTAATATAGATATTAATCATTTTTTGTTTATCCATTACTGTCCCTTTTAACATTCTCATAGTATCGTGTTGTTCGACATTGTTTCGATTGAGCAAGCCGTAATCATCTTTCATTTTGTCATACGCTTCCTTCATTGTGCGATAATCGTATTTTAAAAGTTCATTATGCACATTGATTTCAGCGATGATCTTTGATTTTTCGGCACATTCAATACATGGTTCAGTACATTTTTTACAAGGTTTCTCAACCTCTACAACTTGTACTTTGACAACTTCATTTACCTCTGGACTTACCTTGGTTAGATTTGCCATTAAAGCTTCATCGGCAATGTCCTTGAGGTTTTCGGCATTCACTTCTTGAGTAATATCAATGACTAATTCATCAGATTTCTCCTCAACAGCTTATTCCTGAGAACTTCCATCAAAGTGACCTGGAAAACTTTCACAAGAGTTAGGAGATAAAATGCCTTGATTCTGCATGTGAACATACTCCTCTTCCTCATGTTGTTGTTGCAAATACTGTTCTAGTAAAATATTCTCTAGAGCTGCTGCTTCGTTGGCAGATGTATCTTCAACAATTTGAGCCATCAATGCGACTCTGGTCTTTTTACCGATATAAGAATTCCGGTCGAAACCATCATCTTCGTTTCATGCAACCATAGCTTTCTCAGTGTTGCTACTGTTTGGCTTCTCTTGGATTTCAACCTGAGTCTTCTTCGGGAAAGGCTTATACTGATGTGACTTCTTGTAATACTCGTTGCCTCCTCCGAAAGGACTTTGATTTCCTGTTGCTTCAGGATTTTTGCACTCTCTCTTGAAATGCCCTTTCTGGCGACATCTGAAGCACGTGACTTTTGTCTTGTCAAAGCCCAACTTGTTGCTAGCATTTCCGATATCTCGGCCTGTGAGAGCAACAAACTTGGTAACTCTTCGGATGAAAGAAGCTAAACACCACTTTATATCCATGTACTCCAGTTCTTCGTCCACCTGGTCGTAGTCTTCGGCGGTCATCTCGGGATTTCCGATTTTCCCAGCTACAAGACTTTCATACGATTCTAGAACAGTGGCGAGAAGTGTCATGTGTTGCTTATCAGTTTGCTCATAAACAGCATTGTTCAAATTAACAACGATGTTACACTTGAATACATTCGAATCAGAATTTGTTTGTTGGTTCGGATTTGCTTGACTCTGATAAGACGAATTTGAACCAGTGCTTGAGAACGAAGACTGTGGACTTTGATCATATTGAGGGTATGATTGGTTCTGATTCTGCTGCGAATTATTTGAAGAAGTCAAACTCGCGTTGAATGTTGTCTGAATCTTTGGGCTTGAAATGTTATCTTGCATTCCACTCTTGTAGTACAAACCAACGTCTTGAACAACATTAGCGTTCTTTGACTTTGCAATCTTCAGGAGTTCCATTTCATGGCCTTCGAGTTTGTCGATAAATGTTGACAGCTTGAAGAATTCCCATTTTTCACTTTCCTTCAGAACCAGTCCATTCTCCATCTGGTAGCGCCTGCAAGGTTGTCGATTATTCTTTGTTCGTCTTCTTGAGACCGTGTCTTCGCATTTGGGCTTTAAGATGACAGAAGCGTTCAATCATCTGCTTCATAGTCTCTCCTTTCAGCATGTTGAAGATATCGAACTCTTTCATGATGAGAGCTTTCTTGCTCTTGATCATCTCCGAGCTTCCTTGATACTTCTTTTGAAGCGATAGCCAGAGTTCTCTTGCAGTTGTGTATTCTGGTAGCAAGACGAGAATATCTTCTTTAACGGATTGTTGGATGAGACTGATCAACTTTTTCTCAGCAATATATTATTCTTTCTGTGTCGTGAAGTATTGTATTTCTTCAAAACTTGCTGATGTTCGTCCAATGAAACTGTATAACCTCTCTTGACCGACACCCAACCTAGGAAGTGCATGGCTTGAACCCAATATGTAAACTTCTCCTTCAATCCTTCATACTCGTCCATGCTCATTAGCTTTGGCGGTTTAACAGTCATGCCCATCTCGTTGTCTAAATTGACTTGTTGGATCACGTTGGCATTTGACGAACCCGCTGCTGTCATATATGCTCTTTGTAGATCATCCATCACGAATAACGAGACACGTATACTGAAAAACATTTGAAAACTTTGAAAACAATTAATTCTAATACAGTTCGGTCGAACTTGTAGCTAAAATGAAGAATTCTAAGATTTTATCACAAGTTCGGTCGAACTTGTGAATCTTGATTTGAAAATTTTCCTTGAACTTCGGTCGAACTTGGAAATTCTGTTTTGAAAATAATCATGAGTTAATCTCGAGCGAACTTGTATATTGAATTTTATTAGAAACTAGTAAGTTCGGGCGAACTTAGCTAAAACCCTTGAAATTTTATCAAGTTCGGTCGAACTTGATAGAATATCAATGAAATTGTAGCAACTTCGAGCGAACTTAGCCTTAATTTCTTCAAAAATACCTCTAGTTCGAGCGAACTTGGTAAAAACTCACTGAAAAATTACTTTTTAGCACAAGTTCGGTCGAACTTGGCTAACAAGTTCCATGGAAATTATTTTGAAAATCATGGTTTTTCAAAATTTTGACATCAATTCGGTTGAATTTGGTCTCCAATCTTTCAAGGGTTTTTTGTTGTATTTTACATGTTATATTCAAAATTGAAAAGATTTTGACCGTGAATTCTTCATTTTTATGAAAAAGTAATGAAAAATAGAAGAATGGAGTAGAAATAGAAGTGTTCTTGTCTTGATTACTATCAAATCAGGCTGTTCTAGCTCTGATACCACTTGTAGGACGATCCTCGATGCTAAGGAACCTAAATTTGATATCTAACGTTCATAATAGCGGAAATATTATGACGTGTTTACCAAAGACAAGAATTAATCAGTTAATAGTCAATTTTATTGATTAAATGTCAAGAGTACAAACTGACAGAGCTTCGCCTCCAAAATGCCAAAGTTACAAATGAGAGAGGCTAGCTAGCTATTTATAAAAGTAGAAGTTCGCTCATGATGTATGTGAGTTCGGGCGAACTTGCCTTAGCAAGTTCGGTCGAACTTGACATCCAATGCATGTCATGGGCGAACTTGACTCCAAACTACATAAGTACATCGTTTTGCTAGCCTATTCAACTCTATTCTATACAGACTCGATATAAGACTAACACATAGACATTATGCACCAACATTCAGAGACACCTTGAATAGGAACTGATGTAGCTTCATTTGCATCGTGATATTCTTCATCTTCAGACGAAACATTGTAATCTGCTGCATCTTCAAACACCTCATTTTCACCAATATTGTTAACCGATGCCGAAGCTTGAGGATTAACAGTATCCGGTCTCACCAATGACGAATCAATTGCAGTATCACTTTCCAATAACATCTGTGCTGCTGTAGAGGCTTCATTAAAAGTTGGCAGATTAAAGGAACCAAATAGACCATCATAGTCAAACATCCACGGATCTCCCGGAGCCCTAACAGACTCAATGTACCTCTGAACCTCAACTTCACCCCATTCCTCAATCTTTAGAGTAGATAAATTCTAGACTCTGAAATTTTGAGTAGCATACCCAAGGAAAAAGCCTTCGATCGCCTTTGCCCCAAACTTACCATCCGGATCAATCATAGTGCATGGAGCTCCAAAAGGTTCCAAATAGGACACATCAGGTTTTCGACGATGCAACAGTTCAAAGTAGGTTTTACCATGTCTCTTTACTGTAAGAACTCTGTTTAGTGTATAACAAGCATTCGCCACAGCCTCCCCCTAAAATTGTCTGGAAGTTGTGACTCCACTAACATAGTTCTAGCAGTTTCAATAAGCGTCCGATTCTTTCTTTCAGCAACACCATTCTGTTGAGGAGTATAGTGAGAACTGTATTAATGTAGAATTCCGTTAGAAGTACAAAACTAATCCATAACCCTATTCTTAAACTCAATGCCATTGTCACTTCGAATTCTCCTTATCTTCAAGTTATACAAGTTTTTAATGAGTGTAAAGAGATTCTTTAGAATATCTGGAGTCTCACTCTTGTGTGCCATCACCGCAATCCATGTAAATCTTGAGTAGTCGTCAGTAACTACCAAATAGTAAGCATCACCAAAATTCGTCTTGTGTTTCATAGGTCCAAAGAGTTCCATATGAAGACGTTAAAGCAGCATGTTCACTGTGTTGACTTTCTTGATAGGATGTGATTTCTTTGCTTGCTTCCCTTTTTGGCACGAAACACCGACGTCTTGTAAATGAAAATTCTTGACTGGTACACCATTCACAAGATTATTTTTCACCAAATGATTCATTTTCCTCAAGTGAATGTGTCCCATTCGTTTGTGCCAAGAGATAGACTCCTTTTCGATTGGTTTAGAGACAAAACAAGTATGTTCTGCGGTTGTTGTAATTGCTTGACTCATATCAAGGATATACAAGTCATTTATCCTAGGAGCCGACAGAAGAATCCATTCGTTTGGAATTTTAAAACCGGGTTTCAACACATAGCAGCCAGCATCATCAAAATGCACGGTAAACTTCTTGTCACAAATTTGAGAAACACTAAGAAGATTGTGATCAATTTGTTGCACATAATTGACCTTGTCGAAACTCACAACACCGTTGGAGATCATTCCCTCTCTAGTGATGTATCCACCTTTCTCTCCAGCAAATGCGACATAGCCTCCTCTAATGCTTTTCACATCATACAGAAGTCTAAGATCGCCTGTCATGTGCCTGGATGCCCCACTGTCAACAATCCAATGACTATTAACAGTTCCTCCTGAGACACCCTGCACATTCAAGTACACAATCAGTTGGAGATGGGCACCCAAGCCTTAGTGGTCTTCGGTCACGCCTGATCATCAAGAAATGTAATTTCAATTTCTTTATGATTTGGAAATGTGATACCTCCCCCTGAGACATGATCTGATTTAGGTTTCCAAGATTGCTTTTGTGCTTTACCAGATTTATTATTATTATTTACAGCTTTTGAAGATTCTGGTTTTGACACATTTGACGAACTTGGTTCCTTTTTACTGACTTCAGAATTTAACGCCTTCTCAAGAGCTTTAACATTTTTGCGTTTTTGTTTAGCTTCTTGTTCCTTAACAATCCGTTTATCTTGTTTAGGAGATACTGGTCGACGTTGTTCAGTTTTCTCAGGTGGAACATTATCCACAAATTTTGGCTTGGGCGGGTTTGTACAATTTTTGATGATGTGTCCAAACTCCCCACATCGAAAACATGATCTCCTTTCAACAAACTTAGGAGATAAAATTTTCTGACTGGATGTTGAACTTGTAGGTTGTGAGGTACTTGGTTCACTATCGCACCCATTTGTATGTTGGGTGTAGTTGTTTTGTTCATTTATTTTCAAATTTTGACTTTGTTAACAAACTCTGTGTCAGATAATTTTTCAAAAGTCTCAATTTTATCGGTACCCTTTGAACTCACAAATTTTACATCCTTTTGTTTCTTCTTGTTTCGAGTCACCTTTTGATCAACCTTAGGTTTCTTGTCTCGTTTCTCTTGTTGTTTACCTTTTGAAGCATTTAGTTGTTGTGGCTTGAGAGGTAATTTTTCACATTGAATTACTATGACATTTGGACTTTTCTTTCCTAAAACGTTTTTGTTGTGTTTTCAAAAACTTGGTCAATCAAGGCTGGATTGACATTTCTAATAGGAAAGTCCTTGTTTGAGTAAATTCTCTCATCACCAACCAACGTGTATAGCACATTATTACTTTCAAAGGCAACAAGTGCTTCAACAGACTCTGCAGGATCAATCTCTTGTTTAACAGCATGTTTAATGGCTGAAGTTGGAGGATCACATAAAATGTGATTCTCAACTGGAATTTCCATTCCTTTCTTGATGTCAAGGGTTTGATCTTGCTCAGTCATATCTGATTCATCATCTGATGTCTCAGCATCCTCAACTATTGGAGGACGTTGTTCAGTGACATCTCATCATATTGCTTGATCTCATTAGTAACCTCATCCAATTTGAACCCTAACCCTGCTGCAAACTCATCAGGATTGAATGGTACAGAAGGTTCAAATCGAGGCATTTCCTCTTCATCGGGCATCTTGGAATAATTGTGTCTCAAAGGTGGTGGACAGGACTTATATCCAATGCACGAAACATTTCCCTTTAGTTTTTGAACATCAATGATGTGATCAAGCACATATTGGGAATTTGAGTAACTTTCCAGTTTGAGCTTGATCGCTTCATACTCGCATTTTGCAAAGGCTAACTCTTTCTTTGTTTCTTCAATGATATTAATGTAATTGTTAATACCCTTTTACTTATTTAACACAGTCTTGGTCAACTCAGAAACACTTTTCTTTAGTGTATCAATTACATCTTTTAAATCCTTTTCGTTTCTAGTTAAAGCCAAGTTAGCCTCTTTGCATTTTGACAATTCAATTACCAAATTATGATTATGAAGATTTGTTGTCTCAAACTTTTGTTTTAAGACGATGCAATCATTGTAGATTTTAGAAGTATCCGATTGTACCTGACTTGTTGAGGCTGCGACATTTGCCATGAAGGCGGTATTAACGATCCATCTTTGTTGAACATCCTTTCAATTTCTTTTGCTGCAACTTCAGCTTTCTTCACTAACACCGATTTCTTGTTGTTCAGCTTCTCAGCAGGCTTTCAACCTCAATGTCAATATCCAATTTCACTTTTGAATCAGAACCATACCCTCCAACACTTGAGTTTTCTTCGTCTGAACTACCACTATATCCCGAACTATCATCATCTTCGGAAGTTCATCCCGTTGGACCGATTTCTCATGACTGCTGATTTTGGCATAACACGCAGTACCTCCTTGGTTTCCATCACCCAATTGAACAGACCAGTCACATCCTTTATCAGCTTGCACTACCAATGCTCTTTTAGTATTTGAAGACCCTGCCTGATTAGGATTGTTAACTGCAACTATTCCCCTTTCATTGTTAACTTGGGTGGTGTTGGATGTGGTTTGATTTCTGAATGGATTTTGATTTCCTTGCTTGGCAGGTCGAGTGAATTCACACTTGAAATGCCCTTTTTCACCACAGTTGAAACAAGTAACGACATCTTTCTCAAAGTCATACTTGGTATCCCTTTTACTTTCCAAACTTTTTCTCCTATCCTAGCCATGTAGTCCTTAGCTCTTCGAACCGCACTCGCAAATTCCCACTTGATATCCATTAGATCCATCTCGTCCTTGTCAATTTGTTGGTAGTCTTCATTTGTCAAATTGATGTTTCCGGTTTGACCCGCCACCAATCCACAATACGCGCTCACCATAGTATTTAGAAGTTCCATGTGTTCTTTTGCAACTTCCACACTGACCTTTGAGAGATGTGAGGTGTCGTATCTAACGGTATTAGGATTTGAAGTTTGGAAATTGTTTCCATAACAAGCTTGTTGTGGTGCTTGTTGAGCGTCATAATCTCAACAAGCAGGCACTAGGATCAAAGCATTGACTGTAGGTTTGGTTTCGAATCATTGACTGTAGGTTTGGTTTCGAATCAAAGCATTAACTGTAGGTTTGGTTTGATTGGTCTGGTTTTGGTGGTGGCATGAACGTATTTGCATTTGATACAAATGCCATTTGAAGTTTTGGTTGTGAAGACGCACTAATGCCTGTGTTGATCCCGCCACGTACATTTCAGGGTTTTGAGGAACTTGAATCATTTTGGCCTTGCGGATTTCCACCCCATTCTTGTTTTCCAACTTTTAAATAAACTCATAGATTGTGAAAGTATCCAACACTCCTGTATGTTTTAACAAATCTATGAATTATCCCCACTTGGGTGGCAATACATCTGCAAATCGTGTAACTATTTCCTGTTGAGATGCATTCACAAGATATGAGTACATTTCACTTAGCAAATGATAGAAACGAGTTGCCATATCATTTAGCGTCTCATTTTCCATAAACAGGGAACCTTCAAACTTCTTCTTTAACAAATCATGCCCAACTTTTCTTGTAGCCGCGTTACCCTCACCTCTTGCTTCTAATGTATCCCACACATTTTAGTGGAAGTACAATAGATGAATTGATGGTAAATGTCTTTGTGAAGAGCTTGTGTGAGAATTGCAAAGGCTTTCTTTTCAAGATCATAAGCTTTCTTGTCGGGTTCGGTCATACTGAATAAGGTTGTTGGATTGGAACCGGCCTCTTCAAGTGTAACATTATAAGGCATGGTGAAGCATGTCCATAATTTCGTGTTTTGACCAAGGACATATGTATGAAAACGCCCCTTCCATCCGGGATAATCATTCATATGATTCAACTTAGGCGGACGATTGTTACTACCAGCCTCACTTTCACTCATTAGAAGGGTTTGAATGTTTTGATTTTAGTTTGCAACACAGGCCCATTGACTAGCGGTAATCCTTGAAGCTTGTTGTGGCATAAGTCCCTTGACCCATGACATATCGGGGCTAGATTGTGAAGTACCTTGACTTGTACTTGATCCACTGCTCCAATCCCATGGATTAGAACTCATTTTGCTTGTCTTAGACAGGATATAAACTCAAATATGTAAATATGTTAAGTTTGAGAAAGATATTAATGTTCTATGAAAATTTTCAACACTTGTCCAGCGAACAATGATGCGGCGAAGAACCAAGAACAGCGAACAATAGATATCCTACGAACAACTAGTGTCCCACGAAGAACATGTTCTTCGTGGAAGGACCGGTCAACGAAGAACCAGATTCTTCGTCAGAGAGCCACCGACGAAAAAGGGTTCTTCGTCAAGAGGGTTGTTCGTTTGTAAGTCGATTGTTCGTGGACAGGAGTTCTTCACAGGGGCTGGTAGATTTTTCCTAAAATGGAAACATCCTTTTTCTGACAAAGAATAAAGCAAAGATTTTGTTTCCAATTTTAGTTAAAAAGGTAAGATTTGAAACAACCTATTGTCCAGTGGTTTTTGTATATCACCAACCTTTTCCGGTGACTTTTCTGGTGACAAAGCTTGCCGGAAATTTGCCGAAGACAAGATTTGTATGAAATTCTTAACAAAAACTAAACCTTAACATGTGTACACTTGTTTTATTCAAGTTTTAGCAAAGATTATCTTCAAAATACAAGTCTAAAACACGATTTTGAACAAAAAATTCTGGAAAAAGTCAGTTTTCTAGTTTTCAAGTTCAAAAACCCGTCAAGAACACTTCACAACTAGCTCGCATACACGGTTTTGCTCGATTTTGAACAGGAAGAGAGCCGAAGCTCTGATACCACTTGTAGGTCCACTTGGAGGATCAAGTTACCTACTTCCTTGTTTGTTAACACACTACCAAGTGCGGAATCCTTGTTAGCATGCAAACCGAAGCATAAACAATGTAAAAGCAAACATAAGATAACCAAAAGATTCACTATCTTTGATTAAGTGCAAGAGAATCAGTTACACATACACACAGTGCTTAAATTCTCTGAAGACTCTCTTAGTGAAACTGTGAACTAGTGAGCTGTATATATAGGCAAAGTACCCAGCAGAAGAAGGTTGTTGGACCACGAACAAGTAACACTCCCACGAAGAATGAATCTTCTTGGGTCTTCTCAATGAACAATCAGCTACCAACGAAGAGCAGTTCTTCGTGGCCTTCCTAATCAACGAACAATCAGTTGTTCGTTATGCATGTTATCCTACGAAGAATGTGGATTCTTTGTAGGTTACCCTTGTATAGATAGAAATAGAAGATCACCAAGATAATCAACACATAACAACTAACAGTTGCATCATGCAGACTATTTTACAACATAGGAACTAAACAAACGTTGTGCTAAGTCAAGATAGGAGGATATCTTGACTTGGCCAACTCGACCAAAACATTACAACACGTAAAGAAAAGACCGTACAAACTACAGACGCTAAGAACAAGCTACAGACACAAAAATGTACCAACAAGTAATGCTTTGACCTATACTATAACCTTCCTAGGACCCCAATGCGAATATACTTGCGTTTAGATTTTAATACACTACCATCCCTTATCCTTATGTGATTACCAAAAACAATACAAAAAGTCACAAAATCTTTTCCGAAAACTTTTTACAAGAAAAATCTATTCTTAAATGAATCGTTTTTGGCTTTATGCCTTTAAAGTTTTCAAATCTCGTCAAACTTTGGGTTCTATTAATGTGAACACATGCAATCTGAAAGGGTGGATGCATGTACTCCGAGTTTTCTGTCAAAGGCTAGAGTGTTCGTATAAATCCACTTAATCGGACAAGTCACTCTTACCTGGGAACTCTTAGGGTGAGTGTCCACTTATAGGCTGAACCATGTCTTCGCGATACATTATAAAGACCCATTTACTTTGATTTGTCACCGTGTGTCGTTTGTTTGTCTTGAGAAACGAACGAATGACCACCATCCTTTTTCGTCGATATTTTCTATACCTCCATTGATTTATTTCAAATGTCAATCTCACATATCTTCCTTCATGTTTTCGTTTAGAATGCCTCCTCGATGTAATGCAACTCAGGATGCCGAAATGGCAGCCATTATCGCTCAGCAAATTGTTGTTGTACTTCCGAATCTAATTGTTGGGAACCCTACAAGAGAACAGATGATAGGAAGCCAAAAAAGGTCTGTACAAAATGATCCAGAACAAACAGTACTTTGATTCACTTCTCCTCATAAAGACAAGAAAGCTAACATCTGATAGCTCTAACATCAGCCCAAAGCTAAGCTCTGTTGGAGTTATAAAGACTGTTGAGGACCAAACACTGATAAAGTCAAAAGTTGGCTTGAAGTCAAAGGTCTGATCACCCTTTGAAGGACATCTGATAAATTTTCATCAGTGGTTGAGCTCATTGTAGGATTGCTTTATCAATGTCCTAAAATCAGTGTTTCTATAGTTATAACAGAGGATAGCGTTAGCAGAGGTTAGAGTTTGTTAAGGTTGTTAGATGTCACTGTCTTTATGATGTCAGCAAAGATGCCACAGAGGTTAGGGATTCTAGTATAATAATACACAGTGCATGTATTGTTCTATTCAGCTCACACACACACACACTCATCTTGTACACTCAAATCTGTGTGAGCTCGATCTGAGTGGGAGTTAGTGATTCATATCTGTATTTACTTGTAATATTTTCACATCTTTTGAGTAATGAAAACAGTGTTGATGAAAGCTAATCTCTCCTAAATTGTGTTACAAAGTTATAAATCTCATTCCGCTGCAAAGTATTGTATGTTTTATCTTCTTACATTATTTGTTTGTTTAAAACAATGCAATCAAGTTAAACTCAGATCTTAACAATTGGTACCAGAGCATAGGTCAGTCAAATTTTATCGAACAATCAATTTGACATAAAAAAGATCAGCTCAATTCCATTGATATTGTGTGTTGAAATTTGTGATGATTCCATGATTAATTGTTGCTAAGGACTCATCTAATGTCAGTAAAAGACTGAGGTGAAACAAATCCTTAGGAACAGGATCTATATATGGAACAAAAGTTACGAGACGCCTTTAAGAGGTGAAAATCAAATTGTGTTGATATTTAGAAAACTCGATCAAAAGTAATGCGAAACTTAGCATACGCATTTTACAAAAATGACCAAGTTTTCTCAAAAACATTACTGTATATGATTCTGGGTTGATTACTCCTTTCTTTAGAAGCCTTGCAGTAAATAATACAACATCTACCTATGGAAAGGTTAAAAAGAAAAAAGAATCAAAATCACAATACTCAAAAGTGAGTTTATCTCAAAACTTTTGGTACCAAAAGAAAAGAGTATAAACAGAAAACACTTTAGAGTTCACAGGCTAGTACTACAAAAGGAAAACCGAGATAAACCTTCATCTCTGCTCAAGAATTTGCCACCAAACAAGCCAAGTGCAACCACTGTTTACAGGAAGTTTCAGGTAACTGATGTATCACAGGTTAACAACAGTTCAAAGAGGTCTTTGAAAATCCATCAGGTCTAATTAGTTCATTTATTAAGAAATTTTTACTAAATTTTTATTGTAAAGATCTCATTTAAATATTAGGTCATGTATTATTCTTTATGTTTTTTTAAGGTAATACATATTGAGCTTCTACTTGTTTTTGATAGTTAAAGCTCAATACCTCTCAGGAAGTTACTTCCACTATCAAAAGGATTATGTAGGATGATCAAAGTTAAATCATTAAATAAGTCAAATATAAATACAGTATTAATCAGACATCACCTAGTGAGGGGTACTATGAAAAGATTTGACTTCTCTGCATCATGTTCTAACTGAAGATCAACTGACAGATGTTCAAATGAAAAGCATTAAAAAACATTCATCTTCAAAAGTCTGATCTCTAGTTTAGAAATGCTAAACATGGATTAAAAACAGTTTTTCTGGTGATCTATGTGTAAATTGCATAAAAAATGTTTTCAGAAAATTAAAACAAAACCTTAAAAAAGAGTTAAAATTGAGAGTTTCTAAAAAAAAACGCTAAAGTCTGATGAAACCACTGTTTTATCTTCAAAACTCTGATTGGCATGTATATCCACTGATAAAGTGAATCCTGTCTTTAACTATCCTGGTCAAACTTCTGTGTTGACCTTATCTACTGTTTCACAACCACTGACAGTGTTACAACTTCTAATGTTCACAACCACTAATGAAACTCATCAGTGGTTTCCCAAAACAACTGTCATCCATTCAAGTCAGAGGATACACATGGACAGATAATAGCCATCAGATCTTGCCACGTGTCAAATGTTAACCATCCAACTTTTGAAACTACTGATTATCCAAATAAAAACCCCGATAAAACCCTCAAACAAAGTTTTATCACCAAAATCTAATTCAAAATTTTCTCAAAAGAAATTACACAGTTTCCTTAGTGTTTCAAAAAAATTTTGATCATGGTTCTTATCATCAAACATCCACACAATTACCTTTATACTTTCGAGAAAATACAGATTTTCATAATATCATTGATATCCTGTCTTCATCGAATTATAAAACATTACTAACATGTAACGCACCAATTTATCAAAAGACCCTACGAGAATTCTCGGGCAATGCTGAGCTTGAAATTCAAAACAAAAAGACTTGGGCAATCTCATCAAAAGTATGAGGTATCCTGGTTGCAATAACTCCACAAATCATCTCAGAGGTTATTCAAATGGACGATCTAGCAGATAAAATCTCTTTCTCTTAGGATGAGTATCAAGTTGATTTGACCAATAGAGGGTATATCGGACAATTAACAAAAGCTACTATGGAAAAAAGAGGATTTCCACCTCCTATGAAATTCCTGTTCCATACCTTGCTCACCTGTGTTTCAAATAAAAAAACTGGTTTTAACAAAATACCTTTGAAAATTCAATACTTGGGGTATGCCATCATGTCTAAAACTGACTACAACTACTCCTAAGCATTGTTTAATGATCTAGTAACAAATCTGGAAAATGTGAAAAACAATAAAGCACAAGCTTTCTTATTGTTTCCAAGGTTGTTAAGCTATTACTTACAATAGAAAATTCCAAAAGAGAATGCACAAGCTATTGCTCAAATAAACAGTTGATAGGAAGCTAAAAAAGGCCTGTACAAAATGATCCAGAACAAACAGTACTTTGATTCACTTCTCCTCACAAAGACAAGATAGCTAACATCTGATAGCTCTAACATCTGCCCAAAGCTAAGCTCTGTTGGAGTTATAAAGACTGTTGAAGACCAAACCACTGATAAAGTCAAAAGTCTGCTGGAAGTCAAAGGTCTGATCACCCTTTGAAGAACATCTGATAAAGCTTCATCAGTGGTTGAGCTCATCAGAGGATAGCTTTATTAGTGTCCTGAAATCAGTGTTTCTATAGTTATAACAGAGGATAGCATTAGCAGAGGTTAGGGTTTGTTAAGGTTGTTATATGTCACTGTCTTGATGATGTCAGCAAAGATGCCACAGAGGTTAGAGATTCTAGTATAAATAGGCAGTGCATGTATTGTTCTATTCAGCTCACACACACACTCATCTTGTACACTCAAATCTTTGTGAGCTCGGTCTGAGGGGGAGTTAGTGATTCATATCTGTATTTACTTGTAATATTTTCACATCTTTTGAGTAATGAAAACAGTGTTGATGAAAGCTAATCTCTCCTTGATTGTGTTACAAAGTTTCAAATCTCATTCCGCTGCAAAGTATTGTATGTTTTATCTTCTTTCATTATCGATTTGTTTAAAACAAAGCATTCAAGTTAAACCCAACTAAATCAAGCGAACAACAATAACAATAACAACAACAATGCACCAGCTCCGTGCAACTTTAAACAATTTTGTTCGGCAAAACTACTTTCGTTTTCTAGGTTTGAAGGAGCTACTAGGCTTCTGTAATGGTTTGAAAATATTGAAAGCACGTTCCGATTTGTTCAGTGTCCAAATTATTGAAAAGTTGAGTTCGCATCGAGTGTATTCAAGAAAAGAACTCTTATGTGGTGGAATGGTATAATGAGAGATTGGGGTGCCGATGTGGCAATGGCACAAACTTTGGAAGAGCTTAGGGCTCTAATGATGAAGGAATTATGTCCTCGTCACGAGCAGAGGGCGCTCGAAACGAGTTCCATGATCTCAAACATGACAGTGGTGAGAATCGTGCTTATACCGATCGATATGAGGAGTTAAGTTTACTTTGTCCTTCAATGGTGACGCCTTTGAATAAGGCGATTGAGAAGTATATCGATGGTTTACTTGATCCTGTGCAAACTGGAGATTTGAAGTATAGCGAATCTCTGTCAAACTGGAGATTTGAAGTTTATCATTAAAATTGACGTTTAACTGATTAATTCTTGTTATTTGGTAATCGTGTCATAATATTTCCGCTATTATGGACATTAGATAACAAATCTAGGTTCCTATGCTATCAGGATCGGTCCTACAAGTGGTATCAGAGCTAGAATAGCCTGATTTGATTTATACAAGACAAGAATAACTCTAATTCTAGTCCATTCTTCTTATTTTCTTAACTTTTACACTAAAATGAAGAATGTATGGGCAAATTCTGTCCAAATTTGAATATGTCATGTTAAATACATCATAGATAAACCCCTGAGAGTTTGGAGATCAAAATCAAACGAATTGGTGTCAAGTTGTTGCAAAAACCATGTTTTCAAAACTCACTTTGATCGAACTTACGAGTCAAGTTCGCTCGAACTTGACTTAGAAAATCACTTTTTGAGTGTTTTTTTACCAAGTTCGCTCGAACTTGAAGGTTTTGTGTGAAATCTTTGATAAGTCCGACCGAACTTGTGTCAATTTCTTTGATTTTCTTCAAGTTCGCTAGAACTTAAGCAAAATCATTGAAGTTTATTTCAAGTTCAACTGAACTTGCAATTTTTCTTCAAAATTAAATGTAAGTTCGCTCGAATATAATTCAGGGATCTTTTCAAATCAAAACACATAAGTTCGACCGAACTTGTGTGTAAAAATCTGAAATTCTTCATTCATCAACTACAAGTTCGACCGAACTTGTAGTAATACTAATATTTTTCAAAGTTTGAACGTTTTTCAGCAAACGTGATTTGATATTCGTGATGGATGATCTTCAGAGAGCGTTTATGTCAGGAGTGGTACGTCCAATGCTAATGTGATACGACAAGTCAACATTGACAACGAAATGGGCACGTCCGTCAAACCTCCGAAGTTAATGAGTATGGACGAATACGAGGGATGGAAGGAGAAGTTTAGTTATTCGGTTCAAGCCATGCATTTCCAAAGCTGGGTGGCTATTGAGAGAGGTTATGTTGTTCCGTTAGACGAATATCAGCAAGTTCTGGAGAAGTACAAGTACTCCACAATACAAAAAGATGAGTACATTGCTGAGAAAAAGATGATAAGTCTCATTATACAATCCGTTAAAGAGGATATTTTGATCTTGTTGCCCGAATACACCACTGCGAGAGAACTATGGTTATCACTGCAAGAAGAAACACCAAGGAAGCGCAGAGATGATCAAGAGTAAAAAAGCTCTTATTTTGAGGGAATTTGATATTTTTACCATGTTGAAGGGCGAGACAATGAAACAGATGATTGAATGGTTTTGTCATCTGAAGGTCCAAATGAGGAGACACGGTCTTAAAAAGACGGAGCTGGAGTACATCGACAAGCTTGCTGATGCATTACCTGATGGAGAATGGACTACCTATCTCATGGTATTGAAAGAAAGTCACAACTGGGAATCTTCAAGCTGGATACATTCATCGACAAACTTGAAGGTCATGAGATGGAAATTCTAGAGATTGCAAAGTCGAAGAATGCTAACATTGTTCAAGATGTTGGTTTATATTACAAGAACGGAATGCAAGACAACATTTCTAGCCCAAAGATTCAAACAGCATTCGGTGCAAATATGAATTCTTCGAATCATTTCCCGCAGAATCAAAATCAATCATATCCACAATATGATCAAAGTCCACAGAGTTCTTCGTTTTCAAGCACTAGTTCAAATTCTTCATATCAAAGTCAAGTACTTCTTGCCACAGTTCTAGAATCGTATGAAAGTCTGGTGGTAGGGAAAATCGGCAATCCTAAAATGACCGCCGAAGACTACGATCAGGTGGACGAAGAAGAGCTTGAGCTGATGGATATAAAATGGTCTTTAGATTCTATCATTCGAACGGTGACAAAGTTTGTTGCACTCACAGGCTGAGATATAGGAAATTCAAGCAACAAGCTAGGGTTCGACAAATCAAAGGTCACTTATTTCAGATGGCGATTGAAAGGGCATTTCATGAGAGAATGCAAAAATCCTGAAGCAACGGGCAATCAGAGTCCATTTAGAGGTGGAAACGAATATTACAAGAAGTCATTACGGTATAAACCATTTCCGAAAAAGACTCAAGTTGATATTCCAGAAAAACCATCCAACAATACCGAGAAGGCAATGGTTGCTACCAACGAAGATGATGGTTTTGATTGGAATTCTTATATTGGAAAGAAGACAGGAGTTGCATTGATGGCTGAAATTGTCGAAGATACATCTGCTAAGGAAGCTGCTCTAGAGAGTGTTCTACTGGAACAATATCTGCAATAGCAGGAAGAAGAGGAGACTTATCTTCACATGAAGACACAAGGCATTTTAACTCCTAACTCAACTTCTAGTTTTGCAGGTAACTTTGATGGAAGTTCTCAGGAGCAAATGGTTGAGGAGAAATTGATTGATGAAGAAGTTATTGATGTTGCTCAAGAAGTGAATGCTGAAAACCTCATGGACATTGCCAATAAAGCTTTGATGGAAAATCTAACCAAGGTAGGTCCAGAGGTAAAGATAGTCGAAAAGGAAGTTGTCAAAGTGCAAGTTGTGGAGGTTGTAAAACCTTGCACAAAATGTACCGAGCCGTGTGCTAAATGTGCCAAAAAATCACAAACTATCACTTAACTCAATGTACATAATGAGCATTTCAAATACGATTATCGTACAATGAAGGAAGCGTATGACAAAATGAAAGATGATTATGGCAGGCTCGATAGAAAAAATATTGAACAACACGACACTGTAAGGATGTTAAAAAGGACAGTAATTGATAAACAAAAAGCAATAAATGTCTACGTTAACACCATTGCTGAAACCAAACAACAACTCCAGGACATGAAAATTGAAACAGAACGTGTTCAACAACTTTTAAGAAGTTACACAACTAACGCTTATGTCATCAATCATATACTTCCCACGATTTCGTCGGAAGAAAATGATAATAGGTCTAAAAAGAAAAATGGTAAAGAATACAACAATGTTCCACCACCCCTATGCGAGAAGTATTGTCGCAAAACTGTTCATGGGATCGATAAGGCACTCAACATTGAGTTATTATCTGAAAAGAAAAATGAGTTGCTGGAGAACATTGATGTAATCTATACTACATCAGACGATGACAATAATGCGGTAGTTAAAAATGTGGTTGAAAATGTTTTGAATGATTCTGATGATGGCAGCTTTGAGAGCACCACCTCGAGTTTGAACAGTTATGACACAAAATCCGAAGATGACAATACATCATCGGAAGATGGTCTATGTGATGATCTTAACGTTGTCATGTACAAGGTTAAGGAATCTGATAGATTATACTTTGATGACAGTTTTCCGATTTGGAATGTCAAAGAAGATCAATTGGGTAAACTGTTCAAACTGGATGAAGTTACATCAGAAGACCTGGAGAAGAATGAAAAGAAATTTTATTATAAACCCAAAAGAAATTACAATAACTACCGGAGAAATGGTGGTGATCATCCGGAAAACCAGAGAGTTGGGTTGGGACTAGATGTGGAAGAAGAACCGGTTAAGAAAAAGTCACCATTTCACGAGTACAAAGATAAAAACATGAAATCGTTTATGGGACAAACACGGTTCATGAGGAAAGTTTTATTGGAAAGCAATCAAACGATGAGTTTAAGAAACAAAAGGAATTTCGAGATAAGCAAAAGCCACAAGTGGTGTAAAATCCACTAGTGGTCATTCACATGATGATCGGACTTGCTTCAAGTTCAACGAAGTTGGTCATATTGCACGCAAGTGTCCGAAATCTAAGCCGGCCTATCTTCAAAGAAAAGAAAGTTCAGATATTATAAAACCAAAGCTACTAGAGTTTGTAAAACCTGTAACGATTTTGAAAAGAAATGAATCAAAACCTGAAGATAAACCTAAAACTGAAAAGAAATTTTAAAATTCAACTTTCGAAATAGGTGAAACTTCCAAGGCAAACGTATCACGGTTTTACATCAAAAAGGCAAACATTAAATCACAAGCCTGGATTGCTAAGAAAAAATCAACAGCATCTGATGTTATCAAGTCTGAGCCTGTTAAGACTGATAACAAGAAAGAATCAAAATTTGAGACCAAAACCGAGACTGTCAAACCTACAATTTGTAACAACTCATCAAAAGATAAAAAGAAAGTGAATTTTGAAAATGTCAATGTAAATGACAGTGGAGGCTCAGATGGAGATTATGAGGATGATTACCAAGCTTTTTATCCCAAACCCAAGACCAAGAAGGCTTGGGTCGCGCTGTTTAACTAGATTTTTACATGTGCAGGGGCTCCAAAGATCCGTTCTTTAAAAGTGGATTTTGGATAGTGGAGCGTCCAGACATATGACATGGATGAAAGCTCTTTTGTTCGACATTAAAGCTATTATGGCAGATATGTTGGATTTTATGGTAATCAGGGTGGAAGGATAGTCGCCGAAGGAAAACTTTCCAGTGGCGTTGTATCATATGATCGCGTGAACTACATTGCAAAGCTGGAAAACAATCTTCTGAGCATATCGCAGATTTGTGACAAACAGTTCACGGTGCATTTCAATGACAAAGAATGTATTATTTTGAAGCCGGGTTTTAAGATTCCTGATGATTGGATTCTAATGCGAGCCCCGTGCGAGAATGATCTATATGTCTTAGATATGGGCGGCGCTACCACATCATCAAAATCAGCACAGTGTTTCGTGACAAAGGCTACGAAGAAAGATTCTATTCTTTGGCATAGAAAAATGGGGCACATTCATTTGTGAAAAATGAATTTCTTGGTTCATAATGATCTGGTTGAGGGAGTTTATTTTTTCGGAGCTTCCATATGACTGATCACTGCCTAGAATGTAAAAAGGGGAAGCAGATCAGAAAGTCACATCCGAAGAAGATTCTGAATTCAATTAAGCTGCCGCTTGAACGTCTCCACATGGATTTATTTGGTCCTGTTAATATTTGAAGTATTTCAGGAGACTTATACTGCTTGGTCGTCACAGATGACTATTCTAGATATTCGTGGGCATTCTTTCAAGAATCAAAGGACGTAACGTTCGACAATTTGGTGATTCTTCTAAAGAAACTCGAACATCTTTATCATCTGCCTGTCAGACACATTCGCAATGACAACGGCACATAGTTCAAGAATAATAAGATGAAAGAATTCTGCAATGCTAAAGGGATTTTACATGACTTAGTGCACCGTATACTCCGCAACAAAACGGTGTAGCTGAGAGGAAGAATTGAACTTTAATTGAAACAGCAAGAACCATGCTTGCAGACTCAAAACTTCTGGTCAGCTTCTAGAGTGAAGTGGTTGCTGTGGCTTGCTACACACTAAACAGGGTCCTAACCGTCAAACCATCAAAAAAGACATGTTTTGAAATGATCAACCGAAGGAAGCCAAATTTGAAGTAATAGAGCCATTTGGTGCGCCATGTACTGTAATTGATCAAGATGGTAAATTCGGGGCCAAATCGCTTGAAGGTTTCTTTGTCGGGTATGCGAGTCCGCTAAGACGTGTATATGTTCCCTCGTTGAGAAAGGTAATTGAAGCACAACATGTGGATTGCTTTAACTATACGGATCCTATTCAAAGAAGAGGCGACGCATGGGTGTTCAACTATCAAAATCTGTGGAAGTCATTCGACTTGCCGGAAGAACCGTCTGAAGAAGAAATTGCAGCGTTATATTATCTTTAACAATCGGCGAATCAAGAACGAATCATTAGACCAGTTGTGGTTAATCAACCCACGTTGGATACTTCATCTTCCGAAGAAGGTCCAAGTAATAGCGATGTTCAAGTTGAAAACATTTCTAAAGTAGAATTAACACCTACTATAACTCCATCGAATGATTCTTCTGAACCAGGAAATGCAACAACAGTGCCAAGTATGCCTCAGAATCAGAATTCTGACTCTGATGAAGCGTCGACATTTGATGCTGATGGTGAATCCTCATCGGATGAAGAAGTTGAGCAAATATCCAACATGTTAAATCAATCTGCTAGCTCGAGAAATCAGAATGAAGCTTCATCTAGTGCTCCTAATGTTGAACTGAACAATGATCTGAATATCTCGAATCAGCAAAGCTCAGTTGATGTTCCTAGCGAAGAAATGCCACAATCATATTCTTACCATCCTTCAACGAATATTATCGGTGAATTACAAACTGGAGTGCCTACACGAAGCCAAATCAATAAAGCACTAAGTTGTTTCTACACCCGAGTTGCTCCTACTCAAGACTATTGCTACTATTCATGTTTCATTTCTCAAATAGAGCAAAAAACCGTTAATGAAGCTCTGGGTGACGAGAACTGGGTGATAGCAATGCAAGAGGAAGTGTTATAGTTTGAGAAATTGGGTGTTTGGAAGCATGTAGACTTACCACCGAAGCAGAAAGCTATAGATACGAAGTGGGTCTTCAAGTGTAAAAGGGATGATCGGGGTGTAATAGTCAGAAACAAAGCTCGGTTGGTTATCAAAGGTTTCCACCAGCAAGAGGGTATTGACTACACAGAAGTATATGCACCGTTTGCACCATTAGAGTCTATCCGCATTTTCCTCGCTTTTGCAGCTTGGAAAGGTTCAAGGTGTACCAGTTGGATGTAAAATATGCGTTTCTTTATGATAAACTTCGCGAACAAGTGTACGTCGGCCAATTACCAGGGTTCGTCGATCTGCTGAACAAGAACAAAGCTTATCTCCTAGACAAAGCCTTATACGGTTTACACCAAGCCCCGAGAGCTTGGTACGAGACGTTATCGCAACATCTCATTGGAAATGGCTTTACAAGAGGCATAGTGGATAGTACATTGTTTACAAGATAAGTCGGATCTCATCTAATCATTGTACAAATCTATGTGGATGATATCATATTTGGTTCAACGGATGATAGTCTTTGCAAAGAGTTCGAAAAGATCATGAAGAAGAAATTCGAGATGTCCTCTATGGGTGAAATGAAATTCTTCCTTGGTTTACAGGTCGACCAGTTACCAGACGGCATATTCATTCATCAGAAAAAGTATGTTCACGACATTCTCAAGAGGTTTGAAATGGATAGCTCGAAGCCGCTTTCGACTCCGCTGGGACTGAATCATGGGATTTGCATTGACGAGACTGGAACTAAAGTTGATGACATACTCTATCACGAGACGCGAGGTTTAAGTGCTATACAAGCACGGCATCGGTCTCCCCAAGCCCCATTGCCTATAATCAAGCCCGGTGCCTTGTAAATGCCCCACACGATGCCTACAAGCGACGACGATGTTTGCTAGTTAATCGATCGATGCCCCACACCTTGTAGCACGTTGCTGGATGTATCTGACGACATCTCGCCCAGACATCATGTATCATACCTGCCTATGCGTGAGATATTAGTCTAGTCCTCGAGTGTCACACATGCAGATAGTCAAAAGAATATTATGTTACTTGAAGGGATGTCCAAGCACCGGCTTGTGGTATCCAAAGAATGACAATTTTAATCTAACGGGATACGCTGACTCAGACTTCGGAGTGGAAAAGCTGAACTCTAAATCCACAAGTGTTGGTTGCCAGTTCTTCGGAACTTGTTTGGTAACATGGCAATGCAAGAAATAGACCTGGGTCTCTCTCTCTACCTGTGAGGCAGAATACATTTCTGCTTCCAGCTGTTGTTCTCATATCCTCTGGGTTGAACAACAGATGAGGGATTATGGTCTGTAGTTTCTTGATATGCCTTTATTCATAGATAACAAGGCAGCTATCGATATAACCAAAAATCCGGTTCATCACTCACGTACTAAACATATTGAAATTCGTTATCACTTCATTCGTGACTGCTACGAAAAGAAGTTGGTACGAATAGAAAAAATCCACATCGATGAACAAAAGGCTGATTTTAATACCAAAGCATTTCCTTTAACAAGATTTACATATCTAATGAGGCTTAACGGTATTAAAAATTTGCTGACAGGTACGGAAGCTGAGGTTGAATATGGATCGGACGACGAGTTCACGTGATCCACATTGGTTTGTCATATCTTTCTAGATTAGTATTTCTTAAAAAACTAAAATCCAAAAATATGTTTTTGATTTTAGGGGGAGAAATATTTTAGAAAATACAAAAACATATGAAAATTTTCAAAAAGTACAAAAACATTGAAAAAGACAAAAAAGAATTCAGTGTCACAAAATGGAAATGATAGTACATCAGTGGACTATCACAGTATACTAAAGAAATGTAAAGTTTTAAAAAGTGATAAAGAAGTCTTACTATGGATGTGTCGATAGGCTTAACACGTTCAGTAGATTGTTTCCGGGATATAAACTAAATTCTACAACTGCTTAATCTTGTGGATTAACACATCTTGGATATATGGACTTAGTACTCTGAAATTTCGTTTGAGAGATTGCCTGATTCTAAGATACGAGGTCTTTATAGATAATTGATATCCGGGGTATTATACAAGTTCTTCTGATTTTGCGGAAGCAATGGCCTAGAACTTCTATAATGCTTTATGCTATAAAACCCTAAACTGCATGCAAAATTGAAAAGTATCGAAAGATCTAATCATTTGCAGTGCTAAAAAGATTCCTTAAACGGAACACACCTTAAAGTCGAGCCTTTATCTTTTTGTCGATACGGTGGTATTAACCTGAGCTCTCAAGGCCTCGCATTAACCCAGATACAGATATCAATTACGCTATATTCACCTGTAAGATGAAATCTAGGGAATCTTGATACGGGAGTATATTCAAGAAGTGGGAACCATAGATAATATAAGTTTCATAAATCATACCTTAACATATCTTGGAACAACTGGGAAATGTGTCCAAGTTTAAGTGAACAAACATATCGACAATCTAGGTAAACGAGTTTAAAACTTAAAGTCATCTAAAGGCCAACGGTAGACACGATTTCATAAAAATATGTCTGTAAATATGTTTGTACATAGTTTATCTTGTTCTGTACATAGTTTATCTGCTTTACAGTTTAAAACCAATAAGATTTTCAGTGTGTTTTAGCATAAACTTACAAAAATACAAAAAGATTTTTTTTCTACATTATTTGCAGCAAACCAATGTTTGGAGAACGGGTCTTCGAAGTTTGGTCAGGTGCTAAAATTGGTGGGAATCTTATTGACAACGGGCTGGGAGCTAATCTGTAAAAACTAATAAGCCAAAACGATAAAAAGTTCATTAATTTGAAACTTTGATTTTTTAAAAATTCAACAGTTTGTTCATATCGGGTCAAACAGGGGTCATTAACTTGGACTCGGCAGACAATCGGTTAACCAAGGTCATTAACTTGGACTTGGTCAACTGAGATGATTTTCAAAACTGGTAAAATGTGAAAAGTTAAGGGTCTAAAATTGAAAATTTTTGAAAGTTTGAAATGTGATTTAGGCAAGTTCGGCCGAACTTGCTTAAGGTTCAAAGGTTTGTGTTAAAACAAGTTCGACCGAACTTGTTTGGAGAAAGTTGATTTTGTGTAAGTTCGACCGAACTTACATTGGGATTTTAGAACTTGGATTTACAAGTTCGCCCGAACTTGCAATCGTATATATTAAAAGCAAGTTCGGCCGAACTTCAGTATTTGATAAACAAATCCTCTGAGCGAACTTGGCGAAATTGTTTGATTATTCAAAATTGACAAGAAACTACCGTTATACTGCCAAAATTTTAATTAATTGTGGTGATTTGCACACCATTCTCAATGGCTGAGGTGAGAAATCGTGTGTTGAACCGCTAATTGAACTTAAACTGTTAAACTTAGATCTGAAAGAGTTAAAATTGGTAGAACTAGGTGATTGTTGGACAAATTGAACTTAGAATTGTGTTAATCAACATAAACCGACCATGAAAATGATTTGGATTTGATCAATTTGGTCATAAAAGAATGTTGAATGATTGATGGAGAAGATGACAAGTTCGCCCGAACTTGTTCATCAAGTCTGGCCGAACTTGCATCATAAAACCATATAAGTCATTTTCAATCTGTAAGCTTGACCGAACTTAAGAAATAATCTGATTTTGGGAATGTTTAGAGAAGTTCGCTCGAACTTAGGATTTAGAAGTTTGGAAATTGTTAACCGCCCGAACTTATGATGTTTTTGTTGAACATGTGTTGGACATGTTCGGGCGAACTTGACTTAAAAATGTTTGTAAATTCAACATCAAGTTCGCCCGAACTTGATGTAGAATGATGAAAAACTTGTAACTTTTTCTCGAAATGCATGCTAAATGTTTTGCGTCGATTTTTAGGTTCCAGTTCTAGTAAGGGTAATCATGATGGATTATTCCAAATTCCATAACACCTGTATTACGCTTGACAAGGCGTTGTGTCCATCGCTCAAAGAGTATGAGAGTATTCTGAAGTTTTTAAAGGATTGTCCGATTCATCGTGCTATCACTGAACGAATTGTGTCTTATCAAAAGCACATATATCATTTCTGGATGAATGCAAGTCTTAGTATCACTTCGTCAGTTCAAATCGGAAACGAGGATAAAAGTATCACGGTCACTAAAGAAGATATTCGAAGGATCTTGGAATTCAACGACGACAAAGATGATCCGATTTTTATAGATGAGAAGATGGTTCGTGGTTGTTTTTATCGAATGGGCTACAAAGGAAGCATTAATAAGCCTACATTAAAGAAACTGGAAGTTCCAAACCCCTACAAGCTTCTCATGCATGCAATTATACACACATTCATCCATCGTAAAGTAGGTCTCGATGATGTCCAAGATTATATGGCTTGCATGGCTATGACATTGATTCTGAAAAAGCCGTTCAACTATTCAAAGCTTGTATTTACTTACATGTCAAAGAATATGGAAGATACAAGATTGTGTTTATATCCGAGGTTTGTGCAAATGCTCATCGATAAGAAGTTTACAGATATTGACGTGATCCGAATGATATTCTATATTTCAGTCATCTTGATGAAACCACTATAAAGAAGTTGATAAAGTTCCAGAAGCAGGATTCAACACCTGTTGCAAAACCACTGTTTGGCGCATTGAAAGATGAAAATTATGTTGCGTCGGCTGAAAATGTAACACCCCGACCGCGTAAAAACAACAAACCGTGGCGGAATCGTCGGGGAGTCACGTCAACAGATTGTTACAACAACACGTGGTAATTAAAGTTATGTTTTATTGGATATTGAAATTTACATAGTTACAATGTCTTGAAGTTTAAAAGAAACTAATTAAACTATTGTCTTTCATATTTTAAGGCACTAAGTCCGCGTCCAATACTACGTGAGCATGTATCGACATCAAACTTGGTTTCCTGAAACATATGTGAAAACGAGTCAGCAAAAATATGCCGGCGAGTACATAGGTTTTGTGAGTGTGTCAAATTCATGGCTTTGAATATGTATTGCAATACCTCGTCAGACTACTAGAGTCGTTAATTTAAAAACCTTGTTATCAAAAGTATTTGGTATTGCAATGATAACTAACCAACTAAAACAAGTTAGTTATATTTTATAAAAGACTTGTAGCCATGGTCTTGACCAAAACATTTGTCTTGTAAATTCGAGTAGTAAATCGCCTTGAAGAAACTTTGTATGGTTTATATCATTAATTGAAAATAGTTGTGAGTCATTGTTTGAAAACCTTTGTTCCAAGTGATGCAAATAACGCCACGAATGTAATATAATAAAGGCACTTATATATAGGAAGTACCAACAGCGTATCCATCATGCTTTTATCACATTACACACGTTTCGTTGTCTAAATCACCTACCATAAACCAATCGTTCATTGTCCGTGTGATAAATCAATCGTCCATTGTTCGTGTCATAAACCAATTGTTCATCGTCCGTGTAAACAAAGCGTCCTTGTTTTAATTGTGAAAACTTTTGGTCATTTTGGTGAATACATTCAAACCTGTGTTGACTTGTCTATACCACCAAAGGGTATCTTTAATTGCAATAACAAACCACCAAAGGGTTTGTTAAAGTAAACAGTTTCTGTCATTCCCCAAACTTCCCCACAAACACCGGGAAACTTGGTAACGGGATTGTCAGTCCTATGGTACCATAACTTACTACTGGTCGGCTTGGCCAAAGCTAATGAATGTCATTCGTGTCATGAATACAACGCACCAACAAGTTCGTTCACATTATTGAAATCGTCGAGTTTATATAAACCATAGCATTTGTAATTTTGAAAACTTAAAAACAATTTAGTACATATGAATCACCCCAACATATTTGCAAACGTAAAAAGAGGGGTCTATGTACTCACTGTGAGTTGCAAAATAACCTTGAATGAAAGATTAAACAAGCTCAAATGTCCGAGAAATCAAGCGTGTCCTAGAATTGGGTAACTATGTAAATGTCGGGACATTAATTGGCGGATCGGATAGAATGAGGTCTTGTAAACCAAATGAGTGTTGGAACTCATATGAAATGGTTTAACAAAGTTAACATTCTAATTTGGAAAGATTCCTAAGTGCTTTTGACCCGTCATGACTCGTTAAGGTAGTTTACGCTATTTTGACGGACCAATTATGTAAAAACGTGTTCGGATGGTTAGATATGTGTTATGATAAGTCTAATATGCCAAAACATTTTTAATAATGTTGTAACATCAGATTATATGTCCAAAAATTGGTTACATAGGCTTAAAATCAATTTATGCGCAAAATGGGCATTTTGGTCATTTACAGAGCATAATAGACGACTTAACATAACACTAACCAAACGACGTGACCATAAGGTATAACCTCAGGGGGTTATTCCCTATACAACTATGGTCACATATATGTGTTTGGTCAGATCCTAAGATCGACCAAACGGGTCGGATTTGAAAGTCAAAGCGGTGGTCAAGACCGCTCGACTTACGACCCTAAATAAGCACTAAACTAAAAGTGACGAGTTAAACAAGTTAAACATGTCTAACAAGGTTTATAAAACTGATTTGGTATCAAAACAAAGGGTTTTGATAACTGAAAATAGTTCAGTCGTATAACGCGCATTTGCGCATTATTGACCGAAACATTGACTCGTCACTTCGACTAGGAAACGTAGTAATTAGTAGGCATGATCGCTAAGGATCATAACCATCGTGATTACGGTCACGTTGCAAAGTCCAATTGGACTTTGCTTTGACCAATTAATGGTCAAAGCTGAAAGTCAAATAGTAAGTCTAACTGTTTGACTTTTAGCTCATAATAAGCTAAAAGAATGAACAAGTCTTGGTTAGAGCACTTACTTGCACTCAAGGAAGCCAAGATTACTAAGAAAAACTAAGATGGGAGGCCTCCTAATAAGGTAGCAACTCCACTTAGAGTTTAGAGAGAAGAAAGATGGAAATGAGCAAGGAATTTGTTTGAAGATCAAGGGTGTTTATAGTTGTTGGAGAGCTTTAGGATCATGCCAAGTATTAGGAGATGTTGTAGGATCATTACAAGTGTTTAGTGAGGTGTTGCAACCAGGAGAAGTGTGCAAAAACGAGTTATAGGTGTCAAGTCAAATGAACAAGAAGCTGCCAGGTAGCTGCTGCCACTGGGCATCCCCCGCGCATCGTGGGAGATCTTTGGGGGTCTCTCGCGTGGCGCCTGGGATTCCTAAGTTTCAGAATTGGCAGAATAGGCCGCTGCAGCCTAAAACTTGTTTTTCAACGCGTTTTGGCACTTTTAACACTCGTTAACCCCATTTTTAAGCTTTATAAGGAAGATAAAGCATAGGGAACTTGAAAAATGCTCGTAAACCTTTCGGATGTCGGTTCCTTTGGTCATACGGTTGCGGTTTTCGGTTAATTACGACGAAAATCGTAACGAACACGCAAATGACCGTAAACGCGTAATGATTGATATTTTTGCATTCCAATCATTAAAATACTATATTTAATGATTACACAAATTTTTTGGATGTGCGTATATGTTCTAGAGTAGGAAATACGGGATTTGGCATAGTTTCGCAGAATTTGCAAAATAGCCCCTGAAGTTGAATAAGCATGTTTTTGCCATACAGAAGCCTTCAAAACTTATTTCTAAGTTATGTAAAGGGTATTTAGGGTATGTTAAGATTATGTTGATGTTCTGGAGTGTACATCGCGTTAAACTAATTACGTTTGCGTAATAGTTTGCGATTTCAATTCTAGAAGTCGTTTAAGAGTTCGGAATCGTGGAAGAATCGAACACGTGCAATTGTCATGATAAAAATACAAATCTCAAAAATAAAACACCAAAAATTTCATTGATTGATAATTCGTCCGGAATTGATACACGAGCGGATCACCACAAATGTCACAGTCTCCCCTACTTTAGGAAATTTCGTCCTGAAATTTAATTCGAGGAAACTTGTGAAAATAGATGTGGGTATTTCGCTTTCATTTGATCCTCTCATTCCCAAGTAAATTATGGGCCACGTTTGGATTCCCAGCAAACTTTGACTATTGGAATTCGTCTTCGCTTGAGTTTCTTGACTTCACGGTCCAAAATCTCCACAGGTTTCTCGACAAGGTGCATAGTGTCATCAACGTGAATTTCGTCGAGAGGGACGTGAAGATTTGTGTCGGCTAAACACTTCTTTAGATTGGACACGTGGAATGTTGGGTGAATGTTCCCAAGTTTAGGAGGTAGCTCAAGTCGGTAGGCCACCTTTCCGATTCTTTCAACGATCTTGAATGGTCCAACGTATCGAGGTGCAAGTTTTCCTTTCTTTCCAAATTTGGCCACTCCTTTCCAAGGGGATACCTTGAGTAGGACGTGATCACCAACATGGAATTCCAAGGGCTTGCGTCGTTTGTTCGCATAACTCTTTTGACGGCTTCTAGCCGTCAGAAGGTTATCGCGTATTTTGTTGACTTTGTCTGTTGTGTCATGAATAAGTTCAGGTCCAATAAACTGAGACTCTCCAACTTCATTCCAACAGACAGGTGAACGACATTTTCGACCGTATAAAGCTTCGAAAGGTGCCATGTTGATGCTGGCATGATAACTGTTGTTGTAGGAGAATTCGATCAACGGTAGATGCGAATCCCAACTACCACCAAAGTCGATCACACACGCTCTAAGCATATCCTCCAATGTTTAAATTGTTCTCTCGGTTTGTCCATCTGTTTGAGGACGATAAGCAGTGCTCAAATTGAGTTTGGTTCCCATAGCAGATTGCATGGTCTTCCAAAAATGAGATGAGAACCTAGCATCTCTGTCAGATATGATGTCCAAAGGAACACCATGACGAGATACAATCTCATCGACATAGATCTTGGCGAGTTTGTCAGCAGAGTAATCCTCATGAATTGCCAAAAAGTGTGCTGACTTTGTTAGACGATCAATAACTACCCAAATGGCATCATGACCTCTAGATGTTCGCGGTAGTTTTTGATGAGATCCATTGCAATGTTCTCCCACTTCCATACCGGAATTTCTGGTTGTTCAAGCAAACCAGATGGGCGTTGATGTTCAGCCTTGACTTTAAGACAAGTTAGGCATTTTGAGACATACAAGGCAATGTCTTTCTTCATACCCGGCCACCAATACTGGGTACGAAGATCCTTGTACATTTTGTCTACACCAGGATGGATTGAATAACGAGACTTATGAGCTTCGTCCATCAATAAGGTGTGGAGGTTGTCTTGACTTGGAACCCACAAACGGTTCAAATAATAGAGTAATCCTTTGTCTCTCGTTTCGAGCTCAAGTTGATGCGGTAATTCAGTACCCATCATACCTTGTGTAACACAAGTACGTTGAGGTTGGAAAATACGTGTCTGGAAATCAGATTAAATTCGAACACAATGAAGCTTGACACGTTCCTTACGACTGAGCGCATCGGCCACAACATTCGCCTTACCAGGATGGTAGCGAATTTCGCAGTCGTAGTCGTTTAAAAGTTCGACCCAACGTCGTTGTCTCATGTTCAGCTCCTTTTGATTGAATATTGGTCGGTAAAAACCACGCATTTCGTACCATAAAGGTAGTGTCTCCAAATCTTGAGAGCAAAAACTACAGCACCTAATTCAAGATCATGGGTCGTGTAGTTCTTCTCGTGGACTTTCAATTGTCTTGACGCATAGGCTATGACTTTATCTCGTTGCATAAGAACACAACCAAGGCCTAGGTTCGATGTGTCACAATAGAAAACAAAATCATCGTTGCCATCGGCTAAAGATAGAATAGGAGCATCGCAGAGTTTTTGTTTCAGAGTTTGGAAAGCTTCCTCTTGTTTGGGTCCCCACTCAAAAGGCTTATTCTGCTGAGTCAAAGCGGTGAGGGGAACCTCGATCTTTGAGAAGTTTGTAATTAATCGACGATAATATCCAGCAAGACCAAAAAATGAGCGAACTTCTGTGCGAGTAGTGGGTGTGTTCCAATCCTTAATCACAGCGATTTTGGAAGGATCCACATGTATATCTTGCTCGTTGACTATGTGTCCAAAGAATTGAACTTCTTTTAGCCAAAACTCGCACTTGGAGAATTTGGCATAAAGTTGTTCTTTCTTTAGTAGTTCCATAGTTAATCGAAGGTGTTGTTCGTGTTTGGCTCGAGACTTGGAATAAATAAGAATGTCGTCGATGAAAAAAATGATGAACTTGTCCAAATAAGGTTTACAAACCCGATTCATCAAGTCCATGAAAAAAGCTGGAGCATTTGTCAAACCGAAAGGCATGACAGTAAACTCGTAATGACCATATCGAGTGCGAAAGGCAGTCTTGGGAATATCTTCTTCGAGCACACGAAGTTGACGATACCCAGAACGCAGATCAATATTTGAAAAGTAACTAGCACCTTGTAGCTGATCAAAGAGATCATCAATGCGAGGTAGGGGATATCGATTTTTGATCGTGAGTTTGTTGAGCTCACGATAATCGATACACATACGGAAAGATCCGTCCTTCTTTGTCACAAATAGGACAGGAGCGCCCTAAGGTGAATAGCTCGGACGAATGAATCCTTTATCAGATAGCTCTTGAAGTTGTTTTGATAACTCTTGCATTTCAAACGGTGCAAGACGGTAAGGAGATTTAGCAATAGGGTTGGTACCAGGTACTAGGTCAATGCGGAACTCAACTTGTCGTACAGGAGGTAAACCAGGTAGTTCCTCAGGAAACACCTTTGGATAATCTTGAACAGCGGGGACATCCAGAACAGTTTTGCTTTTGCCTTTCTCCTCTACGATATGTTCCAGGAAGGCAACATAGTTCTTTCGTAGGTATTTTTGGACTTGGTTACAAGTAATGAGTTTAAGGTTACTAGCGGGTTTCTCTCCACGAACTTCTAAGACTTCACCAGAGGGAAGAGGTATTAGAACTATCTTGTCAAATCAAATAACTGCGACATGATGCTTGGTTATCCAATCCATTCCTATGATGATGCCGAAACTCCCAAGTTGCATTGGCGTGAGGTCATGGGAAAATGGTGGTTATCGAGGTTCAATTGGCAATCACGAATGACAGAATCAAGTTTAAGAGGTTCGCCACTAGCTATCTCGACAGTCAAGGACTTTCCTAGTTTAGTTCTTGGCATTGAAAGTAATGGTTCAAAGGCTAAGGATATGAAACTCCTATCGGCACCCGAATCGAAAAGACTAGAAGCAGGATGGTTGTTGACAAGGAATGTACCGTTAACAACTTCGTTATCAGCATGGGCCTCATTGGCGTTAAAGTTGAATGCTCGTCCATGAGCTTGATTGGCATTGGCTAAATTCGGGCAATTGTTCTTGTGATGGCCAATTTCGCCCCAGTTAAATCATTACCCGGGTGGAAAGTGAGGTCGAACGGGATTTTCTTGGGGTTGGACAGGCATCTGTGCAGCTTGGTTTGGAACAGATCGACAAACATTGGCCAAGTGACCAAATCTTCCACAAGTAGTACATTGACGACACGGTTGATGAACTTGGTGGTGACCGTTGCACCGATTGCACAATGGTGTAGTACCAGCATATGGCTTCCTCGCAGGAGGTTGAGCTGGTTGGTTTTGGGGAGCTTGATTGGGTTGAGCGGCTAGAGCGGGTTGTGTAGTAACAGCAAAGTTCTGAGAAGCCTTACGCTTCTTTGAACGTTTGGAAGGCTCAGCTTTGTTTCCCTTTTGATTCTCTTGAGTGGTTTTGGTGGATGCTTTCTTATCGCCTTTGCGATGAAGATTACCCTTTTTGACCAGAGACTCGGTCAAAGTCGCAGCTAGCTCAATGCACTGTCGGACAGTGGTTGGGTTACTTCCGGTAACAATGTCCTGAACAGGATCAGGCAAACCATCGATATACTTCTCGATTGCCTTATCCAAAGGCGTCACCATTGAAGGACAGAGTAAACTCTACTCCTCGTACCTGTCAGTATAAGCACGATGCTCACCACTATCCTGTTTGAGATCATGGAATTCGTTTTCCAGCGCCCTCTGCTCATGACGAGGACATAACTCCTTCATCATTAGAGCCTTAAGCTCTTCCTAAGTTTGTGCTAAGGCTA